>JASAOG010000074.1:2612500-3201381 GCA_030265305.1 Biomphalaria pfeifferi
CATAGCCCCTAACTTTCATTAACCAGATATAGGAAAAGAAGCATAGGATTCAAAGATAAAATTTGACTATTCAACGGGTCAACTTTTGATTAATAATTTGAACTTGTTTTGGGGAAAGATAAAGTAGTTGATTGGGGAGGCTGCGGGTGCTGGGAATAAACTTCGGGTATACACTTGTATCAAAACTTTGAAAGATCTAAATATCATGATATCGTATGTTCAATATCTGTTTTAGTTTATGAGATCTAATCGGTATGGACGGACGGACGGACAAACAGACAGACCAAGAAAAAAATAATGGAGGCTATTCCATATTTTGGGGGGGAGGGGGGTTGCTAGAAATTTCCTTACAATCTTGCTTCTTATGGTCGTCTCCTATTCTTAACATCAATTATGACAGAGCAGATTAACTTGTTAAAATTTTAAAGACCAATGCTCCCTTTCTTCATAATTACTTTGGAAAGATGTATACATTCACTCCATAACACTGGAGCTCTATTAAGAGTGTAAAAGTTGAAGTGCTACTGAATACAGCCAGTGTCTCTTAACATGATTGTAGCGTAAATAATACGATCGATTTTCTTTCTCTTGTTTTACTTCAGCTATGTGACAGTAACAAGGGAAGACAACTGTAAAAGTCTACGTGTACTTTGTTTTCGTTATCTATTTAAGTGTCTGGTGCATCTTTTAATTTTTTTTAAGAAAGGAGGTGTGACAAAATGGTACTGGTCATAATGGTACTGAAATATATTATCGAAGAAAGTTATCCTTCTTTAAAAGATAAGTCCCCTGTTTCATGTACTCATTGTCCTTGAGATGACCAGTGTAAATTAATTTTTTGTAACAATATGTTTATACACTTGATCTTTTCCTCTGACCTTGTTATATGATACTCAAGAGGAGTGTGTCGCTATATTGTTTTTTTTTTAAAAGAGCTAAGTAGATTTTAGTTATTCGTGTTATTATTATAGTTACTTAGTTTCTAGTTTGAAACGTATCTATCCCTGTATAAGTTAAATAGGCTTTTTAGTTTATTTTATTATAACGAAATTTGATTCGAGTGTTATTTTGAGATAGAGTTTGGTTATTGAGATGAGACAGTAGCGTACCTTAGCGAGGATGATAATTTTATTTTTATAACCTATACTTTTCTTTTTGATTTATTAGAATACTACATTTTGTGGGTATTCGTTTACGATATTTCTTTTTTGTAAACTCCGATTTCATTCGTTTAAATGAGACTTTGTTACATCCAAAACTGATCTCAGTAAGTTTTATGTCAAGAAGCTAGTGTCAATAGCCTAGGTATTATAATTCAGGACCACTAAGTACCATTGGACTAGCATTCTAGTACAGAAGTCACTAGTTTAATGACCCCATTTTAGTATAAGTACTTTTTCATAATTTTTTAAAAATTATTTGGTGAATTTTTTGGCCTGCTTGACATTTTAAACCAAGCTCTAAGCAATCATTAGAGCAGACGATCAATGGCTGACCAACACAGAGAGCTAATCACATTGACTTGGGTCCATTTTTTATTCTAGTACTTAGAACGAGTTGTAGAAATTAGAGAAGAAAACAAGTTTTTGTTGAGGTTAGACTCATAAGTATGCTTAATTACTTTCTATTTTGAAGTAATATATATAAGGGTTAGTGCGAGATAATTCTCTCGGACACATGCACTTTTCACAAGTACCGCATATGTAACAGGACTTATTGCCTAATTCTTTCTTTTTTTCTGCATCTATAGGTAAGTTATATTAAGCAAAAAGGTCTTGGTGGATTTGTACTTCGGGAATTTTATAGTGATGATAATTCGAACGATTGCTTAGATGGTCGATATCCAATCTTAAGTATACTCAATCGAGAATGCACGTAAGTTTTAAGTTAGCAATTATATTTTAAAGTAAGCTTTGAACAAATGGTATTCCATGTCTCCCTTTCTCTTCACCCTGACTCAATCCTTTCAAAGTATTTGTTTATTCTCCATCAATTTTTTCTTCGATGATAGGAATTTATTCGTTAAACTGTTTGGTAAAGTAGTGTTTTTTTAAACGGTAGATGGTTATTTTTAATTAGGTTTAGAAACAAAATTAACATTTTTAAGAAGTGTGTAAAATTCATCAGATGAAATAATTGAAATAATGGAATGTTATTATTTTAAATTTATAAATTATGGATTAGTTAATATCATATCTTTGAACGTAACTAATCCTTAACACTTATCACTTAAAGTGTTCCGTCTGTTTATGCGGTAGACATATATAATCGCTAGTACTGATCGTTAAAAAGTCTTGCAACTTCTTTTAAAGGTTACACAAATTATTGCCAAAACCAGCTTCTAGTTGAGATTTCCCATCTTCCCAAAATTTCCTTTCTACGTTTATTAATATTTATATATGTCGTAGTACGACTATGGTTCATCTCGAACAATTTGTCATATGACTGAGGAGCTTAAGGTGGCTTTCGCTTTGTTCGTAGATGAACTGGTTATTTTTCCTATGGCACGTTTTTCTTTTAGGGCTGAAGCCTTTGTTTTTCACTGTCCATAAGTTACTTGGTCACCGACTTTCTCCATCTAGTGCGGTCTAGGGCTATGTTTTTATAATGGCCAGCGTCGAGGTTCACTGCTTTGAGGTCGAATCTTATTACATCCACATAACGGAGTTGGGCGCAATCAGTTTTTCTTGAGCAAGACGCGAGTTGCCCTTAGAGAATTACTTTTGGGATGCGATTGTCCTCCATCCGGGGAACATGTCCAAGCCAGCGCGGTTTTGTCTGAGGAATGGAAAGATACTGGAAATACCTGTTCGCGCAAGGATCTTAGTATTACACACTCTTTCTTTCAATGTAATTTTCAAGATCCTTCGAAGGCAGCGCAAGTGAAATGAGTTTAGAGCTTTGCGTAAATGTTCCACGACTCACTGCCGTACTGTGGCTTACCTAGAACGAATGCCTTATAGACCTCCATTTTGGTTTCTGTAGTTAACTTCTGACTTCTCAAACTCTTGGCCTGAGTCTAGCGAAGGTCAAGGCAGCCTTCTTTATGCGTTTTTTATCTCCTCTTGTAGAGACAGGTCATCTGGAATTGTGGATCCCAGGTAGCAGAATTCATTTACGCATCCAGCTTTATTTCGTCTATGAAGATGGAGGGTAGTGCTGTAGGTGGTTTCATAGCATTTGTCTTCGTTGTGCTAATTTTAGGCCGTACTCTTTACATGCCTCAGAGAAGCGGGACATTAGGGCTGAAGCTATTCATGTGAGTGCCCCACTACCACTGTATCGTCCGCGAATAGCATATCTCTTACGAGGGGAGTTCTTATTTTAGTTTTGACCCTCGGTCTGGCAATATTTAGAATATTTATATATATTTGCCGTTAAATCTGTAATGAAGAAAGATGCTTTCGGTGTCAAACGCGTTTTGGATTAGCAATGAAAAAGTATTCTAAAAGAGTTGAGGTCAGGACATATCCTTGATTAACTGCACTTTATACTGACACGTTGAACTGCACATAACCATAACATGTTGATGACAGGAGACAATTACATTTAGCGGCCATATCTGTTAAATTTTTAAAGAGGCCATCTCTGCTGACTTGATCAAAGGCCAATGAACGCAATGTACAAAGACATCCCATGTTTTCTGCCATTTTCATGAAGTTGAAGGATGAAGAAAAACATGTCAAGTGTCGATTGCGAAAACCGCACTGTAATAGTTGATAGACCGATCTGCGAATTTTTTTTAACTGGAAAGTATTACTCAAGCACAGACTTTGCCCACAAAGCGTAGGAGGGAAATTCTTTTGTAAATGTTGCAGTCTCTTCTGTTGCCTTTGTTCTTGTACAGGGTAATGATCTTAGCATCCCACAGGTCTTGTGACACGGCACATTCTTGAAAAAACATTTGCAGAGCAGTTCGTGTAGAGGTTTCCTAGGTGTAGTTTTGATCTGTTTTAGAAGATCCGGGGGATACTATCGCATCTATGGGTGTGTCTGGCAATCTTGTTGTTTATGGCTTTGTTGGTCTCTATTAAGGGGGGGGGGGGGTACTTTGTCTCGCTCATTCGTTGTGGGTAATAGGTTAATAGAGTTAAAGGCTCAGGCGGAGACTGAGCTTGTTGTGGCATAGAGTTTGGAGTTGTGTTCAACCCATCTGTGCATTAGTCTGTGATCATTTCCCCAGTGGTTGATTTTGAGAGGTGCTGTTTTGTTTTGGGAGGGTCCGAGAAACCTTTTGATTCCTTTATACATCCCTTTTATGTTGCTTGCTTGAACTGCGAGCTGAATATTCTCACTGAGTTCTACCCAGTGTTCATTGGCATAGATCCCTGCTGTCCTTTAAACAGTGTCTCTAGCTTCTTTCAGATTTAACAGGTTGCAATAAGTAGGTTTTGCCTTATATGTAGCGAGTGCATCTCTCTTTGCTCTTATGACAGGTGCTAGTATAGCTGATTTAGAGTCGAACCAATCATTTAATTTTGCAATTTTGCTTTCGCCACGAAATTGTTTATCGTCAGGTCGATGTCGCCCACAAAAATGTTCACTCCTCTTTAAGCAGCTGAAGTGACCAAAGGAACGGAATAACTCTGTATACTTTTTTGAGAGAAATAGGTCTCCTTTAAAGTTTAAAATTAACAATAGCTAACTATAAAACCTTCTATTCATATTAGCACTTTGTTGGTACAGTAGTAGACAAAGTGTGTCAGCTTGAAGAGGCCTGAGATCTGGAGTTCATATTCTGGTCGTTCAACTTATTTATTTTTTTTATAAAAGTATTTAAAAAGAGATCACGATAACATTCCGTCAGATATGTCCTTCTGTCTCCCTTACCCCCCCCCCCCCTTTTTTTTTTCTCCTTCTGGGCTGACGTAATAGGGTCATAGTGTGAAGCTAAAAGAATGAAATTGCGCTAAAAATAACAATTGATAAAATAATATCTAATCGCACAGATGTATTATGTTTAGTCTAGATTATACATTTCATTATTATAGGACTGGATCCAAAGGAATTGATACAAAACCAAATAAATAAAAGCTTCGTTTTGTTTTCTTGTTTCCGTATATGTCTGTCTAGGTCAGGGACTGTTGATGGGATACAAGTTGACAAGATGAAACTAGACATCACGTATTTAGGAGAGTCAAACAAAATGATTCTTGGCTTTCAATATTTTTTCTCTTTATGTTATAAATAAGTAACATTTTAAAACTATTGTCATTATTGTTTTTCGTTTCTACTTTTAAAAAAATTATTTGAATATTTATTTCTAATACATAAATAATTATCTCGTTCAAAATTTATTATTCAAATATTTTTTCTTCATTCTAATATAGAAATAATAAAAGAAATATTGGAAGAATATCAATTATTAGTGTTATGTTTTCTATTTTAGATAAATTAAATTTCAATTCGAATTACAATCTAATTTCACCCCCCCATCCCAAAAAAGACCCACTCTGATGGCTGGCTGAAAGATCAAATCATATATTGACAATGTAGTATAGGACTATTTACTAGGATAAAAAGGAATCATCAAATGCACATGGAAAAAGTATATGTTTTTGGGGGAGTGGTATAATGTCGTCTTTAATATGGCATTACTGAGACTAAAATTCACGTTTTTAAAGGGGCAGGAAAAATGGATGATTAGGTATGATATTAAAATTAACAGGCTAGAAGTGAATATCTTTTAAAGAACCCTTTTTAAAAACTTGAATAAACATTGCTGCCTCGTTGAGTTGCCTCCCTCAAGTTATTACAGTTTAAATATGTGTTCCAATAAATAGTAAAATAACATCTTATTTTTAAAATTGCATTCTTAATCAATAAAACTGCCGAATTAAAAAAATCACATTTTGGGCATGTGAATTCATATACTAAATGAGGGATTGTTGAATATCGTCAGTTCTATTTAAAATAAAATGTAAAAAATGGAAGTAATAATGGTCGAAATAAGGCGTGAGAATAACAAATTGTAGATACAAATGTCACTGACCAAAAGGTATCATAGAACTTATCATGCATGTCATTAAAGAACTGAATAGCTTTATAATAAGACTATTTATTAAGGATGAAAATCGGGGGATGGATGTAGAGGTGATATTCTAGTTGGTAAGTCAAAGTATGTTTGGGGAGACTTTACGATTGCGCATTTCTATTGTTATATTTATAAGGTAGTAAAGAGGACTGCGTCCATGACAAAATAAACACAAGAACTGCTGTAGACGCTGGATAATGTTTGATGGTATTGTTATAACTCTGCCATGCGCACCGCCATCCAGGCTAGTGCAGAGGTGCGCACTTTTAGAAACCAGACTAGGAAGGATGTTTACATTAGGAAAAAGAGAACGGTTTCTGCCCAAGTCAGAGCCGATGTGAAAAGACGGTGTTCAGGGCAGTTGTTGTTATATTGTACTTGTGATGTCCCTTGAATAAACATTGCTGCCTCGTTGAGTTGCCTCCCTCAAGTTATTACAGTTTAAATATGTGTTCCAAAATGTTCGTATAAATTTAACTCTATTTGCAATGTCCAGTTTTGTCCCCTTAGAGGCGGATCCTTCTGTCGTCGGTGATGTAGGCTAGCCATGTCTGTTTGTATAAGTATTAGTATTGGTTAACTTCAACTTAAGCTAAATACTGTAGTTGATACGAAAATTGGAATCATTAGTAGATTGCCCGCCTGTTAATACACCCTATTGTGTGGAGGGAAAGGGGAATGTGTAAAGAAGTGGTGGCGGGGATAAAATCGCTGTAAAGGCTGTTACGTAAAGAGGATAATCAATTATAGATGTAGATCTGAAAGCTCAGGTATCGGCTAGTGTTTGAAGCTGTTACGTACCAAGAGCGGGAGGCAGTGGGTCCAAATTTGAAAATCTCCATGGCTCGCACTTGAGAACTCAAAAAGAGCATCCGAAATTTGTTTTTATTTTAAATATTACGCTATTATCTTATGTCAAGTTGTCAAATTTCAAAATGCTAGGATCCCTAAAGAGGTCAGCCTCCCAGCCCCCAAATCCTTAGCTAAGCTACTGGTGTCTAGTTTTAGATATTCCTGTATTCCTTTTGCAAACTATGCTAAGGCAAAGTAGTGTGCTGTTCTCTCTTTCGATTTTTTAGCTCTGTCGTTCCTAGTGTTGGTTGTGTTGAGATGTAAAGGTAGTAGGGTTTACTTAAGGTAAATTAAGATGGGGTATTCAGAGAGGATTTCATGAGAGATGCTGTAGATACACATCTCCGTGACCTACAAGCCGGCTTTCGAAAGGAGAGATCACGCACAGATCAAAACGCGACAGTGCGCATAATTTAAGAACAGTCCATGGAATGAAACTCCCCTCTCTACGTCAGTTTTATAGACAATGAGAATGCTTTTGGAGACTTGGACAGACAGACCCTCTGGAGACTTTTAATACACTATGGAGTGCCTGAAAAAATTATAAATATCATCAAGAAGTCATATGAGGGGATGACTTGTAGAATAGTTCAAAGCAGACAACTGACAGAGGCATTTGAAGTCCGAACAGGAGTGAGACAAGGCTGTTTACTCTCTTCCTTCTAGTTTCTACTAGCCATAGATTGGGTATTTAAGACAGCAACAGACCAGAAGCGGAACGGTATACAGTGGACACTGTGGAAACAGTTAGATGACCTTGACTTTGCAGATGACTTGGCTCTTGGTAAAACTTCCATCAGCAGAAGAACCTGGGGATCTAGCGAAATAAGCACCACGAACAAGATCAGACTATTTAACACCATTGTTAAGCCGATACTACTTTATGGAGCAGCGACCTGGAGAACCACCATCATAACCATGCAAAAAAATCCAGGTTTTCATCAATACCTGAGGAAGATTCTTAACTTCCGCTGGCCAGACAAGATCTCGAATAAGGAACTTTGGCAAAGAACAAAGCAGCAGTCCATTGAAGTAGATATCCTTCAGAGACGCAGGAGAAGGATAGGTCACACCCTTCGCAAGCCTGCATCCAACACAACAAGTCAAGCCCTAACCTGGAACCCTTCAAGGAAAGAAGAAGAGAGGAAGGTCCAGGAATACATGGAGCCGCCATTTGGAAGCAGATGCCAAGAAGATGGGCAAGGAATGGGGACTCGACCAGAACCGAGATGCCTGAAGGAAGCTGGTTGATGGCCTATGCACCAGAAGGGACTACAGGCAGAGATGATTCAGAGAGGATATAGTTTTAGAGTATACGATGTATCAATATCACATAATGATTGTGCGTCATGGTCCGTGCCACTTTACAAAATTAGAGCCTCTTACATAAAGAGAGAAATAAAAAGATTAAATGAGTGCCGTCTTGAGGACAAAGTAAGAAACCAATTAGTACAATAGTTAACAAGTTCACAAAAAGCGAACATAACTACTCTAATAATAAAACTAGAAGAACTACCTTAAGAAAGATATGGAAGGCGACTTTTATTCTATGCCGGCTAAAGTAAGCAGTTGTACGATGAAAAAAGAAACAACCATTTGACACAAAACGAAAGATAACAACATGTCGATTGGTCGATAAACTTCTTTTATAGACAAAGTTGTAAAAAGCGATAGATAGAACTTGTTTATGCAAACTCTTTAGCCTATATGCCCTTAAAATTGAAGATAAGTTCGTCTCCCATATTGGCTACCAGTGGAATGGACAGCAAGGTAAATTAACCAATAACAATTTAGTCTGATTATGTAACTAGATTTCGTCGGTCTAATGAATACATCAAAACCTGCTTATCCATCCGGGTTTTTAAAAAATGCGTAGATTGGTAATAGATGGGCATAAAAAGTGTGTAATTGATGTTCCTGCGGTTAATGAAATATCGTTTGTAGCTAATGATATAATTTAAACCACTAAATATAAAACAATAACGTTTTAGATCCCCATTTTATTAGGAAATAAGAAACACTATCTGTACCAAGGCCTAGACCCCATGACCAGAAGGTATGTCTGTGGCATTTTACGTCTCGAGAGACGATCTTTTCCCTTTGCAACTTCTTGTGTGACTAAAGAGGCCAATCCTTGATACACAGCTGCGATCGCAGGTTGGGCATATTACTACCACTCTCCGTGTTTTTTCCAAAGACATTACTGTCAGAGATGGAGTGACCTCTCCTTTGCTGGGGAAAGCCTGGGCGGTAAATTTGCGAGTGCTGGGCTGCCCACACGTCAGCACACGCCTCTCTTCCATACTGACTGGGTCCATAGGGATGGCGAGCCATTACTATTTGGGACAGGTAGCTGCAGGAGTTTGCCAGAGAGCAGTAGTCTTACTATTGTCCCCCCGCCTACGGGGCTCCAGGACCGGATTTTCTGTTAGGGTTTTCTCCCTTAGCCTTAGACCTTACAGGGACACACACACAAGGCAGTGCGGCTATTGACCTATAGCTAGGGGTTTGGTTTGTGGGCAACAGGGCGTGTCAGCACGCCGACGGGCCATGCCTGCATCACATCTTGGGGCCAAACCTCCTCCGAGACCCTTGCAGTTTAGCCTGAGGCTTCGCAGCCTCAGTTTCCATCTGCCACCACGAGGAGGTACTGCATAGGGCTTGCTGTGGAGAGGCTATGTACTGGCAAGAGAGACTTACAAAACTGCTCCCCTTTCACAGATGCTAGCCAGCGGTGGCAACAAGTCAAGCTACCACACTAGACGCTTCACACAGCCATTTGACAGAAGGTATGTAGTCTTTATAATATAAGCCTGATTACCACTTAATGGTCTTAAATACATGAACTATACAACAAAGACAGCACTATTCATTGGAGAGCTTCACATTAGTTTAATATACATGTAAATATTCTACATTACCGATAACCGTCTGGCCAGGACCAGTAGCGCTTTTGGACGCTTTAAGGCGAGAGTTTGGCGAAAAACAACGAATTTTTGAGCTCTTTCACCAAAGATGCTTGCGCTCCATCATGGACATACGGTGACAAAACCGCACTACAAACAACGATGTCCTTGCGAACGCCGGCATGAACAGTATAGAGGGACTTCTTATGGTCCGACAGTTACGCTGGGCAGGGCACGTATCCCGTATGGAAGAGGAAAATATGCCCAATGCAGTCTTTTTTGGTGAGCTAAAAGGTGGTCGACGTAACAGAGGCGCCCCACGGAAACGCTTCAAAGACCAGCTTAGGCGTCAACTTTTCTTAGCTGACATAGAAGAGAAGACCTGGTTGCAGGCGGCCTCAGAACGAGACAGCTGGAGGTCACTCACGAAGGCCGCTGGATAAACATTTGAGACCAATAGAGAACCCGCTGCTGAGGACAAATGCAGACGCGAAAAGAAAATATAAATTGACCACCTATGGACAATGGTTATGCTTGCCCTGGATGTGGCAAAATATATAGGTTAAATTTGGGGCCGCGCAGCCACGGGAAATACTGCATGCCTCACTTACCTTCGGACTCGAAAACAAGCCTTATTATTAATATATTCTACATTAACCACCACACATTTACAGTCATAGGTCTCGTAAATACACACCATTAAGCAAATACATAGGTTAGTGATCTGATCTGCCGTATTCGCTGCCAGTGGAATGGACAACAACGTAATCGACCTGAAAGCAAATTTGTCTGACTATAGAAATAGATTTCGACAATGTAATGAATATATCAAAAAGCCGATTATCTCTCTGATTTAAAGAAATAAGTCAATTGATGGTCTTGTTTATGTTATACAGTTAATGGATGTAGCCTGTTTGTTTAAGGGGGCGGAGATTAGGGGAGGGGTGATTTTTATCCTTTGCTCACACACACACACAAACACACGCACACACACACACACACTATCTAAGGTTTAAGATACCAAAAAAGGGTGAAATTGATGTTCCTGTAGTTAATAAAATATCGTCTGTAGCTAATGAATTAATTTAAACCACTAAAAATTAAATTACAACGCTTCAGATCCCCACTAAAAAATATATAGCGGTCCTTTAAAATACAAGCTTGATTACTTAATGGTCTTAAATACATGAACAGATCTACTCACTATACAACCCAGACAGCACTATTCACTAGAGAGTTTTACATAAGTTTAATATACATGTATATATTTTACATTAATCAATACATACATCTTTTACTTTCAGTAGCCTCGTAAACACACACCGTCAAACAATACACAGATTAGTTTATGAAAGAACTATCCGTTAATAAATGCTGTTAATCTTTAATTCATCCATCAGTAATAGAGGTTAACAAGACATTTTTTGTTAAATTATATCTAAGGCAAGTGACAGATAAGCATGGAGAAAGAAGGTTGACAGATCTTGTGTGGTGCCCCAACGGTCCAACAGACCAAGGAATACGTGAAAATGAAAAAGTAGCCGTTGCATCAGAACTTTGAATGTTTAAAATATTGTTGTAACTCTGACCACACTGATGGTGCGCACCTGAGCACGACTAAACACAAGAGTGGAAGACATATTTATACAGGAAGAAGGACTGCGGCAGATCCGGCTGGAGTGATCTGCAAGTTATTGAGGTCTAAGCTGTCTTGACTCGAGAGAACGTCCATTGTTCCTGTTTTGAGAACCTGGGGCAGCACTAACATAAGCTGCTTACAAGACATGTAGGTATTCGACTGTAACCAGATATCCTATTTTATTATCCAGCCATATCCAGCTCCAACCGGTTATCAAAAAATACTTACTGGTACAGCCCAAATACACACCAATTCATTTGTCTATTAACAGATTTAACGCATAAAATGACTAATGTCCACATGTTTTATTAGTTTAGCAATGACGTGCAGTACGCTATAGAGTGGTCAATCTGTTTCAAACTAACCACTGTAAACACTCTAAGAAATAAAGCAGGTAGTGCTTATTGATTAGCTTTTCTGAAAACACATACATTATAAACACTAAGGATCTAATTAAACGTACTTAAGTATTATCCTATATTATTAGTGTTTAAATTAACACCATTTATGATTTGTGTTATAATTAGTTTATCAGGCATTTTTATTCAATTAAAAAAATAATATGTATGCTCCTTTACGTTTGATAATAAACAAGTAATAAAAATTATACAAAATCGATTCCTACTTCAATTGGATCGGATGTCATGGGAGTATCTTTAGAAGAGAAAAGGTTTGTTCATGGATCGAAGCCACTAAATTCGGCTTTTTACAAATTTTTAATTTCCCTTTCACTTAGGACTATTATATTATGTGACCATGTATATATACGTATGGTTGTGCCCAACATAAAAACTTCTAACATTTTGTTTTTAAAATGGTGCGTTTCTTTGAGAAAAAAGGTTTCTTAATTATATATAAAACAGATCTATTCGCGTTCAGAAAAAAAGTAACTGTTTCATCTAAATTTAAAAAGTTACGAAATATAATGAATTCAGAATTTGAAAATCAATATTTCTTCTTTTTAATGTCTAAACCTAGTAGATGGAAGAACAGACAGGCAGATAGACCACATAAACCTAATAGCTGTTCTTCCTCCTGCGGAACTACAAAAAAACTCATATTCAGATAACCATTAACGTATTCTTTTAATTTATTGTTAAGGCTCTGCACATCTTTTCACGTCTCACCCATACCCTATATCATAAGGAAGTCATCATTTTTTATTTTGTTTTCACTTGTCTGGCTGCTATATAAATTACAAGGATATGGCTTATTAAAATAACGAAATCGATTACTTTTTTAGTTGTGTAATAGATACAAAGACTTTTTTAAAAATTCAAAATCAATATTGAATCTATTATACTTGTAAATATATTTTCTTTTTAGTATATACTACACATACAATTCTCGCTCACACAAGAATTGCAAGTAAAGAAGCGTCTCTCTTGTTCAAGGTAAATATTTCTATTTGTTTGCTGCACAGTCGATGTTAAATAAATATATTTCAAGGATTTTTTCTCTTTAGAGGTTTCATGCTACACTAGCCTGTTGTTTTAAGTCTCGACTTATCTCCTAATATATCTCCATATACTCTTTCTTTTCACAAATGTCTCATAACGAATTCTGTTTGCCTCGTGACGTTAAATGCGCTTCTCTTTGTTCTGCACTTCTGGAGCTCAGAAGTGCTCTACTTCTTTGTATTGTGCATACCTCTTCTCTTTCTTTGTTTTCATCACTTATTAGTTTCTCTCTCTCTCTATATATATATATATATAAGAATGAAACCTACCCTGTCAGATATGTGATCAGATACTGGAATGCTCAAAGAATGAGATAGTGGATATGGCTTAAGAAGTCATACATTTCCGACTCAATAGTATGTTGATAAAAATAAGACCGCTAATGTTATATTTTCTTTTGATAATATAGCATATTAAGGCAAAATAACTCCGCAGTTTAAGTCCAACACTTAAAACAAAGATGACATAAACACTGAGCGGAAATATACCTGAAAAAAAAAAACACTGTGTGTGCTGAATGTGTTAAGGTCAGGAAGACAAAAGCTGCACGTTCAAGTGATAAGATAAGAAGTGCCTGAACTGTCATGTTGGCTAATAGGCTTATTAAAAGGAGCGCCTTGTGTGTGAACAGAAAATTGCAGTAATATAATACAATGTAAAGCACGGGTGCACTTTCAGCCAAGCAAAATATTTGTATGTGCAAATCGTACACAAGTTTGCAAATTTCAATTCCAAGTAAATCCAAAACTCCGTGTCTCGCGTCATTTTCCTTTGACTATATCTTTAAATATTTTAACCTGCCTATTTTTACATGCCATTGCAGCCACTTTGGTGTCCGATTTGAGTTTTGTGTCCACACAAATTGTCTAGTTGTAACCTTGTCTTCTTGTACTTATACAATACGTTTATTGAACTCGTACCTAAGTCTAGATCTAAAAGCCTATCATTTGAATATTATAGAGTGTAGTAATTGTATACATTAGCGTAACCAGGATTTTTCTTGTGGGGGATGGGGTCGTTGAGATCTGGTTTAAAAAATTGTTTAAAAAAAAATATTCGGTAGTTATTAAAAGCAAAAATTATGGCTCTATTAACATGTATAACTGAAGCTGTTTTTTTTTTGTCAGTATTTTGAATGTTTTCTTATTTAAAATTATTTTTTTTGTTTTTTATTTATTTTGTTTTTAATCAGATGAAAATTACAGTCTTTGTCTTTGCACTGCTCAGTTGGATACAGTTATCTCATGGTATGTTTCTTTTTAGTTTCATACATATGAAAAATAGTGTAATAGTTCTAATATTACATGTGGCAGATTTTTACAATACCTTACTTTAAGAATCACATTTGGAGTTGGTAAATCTTTCTAATTAAAGGGCACCATGGTTCTCGAAAACGGCTCAAATGATTTTGAAAGTCATTGTACATTGTTGGGAAAAAGGGTCACTAGCTTATTGACCACACTAAGAAAACTTTAGTTTGAGTACTATAATTTTGAAAGTATATAAAATATTAACTTAAATTTGTCTAGAGAACTAGAAAATGTTAATTTTGAAAAGATCATACTTGATTGGGTATCTAAAAAATTACAATGTTTACAATTAATCGTGAAAATTCACAATATCACATTAACGTCAATTGTAAATTGTCTCTAACAAATACATAAAAATAACGACTGTCCTTGTTTAGAAGTTTCAAAAAGAGAGCGTCCAATTATAGAATGTCAGAGAAAAACACTTTGACAGAACTTTATAAAGGCAATTATAAATTATTTTGAATTTAAGACTTCTAAAATCATTCCATGTTGCACGCTGAGTAAATTCATAATTTAAAATAAATTAATTGTATATGCAAAAATAATTGTCAAAGTTTATGTATGGATTGCGTAATTTCTTAAACCTGCTACCGCTTTTTATATTACACGCTTTTTTTTTTTTACTCTGTTTCTTAAAAGTATCTTCCTAGTAGGTCGCTTTAATCTTTCTGTTATGTTTTTTTTTTGGTATTTTTATGGTATATTTTTCTATTTTTCTCGTATGTTAATTTAATGTTTCTTGTATATTTCTTTTTTTGTATTTTACTTGTAGGGTTGCACCTGATAGTACTTCCTGATATCATTTCGAAGCCGGAGCCGAATAGAAAATATGATATTCGGCCGGAGCCGAAGCCGGAGACTTTTAAATAGCCCATGTTACTGAAAATTTTGCAAATCTTCAAACGAATTACCGATATTCATATTAATTTAATCGTATTATTTTTAATTACATTTATTTGCTTTATTGTTTTAAACTCTATTACTGAATGATAAATTAAAGTTAAGCAGCATTTTGGCAAGTTATTCTGGCAAGTTATTTTGGCAAGTTATTCTGGTAAGTTATTTTGGCAAGCCCACAGAACACGTTGGTTTAATTTTTTTAAAGAGAAATATGAAGCTAGATTAAAAACGCAAAATACCTAGGTGTTATAATAAATGAAAAACTGTTATGGAATCCACATATTGATGAAACTATAAAAAAAATCAAACAAAGCATTAGGGTTTATTAAAAGAAATTTCTATAAATCAAATAAGAACATAAAACTAAAATGTTATTTAACTTTGGTAAGGCCAATAATAGAATATGCATCCACCGTTTGGGACCCCTCAACTCAAGAAAACATTAAGAAACTGGAACAAACACAAAATAGACCAGTGAGATTCATAACAAACGAATATTCACATTTGACTAGAGTAACACCATTAGTAAAATCACTAAATTTAGAAAGCCTTCAGGACAGAAGATTCAAAAGTAAAGTAGCAATTATACATAAAACACTGAACCATAATCTTCAAATACAAAAACAAAATTTAATAAAATACTCTGAAAGACACAAAAATAAAGGCACATTCCTCGTCCCATATGCTAGGACAAATTTGTACAAATACTCCTTCTTCCCTAGTGCTATTAGAGCATGGAATGGGTTGCCTGAGCTAGCCAGAAAAACCAGTGACTTGGCAGAATTTAAGTCATTGGTTAATATGCATGACTAAATGCATGATGCTAAGAAGATAAGATACTGAAACAAATGAATGATACATACATATTGAACATAAATGAACAACAGCACCAGGGACCACGTTTTTAAATGAGAGAAAGTAGTGAATTAAATGCGGTGAAATAAAATGGCCTGTGCCGACCCTGGAAACAACACTGCCTAGCAGTAACGCACTGCAGATCGAATTTAACATCTAGACGACCACAAGAATGTTAAAAAAAAACGGTTCTTCTGGTCCAGATCTATTTGCTCGTTTGCGAATTACTACATAGTGGTCAATGGTCACATGCTCTAGCTAGCCCCTCCCACACCCCGCCACATCCGTTCACCAACAACTTCAATAGAAGTGACACAGACAGCCGTTAGGTATGTATTAGAGTATTAAACGAACAATGGTCCTATCTAATTATATCTCTAATAATGACATGTGGACAACATAAATACATTACATATAGAAGCTTCAGTGGGTATGAGCAATTAAGCTGTGAATGTACATATAGACTTGAAGCTAGATGCTGAAACAAAGGATAATACATACGTTATAAACATAAATGAAAAGCAGCACCAGGGTCCAAGTTATTAAATGGGAGAAAATTGTGAATAAAATGCGCCGAAAATTAGGGACTGCGCCGACCAAGGCTCGAACCCGTGACCCTGGAAGTGACAACAGCGCCTATTGATAACGTACTAAGCGAATTTAACCTCTAGACCATCGGAATGTCCAATAAAACGTTCTTCTGACCTAATTGTCAAATGCGCCGTACATCAAACTAATACATGCCTAACGGCTGTCCTAGTTAACCCTGCCCCCACCTCACTTCAATTTCTGTAGGTCCGACACAGACAGCCGTTAGGCATGTATTAGACATGCATGCATGCATTTTTTTGTACGTATTATCCCTATGTCTAATACATGCCTAACGGCTGTCTCTGTCGGATCTGTTGAAATTGTTTCTTCACAAGAACAGAGATGTCAGAGGTAAAGACAATTCAGCGTTGTGACTTTTGTACGGCGCATTTGACGGTTAGCTTTTGTGTAGAGTCAAGATACCTCGCGAGTACGAAACAACACATCTAGCCAAGTCTCTGAAGTCATTCCTCAACAGTGGAACCCATTGCAAATCTGAGACAAAGCGGAGAGTCTAGTAGAGACTTTGATACAGCCGTGCGAGTGTTGCTGCTGTAGTACAGTTGATAACGGTGAAATATGTGTCTACAGTCAGCAGTGTTACGTGCTGCCAGTTGTACAGAATTGGTTGGGATTAATTGAACAACAAACTATTATGTTACTTTGAAACCCCTGAGTTGTCAGTTCCTTGGAGTTCATAGTGTTTTGTGGAGCAGTTTGTACAGAGCCTAAATAGTGAGAGTTGTTACAACATGTTAGGCAATGTTTTATTGGCCGTACAAAATGACTGTCAATATAGACCTTTATTGTTATCTTGTATCATTTCAGAACTTTATAACCAGTTATGTGCTTTCAAAAGGATGTGCTCAGGAAAAACTGCTGATTGCTATATCTCCAGAAAGCTTGACATTCGAAAAAAGTGTTGGATATTTATTGAAGACAAAAAATTTTACTTTAAAGGGATTATTCCCATATAGCTACGTAAGTATACATTTTGTTTTCCATATGGAATCTATTACTATAAACTACTTAGAGACATTAACTGGCTGAATGTTGTTTGTTTGTTTACGCTTCCTTTATTGAGGGTGCAGATTCATTAGCTAAAAAATCCACCAAACCTGGAATACATGGTTCTCGAAAATGGCTCTTACGTTTTTACCTAGAAATTTGACAGTTGATGTATATATTTGTGAAAAGAATAACTAGCTATTTGACAAAATTGGCTAAACTCTAGTTTATCTGTTATTTCTGTTTCAAAGTATAGTAAAAATAGTTACATTTAGCTAGACAACTAGAAATTTCTAGCTCGTTGGCCACAGTGGGAACACTCTTAGTTTGACCGTTACAACTTTTCAAGTGAAAAAAATTAAAGAAATTTAAATTTGGCTAGAGATTTAAAACTAGATCCAACATCAAATTCGAAAACAAGGGCTATCACTTTCTTGAAAGTACTATCGTGTTGGGGATTTTTCGAATGTAAGGTATTATTCATTCAAGAGTCTTTTAAGTCAAGATCTCAGACATAAATATATTATACCTAGACTTAAAAACGGAAACCAATATTTATACTATCATAAATAGATTGTTGAGTACGTAACTCTTTTTTCAAGCTGTAAGGGATGTCGCCTTGAATCAGGGAAAAACTCTATTATCTGTCTTAGAAAAGTTTTCAAAGTTTAGAAATGATGCGGTCTCATTTCTAGGATTTTTTTAAAGAAGTTATTAGTCACAGAACTATTACCTTTACCTTACCTTTACCTATCCCTTAGTCTGTTGGACCGTTGGGGCACCACGCAAGATTCGTTGACCGTCTTTCTCCATTCCCTGTCCATTTCTCTGTCTGCCTCTTCTTCTTTTTCCTGGTACTGTTTCCTGAGGTTCTTGTGATATAGCCATAGATTTTTAGTTTGCGTTTTTTTTTTTTTACAATAGTTTCCAGGTGATTATGGGATCCCATCTCTGCAGTAACCCTTACAGTACCGGCATAGCCCTCGAGAGCATCTTCCATTTCAAGGAAGATATTGAAAAGTGTTGGTGAGAGCAGACAGCTTTGTCTCCAACTGTGGTTTCGAACCAGTCCCCAATATTATTGTTGAAGTACACCGCACTGGTGGCATCCTTGAAAGGATCTGAATAAATTTTATTATGTTTTTGTTTATGCTGTACTTTTCCCTTTAAAGAGGTTCTAAAAAGGCAAAAGACAGGGAGGAATGGAGAAAGAGGTCAACGAGTCTTGATTGGCGCCCCAACGGTCAAACAGGTTAAGTGATAGGTAAAGGAAAAGGTAAGGCAAAATACTATACTAATTAGACGGGTGTGCATGTGCAGATAAGAAAGGCACAGTCTTTTCTCTAGATATATAGAGAATACCATACCTAGAATTTGAAACCTATAGAATTTTCAGAGTAAAAGTAAATGGGTTGAATTATCAATTTAATTTTTTTAGAGATAGTAGTTGGTATTATTTTATTAATTCACGCTTCTTAGACCAGAAAGACTTATTGGTCCTGATGAAGCTGTATTACATATTAAGAGCACGCTGTTAGTGGACACTTGTTAAATACGACAGTTTGATAACCAAGAATATCTTTTGTAAAAAAATGGGGAAAAATTAAATTGTTGACCCTCGAAATGTAGATATTTGTTTTTATCTCTACTGTGAAAGCACTTATCATGTTGACTCGCAGAGGTAGTAGCCCCTATCACCGTACCTGAATCGGCCCTGTCAACAGTACAATCCTTGGCTGGCTTGGGCATGTACACAAAACACAAAGGGTAGATTTTGTTTGATGATTTAATAGCAATCTATCTTCTGTTTTCAAAAAAACAGAAATGGAAAAGTGGTTTGAGTGCTGGGACAAATCCCATAAAGCCTGTGGAGTTTGGGAGCGCATGAGCCGCCCTGACCGCACTTCACAGTGATGGAGGCTGTACTGGCCTGAGAAAGCTATTATAGCTCAGTGCAGGGCAGGCCACTGTCCTGTTGGCTCATATTTCTCGCGGCTATGGCCAAATTTCGATTCACGGTGCCCCCACTGCGGGGAAGAAGAGTAAACCGTGGCTCATATTCTGTTCAACTGTACCAGACTTGCTGATCTCCGCCTCGACAGGTCTGGGAAACCAAAAGTTCTCGACCTGTATGGTGACGTCCTCGCAAGACAGCAGGGTTTCTGTCCAGGGTTTTTGCAAGAGAAGATTTAAGCCCTCACTCAAATGGAGTTTGATGATGATGATCTTTTGTTTCTTTTTTTTTAGTTTTGCCAGTCACTTAAAGAATATTCTCCCAAAGTACAACGATCAAATGATTTAGCTCCTTATGTGTATTATGATGTAAGGAATAAATACTCTAAAAGTGTGGAAAAAAGTGTCATCCATTACTTCGAAGATGCTGTCAATGTTAAGTCAAAGGTAACTAGAACTATTCTACAGCTTGGTTATTCTTTTAAACAAATGAATGAGTTTATATTCTTACTGATTCTTTCATTTCGGTAAGAAAAGATGAGAGACTATGGACTTAAGATGTCTGCTTTATTTCTGGTGCTCACTGTCTTCTTCTTTTTGCCGTGTACACACTATTGCTGGCAGATTCATCATAACCAGTTCCTTCCCACTATAGGCTAAAGACTATCTGATAAAACTTTAAAGTCCGAGAGGCCGGATAACTACTGTTGGAAGCCCCCCCCCCCCCCCGCCATCCCTCGCCAATAAGCCTACAGGACAATAGATACAATCACTGGCTGAAGGTGATACGAACAGATGATGAATGCAGATTTTTAAAAATAACTATCCACTCTAATTATTCACTCACTCATTAATCTAAATCTAAGGTTGTATATTCTCTCTTACAATATGTACTATTTTTTTCACAAATTATAAATGATTATGCCAATATTTTATATAACAGTTTATAAGAACTGCCCAATTGGGTTGTTTAACTGTATGATGCTAACAAAGTTATTGGTTCTCATTTAAATACAAAAAAGGCCTCAAAGTGTTAAAGCGGGTGTGTGGGGCAAATGTTTTCGATCGAAAAGCAACAAGGAGTTTATAAAATAATTCAATATTGAAATGAGAAGCCGAAGAGAAGTCAGGGAATCTACGTTGGACTAACTTATTTGT
This sequence comes from Biomphalaria pfeifferi, assembly GCA_030265305.1. Classification (NCBI taxonomy): domain Eukaryota; kingdom Metazoa; phylum Mollusca; class Gastropoda; family Planorbidae; genus Biomphalaria; species Biomphalaria pfeifferi. The sequence continues at coordinate 2,633,170 of JASAOG010000074.1, forward strand.
ACTGAAGCATGGCTAGGGAAAGAAGGAATAAATAAAAGTGATACTAGAATTTATGAGTCAAAAGTGTGGGTCAGGAGGTGGGTCAGGAGGTGGGTCGTTATAAAGCCATTCGTCTTAATCTAAGACAGAGAAAAAATGGGATTTCAGAGATAGAGAGAGTGAGAGAGAGAGAGAGAGAGAGATAAAGAGTCAGAAAGATAAAGAGAGCCGGATATTTGATATCATTGTAAGATACAGTGATTCACGGGCTTAAAGGTTTCTTGGGGTATTGTTCAAATATAGTCAGTTTTGAAATTTCAAAACAAACAAAAAAAAAAGCAGGCGATGCTTTGGAAATAATAAACAAGAAAATTTATAGAAAAATTAAGGGGCGTATTAACTCTGGGGTCTTCGGTGGAGAGACTATTTAAATCATATTCTGTTTTGAAATTATATTTCTTGTCACAAGAGAAGTGCTCCACCATATTCAAAGGTTTCTTTTTAAACTCGAGTGCTGAATTGTGACTGCATTTTGTACACAACATTGCGGCAATGCTCCTTGCAGAAGCTCTGTTTATTGAAGGAAAGAATGTTAGTGCTCTAGATGTGTTGAATTTATGTCGAAGTTGTTGAAATATTGTTACAAAATATCTAAGCTAGTTCTTTTTCGATGTGCTAATTAATATTTTGCCTCTTTCGCTTCCTCAAAAATCTGGTCAGTTGAACTAAACCGATGTAGGCGTATAAATTTTACATTAAAAAGCTTTAAAAACGAGTAATTTTCGTTGCGAACAAAACTCTAAATAACTTTTAATACAATACAGAATAATTAAACTTGGTATGAAATGAAATAAACGACTATTTTAAACAAATCTAATTCATTATTAGTACACTCTTTGCTTTTCTTTGGTCCTCTCCTTTTCTTAACATAGATAATGACAGAGTTGCAGCTTATATATTACATAATGTACAAGATTAACAATAAATGCCCCCTTTCTTTACCATCCTTTTGGAAACACATACTCCATAACAAAACAATGACGCTATATTAAGAGGAGTGTATGGTCGGGAAACAAGGAGAGATAATTATAATTTTTTTTATTTTGCGATAACTAGTTGAGTGCTTGGCCATTTATATACCGTAAGAGTATTTTTCAAGGTAGAAGGTGTGACAAAATGGTACTGGTAATAATTACATTCAGATATAAAAAAAACAGTATCAAAAACAGTTTTTCTGTTTTTGAAAGCTATTGAAGTCCCTGCTTCGCATGTTGCCACTTTCTCTTAAGTCTCTGAGATGACCGGTAGAGATTAAATATTTATTAAACAATGTTGATACATTTCGTGTTTTGCTCTGACCTTGTCATATGATACTCAAGAGAAGTGAGACACTGTATACGAATTATTTTTTTTCGCTATAACGAGTTAAGTAGAATGCATTTATTCATATTATTACTTTAGTTACTGTAAATAAATGTCTACTTAGTCTCTAGTTTGAAAGTTATCCTCCCCTGTTTGAGTTAGGCAGACTTTTTTATAATACTTTTACTAGACATATGTTACCCGCGACCCGCGGGTCTTTATTTGCGCATTGCTGTCTATATAGTCACTGAGAGTGTTTTGTAAACAATTAAACGAAATAATAATGTAATAAGTAAAGCGAATGTGTCAATGTAAAAATAGTGTGAATGAAGCTATCAAATCAAAATAGCTAATAGGCTTAAATCCATTTGTTCAAATTAAAACATTTGCTTGTAGGCATACATATATTTGATTAAAATTTGAGATGAATAGACTTAATTTTGTATGTTCATGTGTTAAAGTGTATAGTAGATCTTCAGGTAGACATAGATCTAAATCTACACTAATCTAAAGTTAAAAATTGGCTTTTATAGAGTTCATTCTGTGTTGCGCATGCGTGACCTTTTTCATGAATGAATATAGGCCTATCTCAACACGGCTACGCAGTTTTAGCGAACAGCGAGGGAATGTATTAAAAATGCTTTAGAAAAACAAATTTGAATGTTAATTTGATTAAAATATGAAATGAATGGACAATAATTAGTATGTTTATGTGTTAAAGCATAAAACTATCTTTGCGAAAAGAAGTTTTATCATCTTAGAGTTCAATAAGAGTTTTAGACCTAGGCCTAGGAATAGACTTAGTAGAGAGATGTGTTAATGTGTAACCATTTGGTAATGTCTAATAAAAGAATGTTCGCCACGAAATCTGTAGTCACAGATATCAGGAACTAATTTATGTAAAAAATGCTTTTGAAACACAAAATTGAAGGTTAATTTTATTATATAATGAAATCAATGGATCTTCTTTTGTATTTTCATGTGTCAAAGTAAAAAACTATCTGCGCAAAGTGTATTTTTTAAAATTAGATCTAGGTCTAAATCCTTTCGATCTTTTCTCATGTCAACATTGTTAACCATGGCCTAGATCCATAAATAGTATAATAGAGTCGGACAACTTTATTTTTTTTTTTTAGGGTCTTAAGTTTGTTTTAGGGCTACAATACATACACTACGGTCTAAGTTAGTACCCATGGAACATTCCTAGTTTTATCAAGATTGGTCAAGCGGTTTTGATGTCTATTCGTCTCATACATACATACATACATACATACATACGCTTTACTTTCCACTTTATAATATAAGATAGCCAGATTTAATTGAGTGTTACTTTGAGATAGAGAGTTTGGTCATTGAGATGAGACAGTAGTGTATCTCAATGAAGAACAGTAATTTTATTTTTATGACCTTTACTTGCCCTACTACTTTTGATTTTTATTTCGCGTTTTTTTGGCCCTATGCCTATGAACAAACGGCCTTGTGTGTATCTTATCTTATCTTATATAATACAGACGTTACTTCAAAAAAAAAGATGATTACGTCCTACGCGTCATGCATTCAGTCATGCATATTAACCAATGATTTAAATTCTGCCCAAGTCAATGGTTTTCCTGGCTAGCCCAGGCAACCCATTCCATGCTCTTATAGCATGTGTATTTGTGTGTGTGTGTATTTGTGTGTGTGTATTTCTTTACGATATTTTCCTTTTTTCTGTTTGTAAACTCCTTTTTAATTCCTTTAAATGCAAATTTGTTAGATCCAAAAGTGTATGTCTCAGTAAGTTATATATCTAGAGGACCACAAAGTACCACTGGACTTCCATGACAGTAAAAGGGTCAATGGCCTTGCACGATAGTACAGAGGTCACTGATCTTATGACCTAATCCTATTACAAGTTTTCACAGGGATTTTCTTAATCATATTTTTTTAAAGTTCTTGGAGTAAAAGTTCGCCTGTTTTAAACGAAGCTCTGAGCACACATTGGAGCAGAGAAGCTCTGAGCGCACATTGGAGAAGAGAAGCTCTGAGCACACATTGGAGCAGAGAAGCTCTGAGCACACATTGGAGCAGAGAAGCTCTGCGCACACATTGGAGCAGAGAAGCTCTGACGGATCAGCACTTTGTTGACTGGGAGCTGGGGGCCCATTTCTGATTCTAGTGTCATTAGAGCATAGAACAGTTTGCCGAAATCAGATATGAAAACCAATGACTTAGTCAAAGTTATATTTTTAATAAACATATACGGCTCGGTTCGTGACTATGTAAAGCGAGTAAAATTTCCTTCCTTTCAGACCTTGTGGTCAATAGAGGTAAAAGTAACCTGTTCAGACTATGCACTATGCGAAGAACGTAATTATCTTCAAGTAAGTCTGTAAGTGTGAGTGTAACCTAATTCACCCTGACACACGCTCTTTTCACTAGTTAAAGTATCTAGATTGCATAAGTGGCTGGACCTATTGCCTAATTCTCCTTTTTCTTTTTGCATCTATAGGTAAATTATATTAAGCAAAAAGGTCTTGGCGGATTTGTACTTTGGGAATTCATTCATGATGATTTTTTGGGCAATTGCTTTGAAGATCAATACCCAATCTTAAGTATACTCAAGCGAGAGTGCAAGTAAGTTTTTAAGTTAGCAATTTATATTTCAAATTAAGTTTTGAACAAATGGATATACCATGTGTCCCTTTCTATCCACCCCTATGTCTTAATCCTTTCAAATAGTTGTTCATTCTTTATCAATTTATTCTTTGATGGTAGGATTTTATGTGCTAAACTTTATGGTAAAATAGTTTTTTTAAAAAAGGTAGATGGTTATTTTAATTAAGTTTAGAACCAAGATGAATGTTTTTAAGAAATGTGTAGTATTCTTCAAATAAAATAATTGAATGTTATTATTTTAAATTTATAAATTAAAGATTAGCTCATATCAGATATTTGAACTTTGCTCAATCCTATCATTGGGCGCCTGTGAGTTCACCCATCTTCAATGGGTACCTGACGTGAGATGGGAAAAGTAAATGCGGTTGGTCCTTGTGCAGGCCACATGACACCCTCGTTAACCGTGGGCCACAGAAACAGATGAATTTTAAATTACCTGCACTATAAACCGCAAGGTCTGAAAGGGAACTTTTTAAGTTTGCTATAAGTTGTTGACATTTTAAGTTATGCATATTCAATGTTTTTTTTTAAATTTAGTTATTTAGTTTAATCTGGGGGGCCCGTTGCATTTCACATTCGAGATCATGACATGAGATAATGTACTTCATAAATATAAAAGCCTACATTCTAATTGGTACAGTATATCAGCTGAATTAACAAACTATAATCATTGAGAATCTTTTAATAAATAATTTTTTTTGTTGTTTATTGGCAAAATAATGCACACGTGACAAATCTCAATTGATATCGCTTCACGTCGTGCTTTCTGTTCAGCAAGGCATCTCTAACATCATCTACATCGATACTGTCGAGTATTCGTGACACCACTGACATTAAAGCTAAGCCTTTTTGCGTCATTGTGCTGCTTGAGCATTAAGAATGATCTCTGACATGACACAATGAAGTATTGCAAGGTTTGAGCACACATCATTACTATATGAAGTCAGCTTCCTCAATATGTCGATTGGTGATTGTGGCACTTATTTGTTGATGAAAAGAGCTCGTGCATCAAGATAAAGAACAAGCGTTTTGCCTGTATTTCATCAAACAGGAAAAAGTCACACAGTTTTTTTTATCAGCGTGTCATCATCCATAGACTCCAAGAAGTGTCTTGGTTCAAGAAGAAACCCAAAGGTGTCCACATGGTTTTCTAGCCTTTGGAATCTGTCCCTCATCTCTGTATGAAATCTGTCCAGCACTTCTGTTTCAACACGTTTGAAGTGCAGTTCTATTGACAGTCCTACATCAGAACTTAACTCCCTATCAAGTCTTTTCTTTCTTCTGGCTACTTTGATTACAGGAAATCAATAGAATTCACTACCTTCTTATGCTTTTTCGATGGATTGGGTGATCAGTGTCGTCCGTTTATCATCATTTTGCATAAAACATGAAACGGTTTTAATTTCTTCAGCAGCTTCCCGTATGTGCAGTCCAGACGTTTGTAGTTTCTTCTGAACATTATTAATTGGGCGCAGGATATTTGCCCAGAATTCCAGATAAGCGAAAAAATTCATAATTTTCCACTGCATGAAGAAGATTCTATGCACTTCTTCTAGTGTTCATTCATTCAGTTGTTGATTCTGAAAGTTTCTGCAACAGCTTGATGATTCTGTGAAGTAGCTTTTTCTCCTCCGGACTACCTTGTATATTTTTAAAAACTCCAGCTTCTTTCAGTTTGGCCCATTTCTGGGGTAAATTTTTTAAAAAGTTGAACAATTCATGTACAGTTCCAAAAAAGGGACAAATGCTGGATCTACCTCAACAAAATGAAGTGATGCCAGATTCAAAGTGTGATTCAGAAATGTTGCCTTTGAATTTATGTCTAAGAGACTTTTCTACAGGCCAGACAGACGGCCACTCATTGTGGCTGTGTTATCATAGTTTTGACCTCTTGATAGATCAAAGTTCATTCCAATGTCTTTAAGCATTTTCAGAACAAGTTCTCCATAATGTTGTCCATCAGGTTTCAAAATTTCAGAGTAATCAATGAATGACTCTTTTATTTCGAAATGATCAACCTCCAAGTAACGACCTATTAGAGAGACTTGTTCTTGGTGAGAAACATCTGGGGGTAGAATCAAGCATCAGAGAAAAGTAACAAACTTGCTTGACTTTCCAAAAAATTGATTCCCTAACTTAATTGCCCATCAATTTAATGAACTCATTTAAATTTCTGGTGACCAATAATGTGTCTTCCCATATTCGATTCTATGTAAGTGGTGTTTCGTAACTTCATCAAATTCTGCAAGAAATTATTTCAAAGATGCTAGGAAGTTTCCAGGATTGGGTGATTTCAGTTTTTCATTGTGACCACGTAAGCTTGAGTTTGTTTTTGCTAAGTACTTAATAGCTGCTGCTACACGCTTTGGAATATCTCTCCACTACTGTTGATTTTACGAAATTTGCGCATAAAACACATGTGACAGCTTTAAGCTTTTCTTCTTGTAACTTCCACTTTTAAAAAAGCTTGTCTGTGGTAGACCCCTTCTTCATATTCTTTCTGTCTCTCAGTTTTTTTCCATTCAAAGAAACCAACTCCAGGTTTGCTCAATGCACTAGATGTCTTTTCTGATGCCTTAGAAAACAGTACACAAGTGAAACAAAACAGATATCCCAAGTGTGGAGAGAAGAGGCCCAAAGATAGGTTGTGGATTTTTTCTGTTGGAAGCTTTCTAGTGAGCCATGATATCAAACTTCATGATTTATTTTGGGTAAACCTTACTCGAAACAGATACCGTTCATCTTTGTTTTGGAAAAATAAGCTACCATTAAACACAATCTTTGCTTGCAGTTCCTCAGATGAAATTCCAGGCTGGATATATCCAAAGTCTTTGTAGTTAATTACAGCTTCTTCCACTTCTGGAGAAAGTAATTTTGGAAGACCACAACTTTTCTCATCATTACTTTCTTCAGATGTTTTCTCTGACTGTAGTAAAAGGGTATTCCCCTGGAGTTTCTTCAGCACTACTTCTCTCATCAAGAGACATTTTCACTTCTTCGACTGCTGCATCTTTGTATGAATCATCTGAATAAATTTCTTCGACATGTTCATGGTCTCCTTTGTTTTCAGTATCAGGTTTCTTCTTCAATGATACGGATAATGAAATAAACTAGCCCAAACTTTTTTTTACTACTTCCTGATATTAAAACGGCACTAGTCAGCGATACTCCATGAAATTGAGAGTAACCCCGCACGGAGAGAGCTAATAATCTGTGTGGAATACATACAACAGGGTCACTAACAACATCAATAGCAAGATTACACAAAAGGGACGTAATATTAAATTATCTAAAAACCGATTTCGGAGACTCATTTGGGGGCACCCCTCAAATGGGGGACCCGGTTTAGGGGTTTCAAATTCTCCCCCCACCCTAGCTACGACACTGTCCCTTTTCCCAACTGGTTCGAACTAATAGAATCATAACGTATTGAAAAAGTTAAAAGCATAAAATTGCGCTAAATTAAAACGGTTGATTAAATAAATAAATAAATATACATATATATATATATAATAGATACAATTACAATTACTAAAAGCTTTGTGTTAAAAAAGGATTTTAAAAATTATTATTGTTTCCTTATTTTTATGTATAGGTAAGGACTGTTGATGTGATTCAAGTTTATATCCAGATGAAACTATACATCACGTATTTAGGAAAGTCAAAGAGATTCTTAGCTTCAAATTTTAGTAATACTAAAAGAAAAATTGAAAGAATATCGATAGAGTTATATTTTTTTTGTCTATTTTAGGGAATAAATTCTCAATTTGAAAGAAAAAAATAATTCCAAAACAAAACACCCTGATGGCTGCCTGGTCGTGCGTTATGCGCAAAATGTTTATTGTGCCTTTTTTTCAGAAATTAAACTTTGCTATAGAATTTTTATATTTACTATTTAACTTAATACATAATTGAGATCATTATTCTCATTTTATTGTGTATTGCTATGCTGATGACTTAGATTGCAGTTAGGTGTCAGATAGCCATTTCACTGTTATTAAATCGCGTGATATTCTGGTTGCGGTATTGTTGTTCTGTGGCATTTTACGTCTCGAGAGACGATCTTTTCCCTTTGCAACTTCTTGTTTGACTAAAGAGGCCAATCCTTGATACACAGCTGCGATCGCAGGTTGGGCATATATAATCACCAGGCGCCGTTGCATTTTCACCCTTCTTTCTGCTTCTGTTGTGTATGACATCTGTAATCTTTGACCCTTCCTTTATGCTCTCTCTCCATGAGGATCTATCCAGTGTCACCTCTTCCCAGTTGCCAGTGTCGATTTTGAAGAGCTTCATGTCGCTTCATGACCTACTGGCATTCTACGAACGTGGCCAAGCCAGCCAAGGCGAATGTTGCTGATAACAGAGCGGATGTCCTGGCACCCTGCTCTTTGTAGCACTTCCTCATTGGTTATTCATTATTGTTATAATTATAATTTATAATCTATATTACTACTTTCATTATTATTACTTTGTTTCATCTTGATTCTGTGCATATTGTTATTACTTGTCATTTTGACTGCCTTTTTTGTACTTGTGCTTTGTGGCAAAACAAATAAAATTGTTAAATAGTTAAAATTGTTCGGACTTTTCAATGGTCCCCGATTTATACTCTGCCCTCTGCCAGCTCGCGTCGTCCTGGTTTGTACTAGAAAGAAACCTATCTTCAACTCTGTAGGAACATTTAAAACATGTAAAACATTTACTTGAAAAGATGTATACTGATAGAATGTCAGCATTTTATATACTCATTTTAAAAAAATGGTTCCGTTCAAAATTCATTGAAAAGATTTTTCTAATATTTTGGTAAAGAACGGAAAAGTCAAAAACTATTTTGTCAATGTGAATGTAACTATTTTCTAAGCGTAGGGTGGGGATTATCAAAAGTACTTACAAAAAGTCTATGTTTTGAAGAAAGCGTTATAACGTATGTAATGGGAGATTACAAAAAGATTAAAAATTTACGTTTTTTAAGATGCAAGAAACAAGTAGAGGGAATGATATTAGAATTTTCAGGCTAGAAATGAGAATCTTTTAAAGGACGTTTTAAACGGGGCGTTCAAATAAATAGTAAAATAATATTTTAACCGTAAGCTTCTGTTTTTTTGTAATAGCATTCTCAATCGATAAATCTGCCCTTTTGGCATGTTAATTTGTGTACTAAATGGGGTAATATTGATTTTCTGCACTTCTATTTAAAATTTAATTAAAAGGAAATGGTGTGGTTACGGTCAAAATATTGCATGAGCATTATATATTGTAGATAGAAATGTCACTGGCCAAAACGTATCATAGAGCCTATCAAACATTTCATTAAAAAATTAAATAGCAGTAAAATAAGACTATTTATTGAGAATGAGAATCGGGGGATAGATGTAGAGGTGATATTCTAGTTGGCAAGTCAAAGTATGTTTGGGGAGACTTTACGATTGGGCCTTTCTACTGTTATCTTTATAAGTTAATAAGAAGGACGGTGTCCGTGGAAAAATAAAAGGACGTAGACGCTGGGTAATGCTGATGATATAAATATGTGTGTCCTAATGTTTGTATAATTTAACTTCTAGTTATAATGCCCAGTTTTGTCCCAACAGAGGCGCATCCTTCTGCCGTAGGTGTTGTATGCTAGTCATGTCTTGTTTGCACGAGTATCAGTATTGGGAGGCGTCAACTCAAACTAAATACTGTAGTTGAGACAAAAATTAGAATCATTAGTAGATTGCCCGTCCATTAATATGCTCTTTTGTGTTGTCAGGAAGGGAAATGCGGAAAGAAGTAGAGAGGATAAAATCGCATGATAACAGATTGATGTAGATGCATGAGTCAAATGCTTTTGAGAGGCAGTTACGGAAAGATGATAATCAATTTTAGTTGTAGATGTGGAAGCACGGGTATCAGCTAGTGCTTGCAGCAGTGTCGTAGCTAGAGTGGGAGGAAGGGGGTCCAAATTTGAAAATCCCCCGTGCTCGAACTTGATGGAGACCCACAAACGAGTGTCCGAAATTTGTTTTTACATTAAATATAACCGCATTATCTAACGATGTCAAATTGCAGGGGCCCCTAAAGAGTTCAGCCCCGGGCCCATCCACTGCTTGTAGTTTTAGCTATTCCTTCTTCTAGTCAAGGAGTTGACAGAAGATCTTCTGGACTCTAATTATTAGACTGGGGATTGAGAAAGACTATCATTAGTTTCTTGTTAAGTTCTCTGATCTTATAGATAACAAAGGAATAGCAAGGGTTATCAAATAAATTTCTTTTTTTTCTTCTTCTTCTAACCAGCTTTATTGCTGCTGAGCTGTCAGCTCTTTTGCAGACTGTGCCAAGGAAAAAAAGTGTGCTGTTTTCTTCAGTTGTTCAGCACTGCCGTACAGGGTGTTGGTTATGTTGGGCTGTAGTGGAAGTAGGGTCTGCGTAAGGTGAATTAAGATGGGGCATTCAGAGAGGATATGGTTTACGGTTTGTTAAGGGTGGTCACAGTGACTACAGTGGGGTAACTGTGTGGGATTTATGTTGTAAAAGAATTATTTAAAGTTGTGTGTCCTCTTCTTAGTTGGAGGATTGTAGTTGCTCTTTGCGGTGGGAGGAAGGTAATACTGTCCAATTAACTTGCCATTGTCATATTTTGTACTTCTCGTCCTGTATTTTGTTATGCAAATTGGTTGAGCCACTCCTCTTTATGATTGTTGACTAACATAGACCTTGGGATGAGGTAGTTAATAGATGTATCTGATGGTTACATCTGATGATGACCCGCTTTTGAAAGTTTCTCGGCCTTTTCATTTCTTATCTTGTCTACGTTTCCATGGATTTACTGTAATGTAATTGTGATATTTAATTATCCCATCATATGGTAGATTATTGTGATTAGTATTGTCAAATCTCTTGGACCGGACGAGGTGATGCTGGTAAATGCTTTCAGAATCGATAGGAAGGGCTCTAAAGAAAACAATATCATGCACTTTTTTCAAAGAGTTTACCTGGTATCTTCGTTGTAAATAGCAATAAAGTCATTGGATAATGTAATGTAGTAAAACAACCGGGCAGGCCACGTATCCCATATTGGGGACGAACGTGTTGTTTTTTTTTTGGTGAGCTAGAATATGGAAGTAACAGAGGTACCCCACGGAAACGCTACTTGCCAAGAAGGCATTAAGAGAGAGCAGCAGCTTCAGAACCAGAAACCCACAAAGGCCGAGGGATTCACATTTAAGACCAAAAGAAAATCCGCTGCCGAGGAGAGTCGCAGAGGGCGAAAAGAAAATCGACCACCACGGACAATGATTATGCTTGGCCTGGTTCTGGCAAAATATGTATGTCACTGCTGCAATACTGCATTCGTCATAACTCGTCGTATTTCTAAATACCTTGATAATTCTAGATGCGTGCGTACCTTCTAAGGTGTATTACAGATGCGAGTCCGAACATGAACATCACGCTACTAAGAATGAAAGGTAACAAACAGGATCAAAGGCACAATGACTAAGTTCACTCACAAATGAAAATATAACAATCTTTAATACAGAATGGGTCACAGTCGAGTCAGTCACTACAACGATGTTATCCCTTTGAGAGCCAAGCAGTAACTGATCTAAAAGTCTACACTAATCTCTAACCCCGAAATCTATGTCGTCACTCTAAAATGTGAGTTCACTGTCGGTCTATTATAGTGCGTAACTAAACTAAGTGTCTAACGGGATGCATATTCTATTATTGGCCTAACCAAGGTTATATAACATTTTAGTTTTATATTCTTATTTAATTTATAGAAATTTCTTGTAATAAACCCTAATGCTTTGTTTGATCTTTAAATAGTTGCATTAATGTGGGGATTCCAAGGCAGTTTCTCATTTATTATAACACCTAGGTATTTTGAGTTTTTAGTCTGTTACTGGTTTACCATGAATAAGATAAGTGGAATTTATTTGTTTTAGTTTGTTGTTGTTTTTTTTGTTACTCTTTAATTACTGACATTGTTCTTTGTGTAATTTAATCTTAAGTCTTTTTGTAAAATTTCTATATCTTTGGACCTAAGACTGTTTATTGAGGTACACTTAAGTTTATTGTTAGCGTGGACAAAATAGCGCCGTCAAAATAGCGCGAAATTTCCAGACAAAATAGCGCAAGGCAAAATGGCGCGGACTTGTATTTGATGTGTATAAAAGTATCGGAGTATTAGTAATTTAGTGTCTTGGGCAGCATTTTTTGTTGATGTCTCTATCTTTTTCAATAGTAATAGATCTGAAAGTATGCCATATTTGCAGAGAACGAGAGTACTTTAAATTTTATAACATTCCCCTTTTTCACCACTGTTTAAAATGCATAACTTGCTAAAAATAGTATTTTGAAATGTGGTGACTCCGTTCAAGGATTAGAAGTTAATCTCGCACTTCCTCAGAGACAGGAGAACACTGAGAACAAGATTCTGAGGTACAATGCTGGAGAACGAAGTAAAGCTGCCAGCCAGACAAAGTACCTCCAACTGAACAGACGTCTTGAAGCTATATTGCCAATGTACGGAAAAAAGCCAGTGATGGAATCTCTACGTGATATTTCCTACAATTTAACTTTGTGAAAGTTTGTGTGTGTGTCTGAAAGTTATTTGTTCCTGTTTTTAAAAAAAAGTACACTTTGGGAATGTAAATAAGTGATATATTTTGAAATAATTCATTTTAGCTTATTATAATATTTATTTTCTGTTGGCTTATGTTATGTTTTAAGATATCTAAAGTGTTTCCTGCAAAATGACTGAAATATATTTTTTTCTGCGCTATTTTGTCGGCACTATTTTGTTCGCACTATTTTGTTTGCGCCATTTTGTCAGCGCTATTTTGTTTGCGCTATTTTGTCGGCGCTATTTTGTTTGCGCTATTTTGTCGGCGCTATTTAGTCCGCGCTATTGTGTCGGCGCTATTTTGTCCGTGCTATTGTGTCGGCACTATTTTGTTGGCGCTATTTTGTCCGCGCTATTGTGTCCGCGCTATTGTGTCGGGGTAACCCTTAATCCACATCAGTGCCAAAATATTTTAATTTTGAAGGCAAACTTTGGTGGTGAACTTTATCTAAAAATACTTGTGAACAATGATCAATTAGTCTCAAAAAAGACAATAAAAATAAAATAGTCAATATTCTTCCAATATTTCTTATTATTTTACATCAGAATGAATAAAAGATATTTTGAAAAAAAAAATTGGATGAGAAAAATATTTATTTACTTATAAAAATAAAAACAACCAAAAAGATGAACCAATAAAAACTAAAAGAATGAAACAATTTAAAGCTATTTATTTATAACAAAAACAGATATGAAATTAATTTGAAGCTAGGAATCTCTCTTTTTTGTCTCTCCAAAGAAAGTGATGTATAGGTTTCATCTGTTGAGTGTATAAACTTGTATCACACCACAGTCTTTTACCTATAAATAAAACAAAAAGAAAACCAATCAAGAGCTAGACGAAATACAATTGTATATCACGAAGTCTACGAAACATGTAAATTATTTTACCATAATTTTATAAACTACCGAAAGGATTTTATGCTATTGATAGAAATTTAGGACAAAATTTCGAATTAGTAAAAGGTTAATTTTTTTATGAATTTGTAATTAAACCGCAATACCGGTAAATCACAAAATTGTTTTTTTTAATCTAACCATAAAGCCTAAATTATATTATCTTCCTTTTTTAAGTAACTAGTAGTTCTGGACATTTTAGAAGAAAAATCTAGCATTTAGTTCTTCCCCTAACAATACGAAATAGCTGCCTGAATATGCAAATTTCTAAAAAGTTATAAAAAGTTATACAAGGAAATAAAAGGCCTTCTTCTGTGTAAGGACTAAATGTAACCATGTAAAACATTACGATGCACAAAAAGTAAAGGAAGTTGCAGACAACAAATCAATCAAACATTGAAATTTAAGTTATGATTTTAAAGAAAAATCTTCACAGTTTTAAAATAAATTAGTTTCCCTCTCAGACCTTGCGATCTATAGGGCAGATGATGAAAAGCTCATATGCTTCTGTGGCTCACGGTTAACGAAGTGTCATGTGGCTAGCAAAATGACCAACCGATTTACCTTTTCCGCAACTAATGTCAGATACCGATTAGAGCTGCTGTGGACTCAAGAGGCGCCCAAAGATCCCTAAATTAAAAATCCTAGTCTTCACCAGATTCAAGCCTAGAACCCTCGATTCAGAACACCAAGCAATTCACACTCAGCCACCTACCGCTCTTCCACTTTTAATATATTGATATTCTGATAAATGCGAATGTTTTATACAGAGAAGAACTTTGTGTCGGGAAGTTGGGAAATCTCAACTGGAAGCATAGCTGTTTGTGAATGTAGTATTTGATTTTAGTGAACTCGAAAAAATGCTCAAGACTTGTAACGATCAGAATTGGCGTTTATGTATTCTTACCGCATAAAGGAAACATACATGTAAGCTACAAGCTTATGGAAAAACACAAGGCTGTAACTGCCTTCTAAATGGTACGACTGGGAATCTTCTACAAAGAAATCCACATAGGAAGAAGCATAAAAAAAACGCTTTATGAGACAGAATGAAGTAAACAAGGGTCTACCAGTGAATATTCACAATATTGAAATGCCTGCAACTTGTAGTAAACTTAGCTTTCTTAAATAGTGAGGAGACCTAAAAGAGAATGGTTGACCAAGTGACAATGAAGAGACTTGCAGAGAACCGAGACGCCAGGAGGAAGTTAGTTGGTGGCCCAAGCCTAGACGGACAGCAGGCAGAGTAAAAAGATCTTGTTAATTGTCATTAGATGGCTCTTAATGCATTAATTTAAAATAAGTACCTTCAATTATTTCATCTGTTGATGAACTACACATTGCTTAAAAATATTTATTTTGTTTCTAAACTTAATTAATAACAAGTTATATTTTAAAAAACTATTTCACCATACATTTTCGCACAAAAGACATGTCTCTATGGCCTCCTTCAGTCGCAAAGCGACTATGTATCATCTCATTGAAATGAGATGAATTCCATGGCATTAGCTGTGGTCAGAACGATGTAGCCCACACAGCTGATTTATCCAAAGGAACAACAGTGCCAATACAGTTTGGGGTCAGCTGCGTCGCAGGTTCTGCCAGGGTGTAGCACTGGATGCTGCAAACTGACTAAGGGTCACCAGCTCCTGATTTTTCCTCAGGGTTGACTTCCGAAGCCTTTCCCATGATTGGGTATAGCTGCAAGGCAACAGAGGTTTTTCCTTCTAGGTGATTAGCCAGCCATGGCTAACAGGCCCCTCTTGCCCGAAGCTTACTGGTTAAGGCTCCAGTTACTCGCCTTTGCCCCTTCGCCTGTTAGAACGTACTTACCATTGGAGAATAAGGCGATAGAGAATAAATAATTAATTTAAAAGTATTTCAGGAGAAAGAGTAAGTGAGGAATACGTGAAAGATCCATTTGTTCAAAGCTAACTTAAAAATGCAACTAATTAACTTAAAAACTTACTTGCATTCTTGACTGAGTATTCGTAACAATGGATAGAGACCTTCATTGCAATCGCCCCAAATATCATCCATAATGAATTCCCACATTATAAAACCACCAAGACCTTTTTGATTAATATAATTGGCCTTTAGATGCAGAAAAAAAAAGAATTAGGCAATATGTCCAGTAACTTATCGGATCTAGATGCTTTATCTTGTGAACAAAGCGTGTGTCAGAGTGAAATAGTTTACACTTACAGACTTACCTACTTCAAAATGGAAGAAAATTAAATTCTACGCATAGTCATGCACCTTTACGTAGATGCTAATTAAAGAATTAACCTTTACCAAGTCTTTGGTTTTCATATCTGATTCCAGCGATCCTTTCTATTCTACAATGGCATTAAAATAATAAAAGGGGCCCACCTCAACATGGGTAGCCCCCTAGTCAGGTAAACGCTAGCCCGCCAAAACCTGCCTTTTCTAATAGGTGCTTACAACTTGGTTTAAAACGTCACGCATGCTGAAAATTTGCACCGAAAAAATAAATAAATAATAAAATAATATGATTAACAAAAAACCGTGTGTGACTTTGTACTAGGAAATAAATAGTTAAAATTACTAAATATTAACTCTAGATATAAAAATAGTGGACTTTAAAACCTCGCAGTTAAACAAAAGATATAGAAAAAAACAACCACAAACGAAATATAGTTAACAAATACACAAATGAAGCGGCGACATTTAAAGAGGAGTAATACAGATTATACCACCACTTCAGTCAAGAACAATTTCTTTCCCTTGTTTGAGAAACCAAACAAAATTCAATTACCAATAAGTAATTAACTAATTGTTTTTTGTATTGTCAGGTGAAAGAAATGATTGTGCAAAATTTAAGCTTGATCCGAGATAGTCTTCTCAAGACATATTCTCCGATAAAATGAACTACGCATACCAAGAGTTCGGTGACATGGAGACAATTACGAGGAAAACTCAAACAGGGAAATCCTAGTTTAGTTTGGCGTCACACTTTCATAGAGGACATCAGAGCAGTGGACACCAGGTGGGAAGAGGCTTCAGATATTTTGTGGAGACAGCTTGCCGCCCAATGCGCCGAACGGCGCGGGTGTATCTAAGTCCTAGGTAAATAAGTAAAGCAGATTAGATTTGTGAACTAAAACTGTTGGACAGCAGGATAATGCACTGTAGATACCTCAGAATATGCAATTTTTGTGTTTTAAATACTGAAAATAATGCCTGGCGGCGGGGGTCGCAGCGAATAATTCCTTGCGGCGTGGGTCGCAGTGCTCCAATATCTCACAAAGGCTGCTATGAGAAATCAGGTATAAACATTTGGAGACTACACGATCTCAAGAAAACATTAAGAAACTAGAACAGACACAAAATAGAGAAGTGAGATTCCTAACAAACGAATATTCACACTTGATTAGAGTAACACTTTTTAAAAAAATCATTAAATACAGACCCTTCAGCATAGTAGACTTACAATTAGTAAAGTAGCAATTATGCATAAAACACTGTACCGCAATCTTCAAATGCAAAAACAAAACCTAATGAAAGATAAAAGCCATTCATTGTTCCATATACCAGGACGAATGTGTGTAAATACTCTTTGTTCCCTACTGTCATTAGAGCATGGAATGGGTTGCCTGAAACAGCCATGATAACCAATGACTTAGTAAGCATGACTAGATTGACCTAGGGGAACGGGTAGGTCGTAGCGTCTGTATTTGATAGTATAAGATAACACTAGGAAGAATATTGAGCAAAGGAAGATAGGCCGGAAAGAATTTGATAATAGCATAACAACGGATGTCATTATGAAGAAAACTTTTATGTTAAGCTCTTAAATAGTTTAATTTTATGAATGATGTGGTTATTACAATTTTAACATCGCTACAATTTTAATTTCTACAATTATTTTTGTGTGTGAAATTGAGTATGGGAAAATGCCGGGTTCTAGAAACAAGCTAGTCTTAAAAAATACGCAGATCTTGGCTAAAAGACTTGTCAAATAAAGTACTGTAAAATGTGAAGTTTCACACGCTTGTTTAAGATCTTGTCTTATTATAGCCTCTATCGTGTTTGATTCCAACTCCCCATATTTTTGTGCAGATTTTTTTTCTCTTTATCAGTTACACCATGGAACTATACTATCTTCTTTACTAACAGGTACAGTTTTGAGATCAAAAGTTGGTTGAATAGCCATTCTCTATCTCGGAATCCTTAGATTTAATGAAACTTAAGGGGTTATGGTCTGAGCTTACGGATTCAGGATAAAATTTACTATTTATATATCTTAGCGTAGCTAAGTAGTGTAGCTAAGGTCCAGCCCGGGTTAACAAGACGTTACAATAGGAAGATTGTTACGATGCTGGGTGGGTATATATGTGCACCTCAATCTGTAACCAAGGGGCTAGTCACTTAAGCAACCAGACTACATTTATCTCAGCTAACTAACCAAAACTAATTTTAAAAAGCAATATAACAACTTTAATTGAGAATATATACATCAACGATTCTTTATTAAATATATTTTCATGAGGAAAATTAAATCAATAATACCATACGGCCTATATGTACGCTAACCACTCTTTATCTTTCCACCAACCAAAAAAGATATATTTACTACCAACTTAACTTCCGTATACCACTTACAAAAAAAAAAGCATTATAACCAACTAAGTACCCTCTAAGAACCTACAGCAAACTAAAATTTAACTAATTCCTACCAATGCCAAAACTTAACTGCAACGCGAACCTAATCTATCCTAACAAAAAAACTAATTTCAGAATTGGGATCTGTGCTCAAGTGGCTAAATAAAATTTTTTTTTTAGGATTAAAAAAACTGAGCTGTAGAATTGTTCTAGTTACCTTTGCCTTAAGACTTAAAGCGTCTTCGAAGTAATGGATACATTTTTCAATCAAACGACCTTCACTCCAATCCTCAGTACACAGATAAGGAGCTTGATCACTTAAATGCTGTATTTTGGTAGCGTGTTGTTTGAGAATACCGCAGAACTAAAAAAAAAACATCAAAGTACAAAAAATACTTTTTTTTACATGAACGTTTATATAAAGTATAATTGTATGATTCTCCAAGAGAAATGTAGAGAGCGAAATTCAAATCTCTATACTGCATTCATAGATTTGACTAAAGCTTTTGATAATGTTAGTCGTGAAGGCCTTTGGCAAATCATGTCCTAATTCGGCTGCCCGGATCGATTCATAACAATGGTGCACCAATTCCATGATGACACGCAAGCAAGAGTCAAGACAACGGAGACCACTCCAAGCCTTTTCCTGTCTCAAATAGCGTGAAGCAGGGCTATGTTTCTGGCTCAAACACTTTTCAGCATACTGTTTACCGCCATGCTGAAAGATGCCTTTTGCGCAGAAAGCATTGGAGTGGAGTTCGCATATGATATCGCACCGATGCAAGTTTATTCAATGCTCAGAGACGTAAGGCATAGACCAATGTAAACTACGACTGCATCAGAGACCCCCAGCGTCTATCTGACCAGGTACTTGAAGTTAAATAAAATATCGTTTGTCGCTAAAATAATTTATCTAAACCACTAAATATTGACCTACAATGTTACTAGCAGTATTAAACTCTTGATGCCAAAAGCAGAAGCGGTCATTGGCCTATAAATTACAAGCCTGATAACCAGCTGTTGGTCTGAAATTCATGAACACATACATCCACCCACTGTATAACCCAGATCGCACTTTACTTTTAAGAGATTTTAATTAGTAACTAGTTTGAATTATACATTCACATATTTTACATTGACCATCCCACACACATCCCCTTTACAGTTGGTGGTCTCGTACATACACATAAACACACTCATGCTACACAGATTAGCTCTGTTAATAAATGCTATTAACTTTTAAATCATCAATCAGTAACATAGTTTAAAACAATAAGATAAAAAAAAGAAAAAAAAACATTAGTAGGAAAATAGGTGTGTAATTATGTGTATAGCAACACATACTATTTACAAGACATGTAGGTTTAAAACAAAGTCAGCCAGTCAATGTGGCTATGTATATTATAGAATGGATTGCTAATAAAAAAATGTATACTTACGGCATCATAGGACCTTACTCCCGCAGATAAGTACAATCCCTCAGGATATATTCTAGGATTATGTTTGAACGTGTGAGGAGCTGGCAAAATAGCAATAAGCAGTTTTTCTTTGGCACATCCTTTTGAAAGCACATAATTGGTTACAAAGTTCTGAAATTATACAAGATAGTATGTATATTTCCTGTTGTTTG
Organism: Biomphalaria pfeifferi; assembly: GCA_030265305.1. NCBI lineage: Eukaryota > Metazoa > Mollusca > Gastropoda > Planorbidae > Biomphalaria > Biomphalaria pfeifferi. The sequence goes on from JASAOG010000074.1 coordinate 2,652,930, forward strand.
TACTTGTGTGTGACCGATGATGGTTTGTCACGTATATAAAGCTTTTATAGTTTTACGAATCTACATATTATACACCTATACTTATTTTTTTAAAGAGTGCAATATGGGAAGCTCAAAATTAATTCAGTAAAGCAATGAAAAAATCCCAACTGATAACTTTGCTTGTCTACGTTTAAGTAAAAAAACACAACTAATAGGACTAATTGATGATTTTTTAAAAGGTTTAGATAAAAATGAGCAAATAGATGCTATCGTATAGATTTTTACAAGGCTTTTAACAAAGTTCACCTACATAGTTGGCTAAAAAAAAAAATATTTTGTCATAGATGGTCCATCGCATCAATGAATTAAGGACTTTCTGATAGTGAGAGAACAAACTGTAATAATAAATGGCTCTAAGTCAACCCCCATAACAGTATACTCAAGTGTACCTCAAGGAACAGTCATAGGTCCATTTCTTTTTTTTTAATTTACATACATGATTTACGAAAATTGCATTAGTTCAGGAACAAAAGTCAGATTATTTGCAGACGATTGAATAATATACAGAACAATGAAACAACAAAAATTACAGAAATTTTACTAGAGAATTTCTTTCCACCCAAAAAAAAATGTCAGTTAATAAGAGTAACAGAAAAAGCTAAAACAAATTAATTCTACTTATCTTATTCGTGGTAAACCAGTAACACAGACTAAAAACTAAAATACTTAGTGTTATAATAAATGAAAAACTTTCAAGAAATCAGTATCTTTTACATTAATATACACATATCTGAGCCATGTATCAAAAAATCAAACAAAGCATTAGGGTTTATTAAAAGAAATTTCTATAAATCAAATAAGAACATAAAACTAAAATGTTATTTTACTTTGGTTAAGCAAATAATAGAATATGCATCCTCCGTTTGGGACCCCTCAACTCTAGAAAAAATTAAGAAACTTGAACAGACAAAAAATGGAGCAGTGAGATTCATAACAAACGAATATTCACATTTGACTAGAGTAACACCTTTACTAAAATCATTAAATTTAGAAATCCTTCAGGATAGAAGACTCAAAAGTAAAGTAGCAATTGTACATAAAACACTGAACCATAATCTTCAAATACAAAAACAAAACCTAATAAAATTACACAGAAAGACACAAAGATAAAGACCCTCGTCCCATATGCTGAGACAAATTGTTACAAAAAACAAACAAACAGTGACTTGGCCGAATTTAGGTCATTGGTCAACATGCATGTCCAAATGCATGGCGCGTAGGACGTAACCATCTTCTTTGTTTAAGTAACGTCTGTATTATATAAGATAAGATAAGATTAAGTAACGCCACATCTCTAGGTTAAAATAGGGATTTTCTTTTACTTTTAAGAAAATAAACTGGCAGAAAAACAACCAACAAAAACACACAAAAAAAGAAACACCAAAAATAGAAACACCAAAAAAAAAAGCAACAACAACAACAACAACAACAGAAGTTATGTTCTAGAATTCACCCAATAAAACCTATTTAGCCCCAAAAATCCCCGTAATTGGAGATCCACTTAAAGTGGCGGATCACTTCAGATATCTTGGAAGCATGGTATCGAATGACGCATCGTTTTCAAGGGAAGTTGATAACTCTCTTGCCAGGGCCAGTTGTGCTTTTAGACGCTTCCAGGAGTGAGTTGGCGGAATACTAAGCAGTTGCTCTATCAACCCTTCTACATGGATCTGAGACATGGCTACAATACAGAAAGCAACTAAGACTTCACCAAAGATGTTTTTGCCTCATCATGGACATTGGATGGCAAGACTGCACCACAAGCTGCGATGTTCTAGCGAACGCCGGTTGGACAGTAAAGAGGGACATCATAAATGTATACTGTAGGCAGTTTTGAATAAATAATAATTTTACATACAAGATTACAAGTTTATATTTTTCAAGAAGGCCTTAGTGACGAGATAATATAGAGAGAGTGTGATTCACTCCGGCACTGTTAGTCTACAATGAGGAGCGTCCGGTACAAAGAGACCTCTAGTGAAGCAGTTTTCTAAATCTAACAAGAAAATGTCTTCTAGAAAGCCAATATAGATAAAATCACCATATTTCAAATGTCATTCTTCACAATATTAACTGAAATCTATTGCATGCTCTTGCTCTAAGTTTGTTCAATATCAGTTCCATTTTGGTTCCAAACAGAGTCTCTTGAAATGATATTTCAGAAGAGAACGTCCTAAAAACCTTTCAAGCAAGGTTACAGTTCCAGCGTAGTTGTAAATGGCATATTCTATCAGTACAGACATTAAAGAGTTTACTCAAATGATTTTACTATCTCGAATATGTCTAGCTATCTTGTTCTTTCCACGGTGTGACTCAAAGTTAGAAAAGTTTTTCCAAGATGTAAATTTTATTAGCATTTCTTTAGAAAACAGTTTAATTAAGCAACATCACAAATGTCAGTAGATTTGTCCAAGGCTTATGAAAAGAAAAAGTATGTATGGACACAGAAAATACAATGCTAAAATAACAAAATCATCGTGTTCTAATCTGTTTGGGCTTATCAAGATCATATAATATAAAAGTAAATTAATAACTTTGTATCCAAGTTAATAAATTTAAAAAATCCAATAAATCAATCTTAAACCACTCAAACTAATACCTTTCACATCTTATATTCTACCATAAATCTGCTCAATTTTCTCTAAATAACTCTCTTATAGTTTGTATAGAAGAACTCTTTGGTTTTAGTTTTGTATTTCCTGTATCAGAAACGCTGTGCTGGCCTCATGCTTCAGACGATTAAAAGTTAGCATATAGCCATATTAACTGATATATTTTTGATTCATGGTGTGCGTAGATCATTATAGATAATAGAACGTAGGCATTTTTTTTTTAAATTATATTCTTGCCTTAGTAGAGGTTACAATTCATTAGTGATGCTATTTCACTTGAGTGCTTTATCCCGGGTGGTAAGTGCATTGCTTTGCTAATGATCAGTCAACGGAGTGAGTGCTTCCCGGTGACATTTCATTTTTCATTGTGTGTTCTATTAATCGGTATATATAGAAAAGTCCACTAACCAATGGTCTATATCCCTACTCGAGTATCTATTTAGGTAAATTAAACTAACTATTTAGGGTCGGGGTTTTCCCTTATATATCGTTACGACTTTGGAGTAGACTAAAGAAACTTAACTCACCGATTGTCAGGTCGCCGATATCCTTCTGGTTGCAGAAGCACAATCCACTACGAACAGTCAATAATCCAAGTAATCGAAATAATTTCACAGTTCACCAAATCAAATGTACATTTAACTATTCACAAAAACCGATTCAAGAAAAACAATCCTCCGTTAAAAAAAAATCCTCGATATATCTAAAGTCTCTTCACACATTTGACCTTAGTCAAGGTCATTTACGCCCAACAGCATAAACAAAAATCACCCTACTTTGTAAGTGGAAACAAAAAATGGTTAGTCAGGGAGGAACAGGGTTACAACACTGCCCCCTCCCTATTTCTGTTCGTCTCGAACACACCCTGGTCTCCTCACAATACCGGTGCAACCGATGCAGGTGCACAACCTTGTCCTGGAACACCAAATCAGTCTGGCCGAGCCCATTTTCACTGTCTGGCACGAAGTCCGCAAACTCCAGCAACATTTGCCTACCCCCACCGCATTCTTCCTCCGATAGATCCTCACCCTCATCTCCAAGTATCCGATCAACTCGAGAACCACATGACAAGGCACCGCATCACACGATGCAATAAGTTCCATTGGACAACAAGTGGCGATAACATTCTTCTTGTGAAGGTTGTAAGCTTGAGTGTCAAACTTCTTAACCCGACCAGGTACCCTTCGGTCGTTTCTATTGACAGCCAGTATTCTCCCCACAGGCAGTCTACTGCGTGCTTCCTTTGACTGCTCTATAAGGCTTGCGATAGACACAGGACCATACCGTCTATTATGTCACAACTAATGGCTTCAGACTGTGCGGATTTGCTGGTACCTTTCGATATCAAGACCCTTTTTATCTGTTCTTCTTCCATGTCGTTCCCCAGCAATGGAATTTCAAGATTTCCATATTGCACTGTGCCACCCCCAATGTTCAAGGAGAGTCCAAATAACTGCATGAAGTCTAGTCCCAGAATACACTCATCCATGATTTTGGCGACCAAGAATTCATGACTAAAATGTTGATTTGCTATCTCAATGTTTACAGTGATCTGTCCTAAAACTGGCAAAGGTTCTCCACTAGCTGTTTTTATAGAATAGCCACTTATTTCATGTATTACGTTATTCTCAATAAGACTAGGATGAATTATCGATCTCGATGCGCCCGTATCTAATAGAAATCTGCAAAAACGAACTCCTATTTTCCCTTGCACTCTCAGACTTCTATTTTTTCCTAGCACAGCTACTGGAATGATAAGCATAGGGCTTCCTGTGAATCTCGCTGCCTGTCTCCGCCCCACGAGACCGACAGAATCTAGTTTTCCTGGTTCTGAGATTGGATACTGGCCTGGTGACTACCCAATCCCTGTCTCTCTCTTGGTGGGCCTGCATATCCTCGGGTACAATTTCTCTGAATGTGGCCAGGAGCATTGCAATTCCAACAGTGAACGACCGGTCTATTTGGTCTGGGCATTTGCTGAGACCGTCGGTCATCTATAGTTTCCACTACTTGTCTGATGATATCCGTGAGGTCCTCCTACTGAACATGAAGCCCTTGACTGAAATGGGTCGTTTTTGATGCGTATTTAGCTGCCTCAAAAGATAAGGCGTATACCAAAGCATCGCTTGCCTCTCTTTTTCCACTTAATCTGATAGCCTTCTTCAATTCGGGGTCACGAACACCATCAACAAACGCGTCTGTTATGAGAACTTCTAAGATCTCCTGGGTCAAGGTTGGATAAACCAGGCGTGCCAGTCGTTCGATATCTGCCATCAACTCCTATAGTGTCTCGCCTGGTTTTTGCTGCCGAGTCTTCAATTGCACTCTGTAAACCTCATTCATGTGTTCGTATTTTAATCGCAATTCCATTGTTCTAACAATGGCCTCGTAATCTTGCTGGTCGTTAACTATCTGTAGCAATTCAGAGGCTTTCCCTCGCAATGCTAACATTAATCCAGTTGCATTTTCCTCGTTCGTACTTCAGTTGTTCACTTTAGCAGCCGCCTCAAATTGTCTTTTATATACTGTTCCACGAGACTGTACCATCAAAAATAGATGGCTTGACTTTCCAAGTTGCTTCGCTCGATCCTGAACTTGTTTTTATGCGTTGAACCTTGCCCAGCTCGACCTTGACTGCCTGGACCTCGTCGTTAAGGGCTTTAATCTTTTGCTCCATCTCTGCTGTAAGCTGTGACTTCACAGCGGCGATTTCCTCCCTTAACTTACTTCTGAATTTCTCCAGATCTGTTTTCAGACCAGTCGCCATTGCTCGCATTGACCCTAGAAGTTCCTCTTTTATTTCACTTAACATTCTGCCGAGATCAGCCTTCATTTCAAACTTGTAAGTGTCTGGGTCAAACCCGTCTTCTTTCAAAGCATCTCTCAGACGGCTAACGAATGCTTCTTTGTTTCCTGACGCTGCGATGTCCCACCTCTTTAACTCCTTACGGATTTCGTTAATCTGGAGCTCATGTAGGCGTTTAGAAGTAGACATGCTGGTACATAGAGTAGGCGCTATCCCACTTCTGACACCAGTTGTTACGACTTTGGAGTAGACTAAAGAAACTTAACTCACCGATTGTCAGGTCGCCGATATCCTTCTGGTTGCAGAAGCACAATCCACTACGAACAGTCAATAATCCAAGAAATCGAAATAATTTCACAGTTCACCAAATCAAATGTACAACCAACTATTCACAAAAAAACCGATTCAAGAAAAACAATCCTCCGTTAAAAATAATCCTCGATATAACTAAAGTCTCTTCACACATTTTACCTTAGTCAAGGTCATTTACGCCCAACAGCATAAACAAAAATCACCCTACTTTGCACGTGAAAACAAAAAATGGTTAGTCAGGGTGGAACAGGGTTACAACAATATTCTATTCAGACTAATTCATTCCTGTTTTTAAATTGAAATAATGCCAAGCTATACATAGACCACATTATGTTATTAATATTGCATTTGTTATTTAACTTACAACAGAATGTTGATCAAGAGGGGATTCCCCAAACAATCTACTATGGTGTCTATAGCTCACATTCCTCAGTGGAAAAAAGAAAAAGGTCTCCAGAGTCACCATGTCAACTATACTGAAAGGAAATGAAAAATTGAAGTCTAATTAAAATAAATGGGCAAGTTAAATTTCAAATTGAAAAAAAAAACATGACAAGTTAGCTAGTAGTTTTAATAATTACAGAAGTAAATTAACATGTCTTCTTTGGATCGTTTAAAGTGAAAATATTTTTGAAATAATATTGGGCACTTACTTAAAAATATTTTTTTTTAATTTAACTCTTTCAAAATGAATTTTTAACCAACATAAATACTTTTTCGATTACAATTGTTGATTTTATATCTATCTATCTATCTATCTATCTGTCTACCTATCTATCTATCTACCTATATCTATATCAGGATTCAAACCCGGAACCCCCTGGTCTGAAACCAAGAGCTTTACCACCGCGCGTCCTATATATTCATTAAGAGTACACTAATGTTTCTGTAAATTATAATTACTAACCTTATCCAAACATTCAAAGTTAATACAATTTTACATGTAATAAAGAGAAATAAATGGCATGGGTCACAAAAATGGAGACATTTTCCCTCGCGAATAAAAATTAATATCTCCCCTTCCACTTGTTATGCAATGACAAATTTACTGCGGTTGGAAATATATATAAATATGTATCTTGTTACGATCTTCTCTACCAGGCCTTCTCTCAACACTGCTAAATATACACAACACAGCACATCTAATACAAGAACTTGACAACACGAGCTTCAATAAGCAATGTGGCCGTTTAATTACAAATACATAAACAATAGCAAATAAACACAATTGGCTACATTAACTTCAAATGCTTTGCTACAAAACAAAACTGCCGAACTAATCACAAATCTCTCTAGCTCGTTCAGCTACATTTTCGGGGACTTTCAATGTACTGCACAGTCCTTCTCTTGCTGTCCTGGACTCAACTGTCCTTTCTTACACAGTGTCTCTCCACCGTCAAAGTTTTCGGTCACATGACCACAGCACGGGTCATACTTGCGTGCACTAGCAGTACTGTCCCTTGTTCAACAGCCCTTGACCTGTGTGCTTGGCTTAAGTCGTGTGTGTCAGTAGTGTCAGTTATATATATAGATATATAACATGTGCGTAACCAGGATTTTTTTGGGGGGGAGGGGGGTTGGTGATGATTTTTCTCTTCCCCCCCCCCGGCCACCCCCCGCGAAAAAAAGCATGCACGTGTGTGTGTGTTCATAATTAATCTTTATTACATTCTGACCATTCATTTTTTCAGAAGACGTTTATTGTGTCTAGAATATGTTTCTCCTGGAGTTAGTGTAAAAAATTTATAAGAAGCTAAAACACATTTTTTAATAAACACGGGCAAATCGCGCGCGTTTAATGCGTAAAATCATTCTTTGTCTCAATCATTTTATTTTGTAGGCATTGCAGGATGCGCGAGAACATGTGCACAGAACCTGTTTTCTATACGGCTTTATAAAAGAACCTCGAAGTCAGCGTTCCTTTAGTATAGTTCCAATATCTACAAAAGCAAGTTTTGCACCAAAGAGAAATGAACGCACAATAAAAGGTTTAAAATAATGCTTAAAAAACGGAAGACATTTCAAATTTTTCTTTTTGATATATTAGTTTAAAACCCATATTGGGTATAAATCGGGAATAAAGAAATAGTTTTCGGTTCAATTCAATCGCTGATGTTTCGAACATGAAAGGTGTTTAGTTGATATAGGAACACAGAAAGCATCAACTGGTTAAATTTTCGTATTTTGTTTCGTCCACGGCCAGTGTCTGTAAGCACATGATAGAATTAGGGCCCTTGCATTTATAAATTTAGATTTATCCATAGAAAACGGACTTCCGAACCCGTGACAGTAACAAAAGCTGTACCACTAGTTACTAGTGCCTCTGTTTGTCATTAAAAAAAACGTCCCATAGGGAGGTATTAAATATTATACAAACCCAGTAATGTTGAATGTAAAAACTTATTTGTTTCATTTCTAATCGAAAATCCCGACAGTCTAAAAGCTTGAGCATGTTAAAATTACATACGTAAATAACAAGTTTTACCGACATATTCCCATAACATCAGAACAAGTATCAAGTAGTGGAATATTAGTTGATTCTGGGAGAGATTCAAACAAAAGCAACTTCGGTCTTCCAGTTGTAGATGACTCCAATCTAAACGCTTCGGCTAACTCCTAGGTAAAAAAAAAGTAATTATATTATACTGCTAGAATTCATATGAGTCAATTATGCAATTTCAAACAATCATTTTACATAACTTTTTTTTATATCAAATAGTATCTGGAACAACTTTATAGATAATGAATTCTACGTCAGTATAGACATTTTAATTTAGCGCTTATACGCTACTTGTTTGGCAACGTATATGCCAGTTCAATGTCAAAGAACTTAAAAGAGCAAAGAAACAATTGTGGGCATTGATTGATTTCAAAAAAAAACTTCCGGGACAGCCTATTATAAATACTTCAATTTATAGCAATGGAAGGAAAATTAAAGGTTAAATCAGACTGTTAATAGTTTTTAGTCTTTTTTTTTTCCTAAATGTGAGGTACTGACAAACCGACAGACAAAATGCACAAAAGTTAGCAGCTTTTTTCTTGAAGGGGGCAGTAAATAAAAAATTAATACAATTTGATTATTTAAAACTTTTTGAGGGAACTAATTTAGTTCCATGTCGCAAGCTACTGTACGAAAGTCTCTGCATAAAAAAGTCCATTTTAAAAAAATGTGATTGACATTTACATACAAAGTGCATTCTTTGCCTTTAGAAGTCCACAGAAATAAAAAGAAGATGTTATAGTCTTAATTCTTGACACTAATTGTTTAACTAAGTGTTGAGCTGACACAAAATAGTTCAGCACTGCCGTACAGAGTGTTGGTTATGTTGAGAGGTAGAGGTAGTTGGGTCTCTGCCTAAGGTAAATTTTAAGATAAGTCATTCAGAGAGGATATGGTTTACGGTTTGTTAAGGGTGGTCGTAGTGCTTACAATAAGGTAACTGTGTGGGATTTAAGTTGAAAAGGTATTAATTTAAAGTTGTGTGTCGTCTTCTTAGTTGGAAGATTGTAATACTGTCCAACATGTTTGTCATGGTCATTTCTTTGTACTTTGTTTTGGATGTTTTGTAATGTTAATTGGTTGAGCCACTCCTCTATGTGATTGTTGACTAACATTGACCTTAGGACCTTAGTTAATAGGTGTATCAGATTGTTACATTGATCACCCCGCATTTAATTTTTTTTTCGACATACTGCTGACACGTAGCTTTCGAAGTGCGGACTGTGACACTGACCAAACTTTAGTGTTCTGCAGGACAAGACTGCTGCCTACTAAGATCCACACATCACAAGGAAATGCAAAAGCATGCTTCAATACTGCAAGCACAAACAATTGTGTTCTTCGCATTAAAATTCACAAGGAAATTAGAGGAAGCTTTTAAAAACTTCTCAGTGACTGTGGTAGAAAAAACCTGGACATTCATGCGTGTATCAAACATCATCACTGGTCTTTGGGAACAAAACTAAGAAAAATGAAGACTGGTATGAAGCAGGTCTGCCAGAAATGGAAACAGTTACTAGAAACAAAAGAGTAGCGATGCTAAACTACAAGGAGCTCACCAAAAGAAATTACAAGCGCTCAGATCTACTCGAAATGATGTCCAAAGAACAGCAAGACATTGCTCTAACAAATACTGGCAGGAAAACTTCCAATCTTGTGCCGATTGTGGTAACATCAGAGGACTATACGAGGGCATGAAAAAAAGCCTCAAACCAGAAAGTGTGCGCCACACTAGTCAAAAGATGGCTCAATCATCAGTGATCTTGCACTTCAAATGGAGCGATGGGTAGAGCACTATGCAAAACTTTGTCATCTCGCCATCTGCTTCTTTTTACTTTCAGATCTGCTTCCCTATAGGCTTTTTCCGCTAGGCTGCGATCCTGTGTTTCATTTTTCTGATCTCGTCTACGTTTGGCCTCTTTCGCCTCATCGGTCAATTTCCATGTTCTGTCTTGTATCCACCATTCCTTTTATGAAATCGCCTCCATCCGATAGCTCAAAAGCAAGAATTACGAATGTTTTAATCTACCTACGAGAATTGTTGACCTCAAGTAATTCTTCATTAGTTTAAATCTCGAGAAGCTTCTTCACCAGATTCCACAATTACGGGTATTGCCGTTTTCCATATTGAATGAAACCCTTATACCACTACAGCACAACAAAACCAACACCCTCCCTGTACGGCAGTGCTGAACAACTGAAGAAAACAGCACACTATTTTTCCTTGGCAGTCTGCAAAAGAGCGACAGCTCATCTGCAAAAAGCTGTCTAGAAGAAGAATAAGAAGAATGACACCTCTCAATAGCATTTTTATCTATATTTCAAGAGATTTTTATGAGTTTTCAAAAGATTTTAATAATTTCCTGAGATTTCTAGGACTTTTCGTATATTTTGCAATTTCATGAGATTTGCAGGAGCTCCTAGTAAACCAAGAGATCACTCAATAGTGGTATATCTCAAGTTGGCCCACACTTCTTTCTAGGGTCAGTATATCTGCAAGAGCCTCGAAGCGGTTTTTTATTTCAATTGGAATTTCAATTTCAATTTCAATATTGCAGTCTTTAAGCTTGTCTACATTGAATGGGCGGGGTCGTGTGGCTCGTTTTGGTTGGCGTTTTAGTCGGAGCTTAACATTTTCCACTGACAAGGTAGTGATCTGAGCTAATATCCGCTCCTCTGCGGGTCAGCAAGTCTAATAGAGATAAACCCATCGTTTGGAGGATGCTAATGTATTCTATCTCGTTGAAAGTCTCTTCATTTGGTGACCGCCATGTTTTTTTGTGTATTTTTTTGTGCTTAAAATATGCGTTTTCAATTGAAATGCTGTTTGATGCGCAGAGAAAAATCAAGCGTTCACCAGTATCACTGACGTTTTCTGCAGAGCCATATGGTCCCAATACGTATTCAAAGCCAGTTCGGTTGGTGTTGATTTTGGCGTTGAAGTCTCCCATCAGTAGAATTAGGTCATGAGTGGGTGTTTCATCAAGTGTTGTTTGAAGTTGATTATAGAAATCATCTTTGATGGTATCTTCTGCAATCTCTGTAGGGGGAATATACGTGAATTGTAGTGATTTTGATTTGGTTTGTTTTGAGTCGAGCTGTAATGATGCGATCGCTGACTGGCTTCCAAGCAATTAGCGCTGAAGCTGCTATTTTAGACATGATGATTCCTACACCACCAATGTGTTTCTTATGGTGTCCTGATTATATTATGGTCTTGCCATCATTGATTATTTGTACACTAGATGTCCACCGCATCTCGCAGATCCAAAGAATGTCCAGCCGGTAAGAGTCAAACTCTCTTAAAAGTTGGGCCAGTTTACCGCATTGGTTTAGGGTTCTTACATTCCTCGTGCCTATAAGAGTCGGCTTCCTTGCGTTGAAGGGCTTGCCATGTATCGGGTATTGGACTTTCAGTTGGGTTTGATCCAACACCGTCATCGTGGGTTTGGCCACCCTTTCCCCATGTATAGTTTTCTGTATGTGTTAAGTTTGCCGTTTCTTTGGCAATAGTGGTTTTACAGCGTGGGGTCGCTAGCCCCACGCCAAACACTCCTCCTTTCTCACCCGGACTTGGGACTGGCATATGAAGAATATAAAAGGCCTAAAACTGTATTACTTAGACTACGTATCATACGTCACAACCAAAAGGACAATATATTCTCCACTAATTTAAATTAAAAACATAATTCTTTGAACTAAAACATTACATACCTGAAGGAACACAATATGGTCTTTCCTAATAGTGACAAGTCGTTTAAAGTGCCTTTCTCTTATTTGAATGCCATCAAAACCCATTTCCCGTAAAAATTTCACGATCTTTTGAACGAAAGTACGCCGGCCATTCATTGAAGATATCATTTTGTCATAAGCGTCATTAAAATCATCCCAAGATCTCCAGTTTTGAACTTGCAACAAAATCTTGAAGTTGGCATTGACCTTCTTGAGTGCTTGTAAACCTACCAGGCTTATACATGAAAAAAATAATAATGTGTCACTAAGCATCTTTTTAAATTACCCTATAGGCTAAGCTGAAATCCTTTGTTCTTCCAGTGGCCACAGTTTTAACCCAAACAGCCAAACTCTTAGCAACGACAGCCAAAATTATAACTACAGCTGCCAAAATTTTAAACAAAACAAAAACATTCTTAACTAAGATTGCCTAGTTATTAACCTAGAGAGTTAAAATCTTAGTCACTACAGCCAGCATCTTAACCACGATAGTCTAGGTTCCAGATCATAACTCGAGAAAGAAAATCTTAACAAAAGGCCGCCAGAATCCTAACCACAATAGTTAAATCTTAAAATACAACAGTAAACAATGGGTAAAAAGCGTTACATAGAATTACGTTGCGAAAATGTAATTTACTTTAAAAAATGTCTTCTTTATTTAGATAGTATAGCAAACTGTACATTCATATTTCAGTTGTCATTGAAAAAAAAGACTAGTATGAAACCTACAGCATTCACGTTCTTAGATAGACGCTCTATCAACCTAAGAGCTATCCATCAGTACTTCTATGTACGTAATTTTAGTTGACAATAAATAGAAATACATTCTTTTTTCGACTTCTCTTTCCACGTTGTTTTGAGGACCTTTTTGTCTAGAGTCTAGGGAGAAAGTTGAAGCCAGTAGAAGAAATTGAAAAAAAAAATTCTGATTTCTGTCACACCAATATAAGATTTTGTCCGAGTGCTCGGATCATATTATTTCATCAGATCTCTCTCTGTGGCATTTTACGTCTCGAGAGCTCATCTTTTCCCTTTGAAACTTCCTGTGTGACTAAAGAGGTCAATCCTTGATACACAGCTGCGGTCGCAGGTTGGGCATATGTAATCACCAGGCGCCGTTGCATTTTCACACATCATTTGCTTGTTAATACCAAGTTTTATATAAGAATGCTACCATTGTTTACCTCTATTGATGTTTCTATCTACGCATGTTCACTGCCGTATAATAAGACGGTTCGCTTTGGTTCAGATCAATGGCCCGTTGCAAATCATCTTAGCACTATTCCGCCAAGTGACCTCTCTCGAGAAAGCCATTCTTTGGGAACATCACTCCTTCACATGATTTAGTCCGCTCAAGCGGTTTTCCAGGGCTTAACGCTAGGAGCCACACGTGAGAGATTTATTTGATTTAAGGAGACCAAAATGACACCCCTTTCAAGAATTCCTTCTTCCGAAAAATAAAAGCATAAAGGCTCTACTGTGCCTCTAGTTTACAAAGGTCTCTACTGCCTTTGCAAACAATGGCGAAGGCAAAAGGTTAATAAATAGAATATATGCCAGGAAAAAATATCCCTGTTGGAACCTAAAATGCGAGATGAGGGTCTTAAAGACAGAACGAAATAGAAGTCGACGTAAACACTTTCAGGACAACCAAGAAATATGTCGCCATTTTGTGAACGTAAAGAGTTAGAAGACATTCGACGGCTCCCTTCATTACTATACAAATTTGTTCGACATTTAGTATGAGCTTCGACTGACTTCTATTGATTGTTCGGCCTTTCGCCGGTGTTATTGGACTACTCCATTTGGATGATTTGCATTAGACACCGCAGAAGTGCCTAACAGTGTATGGTTTCAAGTGTGAATGTTGTTTCAATTTGCATCTATATTATTGTTGTTACAGTTGTTACGCTGAGATGGTCAATTATAGTCAAACTAAATTTTCATTTGATTGAACAAATAAAAAAAATTATCTTAGTATATCCTAGAAAATAATATTTAACAATGACGTCAATATTTAAGTAGTTAATTTTGTTCAATACGCCCGTATGAAACTTGTTTTGTTACAGAACTATATTAGTCTTGCAAAATTCTTAAAGTATTGAAATTTTCATTACCATGTTTAACACTAACAAAAACTCATTAGATTGAATAGTTTAAATTTCACAGCACAGGCTGGTATATACGCACGGGGATAGAGAAAATAAAATTGTTTAAAAACTTTCAGCTACCAAATGAAGAAAAAATGAAATTGTTATTGAATAAAAGCAATGCTAAAATGAATAAAATACATTACTATTGATTGACTCTCTCGTAAAGTTGAATGCGTGGATTTTCAGGATCAACAATAATTCCATAGCCAATGATGACATGGGAACACAAGGAGCTTATGTTAGAATCAATGCTTTGAACACCAAGGAAAAGCCGCGAGACATGAAATAAGCAGACTTTTGTACATCGACCTACAAAGTTATATTACATACAATTAGAACCTTTAATGTTTCAAACATGAAGATATATGCATTTTAAAAAAAATGTAAACAAAAAGTATTTTTATTCATTCTAGAGGTTGCACAGCTGACGGTATGCCCTTTTAAGCTTGGCGACCCCTCAACCCCCAACACCCTCACACACACACACAACAATAGAAGATTAGACAAAACAATCCATATTTTCGATGGTCTTAGGCGACCCCTAGCAAATCGTCAATCGACCCCCAAAGGGGTGGCGACCCACAAGTTGAGAGCCCCTGCCCTAGAGAATATATAAAGTAAATCGACTCAGGCAAAATTATCCAATTTCTTTTTAAACTTAAAAACAAGACTAATATTTAAGAAAAATACTATTTAAAGCAATGTTACATATCAAAATTTTATACAAAGTTTTCATTATAATTGATTAATATACATACAGCCTTTAATATAACTTATAGTAACACGATATTTTCTGTTTTGCTCTAGCTATCCTTTTTATCTCAATCCCCTAATTCTCCACACAAGGGTTACGTCTCACCATCTTGCTACAGTATCTATATAAAAAACAAAATTAATTAACTAGGACTAATTGGTTAATGTTTTAAATTGATTCATCTTGTATTGGCCGTTGGATGAGGAGAAGTGAAAAAATACATACTTCGAAAAAAAAAAAGTTACATGCAAGAAACATACAAGAAAGATGCAAGAAAATAACAAGATAGAAACAAGAAACATACAAGAAAGAAACAAGAAACATACAAGAAAGAAACAAGAAACATACAAGAAAGATGCAAGAAAATAACAAGAAGGAAACAAAAAACATACAAGAAAGATGCAAGAAAATAACAAGAAAGAAACAAGAAACATACAAGAAAGAAACAAGAAACATACAAGAAAGAAACCAAAAACATACAAGAAAGATGCAAGAAAATAACAAGAAAGAAACAAGAAACATACAACACCTAACCTAAAAAGTAAAAGCAGACAGTTACAGAGGGAATACATAAACAATGTAATAAAAAACCTTTGGTCATAAATGAAGTTCTAGAAAATTGGAACAACAGGAGAAGAACAAATAAAGGAGAAGACACAAAATAATCATGAAACTAAAGAAAACATACTCAATAAATAGTTTGCATCAGCATTCTCAGACCAAGGAGACATGTTACTTCATTTCAAGCAAGTGCTGAAGAGAGAGGAGCCCCCACTTTGTGAGTACTGTGACTCTCTTCTCACCGTGGAACATATCTTCATTGACTGCCCCAGATACCAGGATATTAAGGGAACATTTTTTAGAGCGCACAACTTAAAAACACTGTTCGATAGTGTCGACCCTGGGAAGGTACTGTGCTTTGTTCGGGAGGTGGGGTTGTCTACGAAGATTTGATTTGTGAAATTGTGAACATATAATATTTACCAAAGATTTTTACAAAATTATTAGATTTTTACTAACTTAACTATTTTAACTGTGAATAGACCTTCCTTTTAATGATTTAACTGTACGGAATTTAGCCCTTGTGATATAAAGGGAGATTAATCCTTGAAAGAAATACGGGCACGACATGGCCTATATTGTGCCGATGTGCCAAAAACTCAAAACTCTGCTAACTTTCTTAAAAATCGTTAGAGCCGTTTTCGAGGACCTTGTCCACCTTTTCCCTAGAATGATTTACCAACTCCGAAAGTGAGACTTGAATAGACGCATTGTAAAAAGTATGCCACGTGTAATGAACGAATATCTTAACCCTTTTATTTGGATATGTCAATACTGTTATAACTATGCAATGCGCACCGCCATCTAAGCTAGAAGGTGCGCACTGTGATAATTAGACTGAGAAGGATGTCAACATTAGGAAGAGAGGAGAGAATGATTTCCGCCCAAGTTGAGAGCCGAAGTGAAAAGTCTGTGCCTAAGAAAGATTATGTTTTATGAACTTGTCATGTCGTGTAAATAAAGATATATGTGCCTCGTTGAGTTGCCTCCCTTAAATTGTAACAATACAAATGATCATACCTTGAGTTAACTGTATCCAACTGAACAGTGCAATGACAAACACTATAAGTTTCATCTATTTGAAGACAAAATAAATAAGAAAAACATTTTTAAAAATATTTTTAATTGAGAAAACATGAAAAAAAAACTTTTACAAAAAAGACAAGACTTCCATCAAACATCCTACAGAGCGAGTAGTTTATCTAATAAATTATAGATTTTTTAAAAAAGAAACATTTTTTTAAAACCCCTGTCCATCCCACCCCTCCCACCGCGAGAAAAATCCTGGTTAAGCGAATGTATACATTTACTACATTTTATAATATTCTAATGATAGGCTTGTAGATCTAGATATAGATAAGAGTTAAATAGACGTTTTGTAAAAATGCAATAAAATAAACAAAGAAAATACCTTCCTTATACAACTTGTAAGGCGATTTTATTGTTTTTTAATTACTAATGTATTTCAGATATTTGTTTTACTCCTCCGCCATTCCCCTCCCCCGGAGAAAGAAACCTTGTTAAGCGAATGTTTAAATTTACTAAACTTTATATCATTTTTTAAAGCTTTATATTTTTCTTTTCACAAGATAAAGCTTGTAGATCAAATAAGTTACTGGACCTATTGAGTAAATTTTTTTTTTCTGCATCTAAAGGCAAATTATATTTATCAATAAGGTTTTTTTAATGTGGGATTTCATTATGGATGATTTTTGGGGCGCTTGTCATGAAGGTCTATATCCAATGTTACGAATACTCGGTCAAGAATGCAAGTAAGTTTTCAAGTTAATAATTTGTATTTTAAAGTTAGCTTTGAACAAAAGGATCTTCCACGTATTCCTCACTATCTCTTCCTCCCGAAATACTTTAAAATTAATTATTTATTCTCTATCGCCTTATTCTCCAATGATTGTATTATTTATGTGTATGCTTCCGGTTGTATATTTTTTTTTTTTTTTTTTAAACTGCAGTTTGTTGTTATTAATTAAGTTTAGAAACATGAATATTTGTAAGCAATGTGTAGTTTACTATTCAACGAATGAAATAATTGAAGGCGCGGTCTTGAATGTAAAGCCTTTGGCTTCTCAGTTGAGGGTTCTGGGTTCAAATCCTGGTGAAGACATGGATTTTTTATTTCGAGATGTTTGGGCGCCTGTAAATCTCTAATCATCAGTAGGAGAAAAGTTAAGGTGGTTGGTCGTTATTTTGTGCAGACGTCACAAGTCTATATATTATGTATTTAATATATAATATATTGACCTACATGTTATATATTCTAGATCGCAATGAGCTGCTGAGAAGAGTTTAAGCAAATCGATATTTTTTGCCTGGCTGAAAGTACACACGTTCTTAACCTTGTATTATATCACTGCAATTTTCTGTTCACACACAAGACGCTCCTTAGATTAGGTCTATTAGCCAGTATGACAGTTCAGGCACTGGAACTTGAATGTGCAGCTTTGTATTCGTAACACATAAAACACACACTGTGTTCTTCCAGCATACTGCTGCTCAGTGTCCCCGGCGTTTTAAGCGCCTCAATAAAATTGCGGAGTTATCTTGCCTTAATATGCTCGTTACCAAAGAAAATATAATAGTCGAAGTCTTGTTTTCGTCACCATACTAAAAAGTCGTAAATGTATGACTCCTTTAACCCTATCCACTATTTCCTGCTCTAAGTATTCAAGTATCTGATCACATGTAATGGCGTCACTAGGGTCTGTCACACCCGTACAGTAAGCTCTGGGTGTCCCCCCTCCCCCCAAAGGAAAATAAAAAAACGAAACATAAATAGTTTCTTTTTGTTGGTGGATCAAACTGTCAGCTAAGTTGGTGGATCAAACTGTCAGCTAAGTTGGTGGATCAAACTGTCAGCTAAGTTGATGGATCAAACTGTCAGCTAAGTTGGTGGATCAAACTGTCAGCTAAGTTGGTGGATCAAACTGTCAGCTAAGTTGGTGGATCAAACTGTCAGCTAAGTTGGTGGATCAAACTGTCAGCTAAGTTGGTGGATCAAACTGTCAGCTAAGTTGGTGGATCAAACTGTCAGCTAAGTTGGTGGATCAAACTGTCAGCTAAGTTGATGGATCAAACTGTCAGCTAAGTTGGTGGATCAAACTGTCAGCTAAGTTGGTGGATCAAACTGTCAGCTAAGTTGATGGATCAAACTGTCAGCTAAGTTGGTGGATCAAACTGTCAGCTAAGTTGGTGGATCAAACTGTCAGCTAAGTTGATGGATCAAACTGTCAGCTAAGTTGGTGGATCAAACTGTCAGCTAAGTTGGTGGATCAAACTGTCAGCTAAGTTGATGGATCAAACTGTCAGCTAAGTTGGTGGATCAAACTGTCAGCTAAGTTGGTGGATCAAACTGTCAGCTAAGTTGGTGGATCAAACTGTCAGCTAAATTGGTGGATCAAACTGTCAGCTAAGTTGATGGATCAAACTGTCAGCTAAGTTGGTGGATCAAACTGTCAGCTAAGTTGGTGGATCAAACTGTCAGCTAAGTTGGTGGATCAAACTGTCAGCTAAGTTGGTGGATCAAACTGTCAGCTAAGTTGATGGATCAAACTGTCAGCTAAGTTGGTGGATCAAACTGTCAGCTAAGTTGATGGATCAAACTGTCAGCTAAGTTGGTGGATCAAACTGTCAGCTAAGTTGGTGGATCAAACTGTCAGCTAAGTTGATGGATCAAACTGTCAGCTAAGTTGGTGGATCAAACTGTCAGCTAAGTTGGTGGATCAAACTGTCAGCTAAGTTGATGGATCAAACTGTCAGCTAAGTTGGTGGATCAAACTGTCAGCTAAGTTGATGGATCAAACTGTCAGCTAAGTTGGTGGATCAAACTGTCAGCTAAGTTGATGGATCAAACTGTCAGCTAAGTTGATGGATCAAACTGTCAGCTAAGTTGATGGATCAAACTGTCAGCTAAGTTGATGGATCAAACTGTCAGCTAAGTTGATGGATCAAACTGTCAGCTAAGTTGATGGATCAAACTGTCAGCTAAGTTGATGGATCAAACTGTCAGCTAAGTTGGTGGATCAAACTGTCAGCTAAGTTGGTGGATCAAACTGTCAGCTAAGTTGATGGATCAAACTGTCAGCTAAGTTGATGGATCAAACTGTCAGCTAAGTTGATGGATCAAACTGTCAGCTAAGTTGATGGATCAAACTGTCAGCTAAGTTGATGGATCAAACTGTCAGCTAAGTTGATGGATCAAACTGTCAGCTAAGTTGATGGATCAAACTGTCAGCTAAGTTGGTGGATCAAACTGTCAGCTAAGTTGGTGGATCAAACTGTCAGCTAAGTTGGTGGATCAAACTGTCAGCTAAGTTGATGGATCAAACTGTCAGCTAAGTTGATGGATCAAACTGTCAGCTAAGTTGGTGGATCAAACTGTCAGCTAAGTTGGTGGATCAAACTGTCAGCTAAGTTGGTGGATCAAACTGTCAGCTAAGTTGGTGGATCAAACTGTCAGCTAAGTTGGTGGATCAAACTGTCAGCTAAGTTGGTGGATCAAACTGTCAGCTAAGTTGGTGGATCAAACTGTCAGCTAAGTTGGTGGATCAAACTGTCAGCTAAGTTGATGGATTGGTTACACACGAAAATGGTTTTCGATTCTAATTTAAAATGTCGTAGTTTTTACATAGATTAAAAATGTAAGATTATTGAATTTTTATTAGAGATTATTTAAGATTTTCTTATGAAAACGGTTTTGTATTATACTATTTAATACTAGTGTTTCTCAGCTTCTTCCGAAAACGCAAATCAAGCACTGAAAAGATTTTCGTTCTGCGAAACAGCGTCGAGCAAAGCTTGGAATACCAAGAAAGGATGTTGATCAGTTTTTTAGATTTTAAAAAAAATGGTTTGGTAGCGTGCATTGGAAGCATTATGGAAAATAGCAAGCAATGAGGAATCTTGAAACAATTCGTCTAGAAAAAGCGACATCTCTAAAGCAAATCAAGCTTTTGTGTCACAACAGACGCTGGAATAACGGAGTTTTTCAACAAAGAGTTAGGTGAGATCTTTCTTATCTTTCTTCTAGCCATCGAGGATGTCATGAAAAACCCATTAAACTGGTTACATTTGGGTTACATTACTTTGAAATACAATTAAATGTGTACACGATATAAAGACGCCCTCAAAGTTATGCATATTGGGTATAGGTCACCCAGTACTCTCCCTTTCTCCCTCCCCCCTCCCAGTCGACATGGCTCATACAGATCTTGAACAAATAGAAAAGTTAACCTTTTCTGGCAGCGTTGTCACAAGCGATGAAGATGTATATCACGATGTTTCATGTTGTTTTGGAAATCAGGAGCCGTCTTTCAAAAAGTACGGCCTATCTGAACAAACAAATTAATTAGCCTTGAGATTAAACTATCGAATCAGAAACCACATTAGTAACGAACCATGCTGAGCATTACTCCCTTAGAGCACGGTAGAGGAAGCGAGCAGTGAGTTGTAAAGTCGCCTTATCTCCGTACAAGGACAGACCTTTTGCCACACATGGACCAATATTCTCTCAATTCTTTGTCCCAAACGTTCCCCATGCAGAGCTCGGCATTCATAAAAATCTGCTCTATTGTCTCGTCCTCGGCACCGTGTGTCGTGGTTTTCCTTCCACCGTCCAAAGTACATGCCTATTAGACTGTGCCCGACTCGGAACTGGGCTAGGAAGGCCTGCTCCGCACGGCAGAGCTCCCACCACGCGTTCTTTCGGTCTGGTCTACTCATCTGCCTGTGTAACAATCGGCCTATATCGGAAGCGTCCCAACTGACGTACCAAAGTGCCAACAGACGGGTGTCAGCTAGGGATTGTACACTCACGAGAGTACACGGCTCATCATCTATGGTGCACGTTGCCGCCGCGGACTTTGCTAAAACGTCAGCCCTCTGATGACTGACCAGACCACAATGGGATGGCACCCACTGTATAAAACTATTTACATTGATTTGTAGAAGGCGCTCCCCACCGCTAGGAACGCTTCTACCTTCCCGACACCTGCATGCTGTTCTTCAAAGGCATTGAGGGCAGAGATCGAAGTGGTGGCATTGACCACGTCCGCTGGGGCCGTAGATCCATTTCCGACTCTTTCCGCTACCCACTCCAATGCTACGAGCATTGCTTCCAGCTCAGCTCCGTGCTGTTTTTCCTATGGCAGGGTCCACTCAGCTCCACACTTTCTGGATTGCCAGAGAGTTGAACTACCGACCCATACCCAGCTCTCGCAGTGCCCTCGAGCGTCTGCACAGAACCGCCCTTGTAGATAATGGACACTCCAGCCGGATACGAAGCGTTAGTCTAGTAGTAGTCGTGTAGGATCGCATCGCTTTGTCACCTCTGGGTCAAGTAGGCTCTTCTGGACCGTCGGCATGCCTAAAGCTTTGTCATGGGTGGGAAGGAACTGGACAGGAAAAGAGCAGCCCGCTCCACCGGTAGACTCATCTCTTTAACCAGTTCACGAGCCCCATGCATGAAGCAGGGCCGATTTTTGAAACGCTCTTGCCATCCCAGTTGTCGACCAGACTTCTGAGCGGACATCCCTCCTCCAGCCGCCTATATCTATCGTGAGCTAACAGGACGGTGCGCTCTCTGCGCAACTTCAACGGCGGCACATTGGCCATAATTGCGCAGGCGGCAATTGGCGGTGTGCGAAGCGTACCACAGAATAGTCTGATGGCTTGATTCTGAACAGGAGACGTTTGTGACGCCCAGACCTGATCAGGTAGACTGTAATCCATGTGAGACCGAACTACACCCATATACAGTGATCTTAGCACACCCGCCTTCGCTCCCCACTTCATTCCAGCTAGCTTTTTTACGATGTTCAGTCTCTCGGAGGCTGTTTCGCGTACATGCTGGATATGGTTGCACAAGGTCAATTTCTGATCGAAGATAACCCCGATGTACTTGGGGCTTTTGTCCCATGCCAGAATCTTGCCGTCTATCCTTAGATACCTCCTCTATACCTACGATGCGAGACGTGGAGGTTTCAAAAGAGGCTAAACATGGGTGAGTAGTGATGTCTGAGAGGGATCCCATGAATAACATTCCGAGATAATGCTACCAAAGGAGAAATCTTTTCCCACACAGACATTCGCCATCGAAGGGAAGTGGCAACTGAACGTCGATTTAGATTTGTGAGACATTATTTAGGCAAGACGAAACGCGTTTACCAAATTCAGCCTTAATTTGAAAGCCGAAAAGAGGAAATTAAAAAAAAAAAGATCATTCATGTCTAACATGGTGCCACACCTTTTTCGAAGTCCTTAATTTTGTTAGCACCAGCTGGGAAGTGGCTGTGAAGGTCGCCTTAAATTGATTTCTGTGGAGAGAGCTTGCAACCCTATGTTACGTTTGCCACTGAACTGACCAGATAAGATGTTTTGGGAAGCCCCTTACACTTACTCAAATGCGCCCGGGAGAGGCCCTTAGCGCCAAGTGTTTTTCTGCATTTCTGAGCTTAATGGAACTCTTTTTCCTGGCGTGTACAACACATTCATTTTCTCATTGTATGAATATTACACATTAAATAAATTAATTATAAAGGGTTACGATGTGACGCCAGTGATCAAATATTTTACAGGGTAGGTTTCTTTTGATATATTTGTAGATAGAGAGACTGATACGTGATGAAAACAAAGAAAGAGAAGAGGTATGCACAATACAAAGAAGTAGAGCACTTCTGAGCTCCAGAAGTGCAGAACAAAGAGAAGCGCAGTTAACGTCATGAGGCGGAAAGAATTTATGAGACATTTGTGAAAAGAAAAAGTATATGGAGATATATTAGGAGATAAGTTGAGACTAAGGACAACAGGCTAGTGTAGCATGAAACCTCTAAAGAGAAAAAATCTTTGAAATATATTTATTTTACATCGACTGTGCAACAAACAAATAAAAGTATTTACCTTGAACAAGAGAGGCGTCTTTTAATTACAATTATCGCGTGTTCGAGACTTATAGTTATAATATATACTAATCAGAAAGGACACTTGCAAACTTAATAGAATCATAATTGATTTTGAATTTTTAAAAATCCGCTATCCGTTAATCAATTGTTAACAATAATCGATTTCGTTATTTCTATAAGCCCTATCATTCTAGGTCATATAGCGAACCGACTAATGAAACCAAATTGAACACTGCATATCTGTGTAACCGAACACACTCTCTAGTGTGAAGAAATGTGCCGAATTTTAACGTTCAATTTAAGGAATCTGTTTATGGTTACCTGAATATGAATTTCCTAGTGAAAAAAAAAAACAATAATAGTGATACAAGTGATAGACATTAAAAAGAAGAAATATTGATTTTCGATTTCTGAATTCATTATATTTTGTAATTTTCTCAATTTAGATGCAACGATTATCTTCTTTTTCTGAAAGCGAATATATTTGTTTTTATCTAAAATTTTGAAAACATTTTCCTCAAAAATAACACATTTTCAAAAACACACTTCAAAAGATTTATATTGTATGTAATTATTAAAGTGATATTGTCACATAACAGGATAGTCATAAGTGAAAGGGAAATTATAATTTTGTATAAGATCCTTTTGGTAGATTTTTCTTTTAAAATACAGACGTGACTTCATAAAAGAAAATGATTACGTTCTGCGCATGTCCATAAGTCAATCTAGTCATGGATGCTAATTAATGACTGCAAGTAATTATATTATTCACCAGAATACATTTCTCTCTCTCTCTCTATCTCTCTCAATGATTGCAAGTAATTATATTGTTGGTTTTTTTCGCCAGAATAAATTTCTTTCTCTCTCTCTCTCTCTCTCTCTCTCTTTCTCTCTCTTTCTCTCTTTCTCTCTCAATGATTGCAAGTAATTATATTGTTTTTCTTTTTCGCCAGAATACATTTCTTTCTCTCTCTCTCTCTCTCTCTCTCTCTCTCTCTCTCTCTCTCTCTATGATTGCAAGTAATTATATTGTTGGTTTTTTTCGCCAGAATAAATTTCTTCTCTCTCTCTCTCTCTCTCTCTCTCTCTTTCTCTCTCTTTCTCTCTTTCTCTCTCTTTCTCTCTCAATGATTGCAAGTAATTATATTGCATATTAATCTAGTATTTTTAATTTTCGCTGTCAATGTACTAGCCGATTCAGGATGTAGACGGTGTTCAAGCATTTAAACGTATCAGATATTTTTTAATTCCTACTAGCTCATACTCTCGTTATGGGTGGAAACTGTTTGGTCAGATGTTCAAAAGTGGACATTTCCTAAACTGGAAGCACAGGTAATAGAGCGTCTCACCCAAAAAAGACAAATATCGCGGCTTCAATCCATATACAGTTCTTCTTTTACTAAAAACGATACGATTACATCCGATCCAATAAATTAGGAATCGATTTTTTTCAGATTCTTAGATTACCGATCTGTTATCAAACGTGAAGGGGCATGCTTATTATTAGATAAGCTAATGATAACACAAACTAGAATGATAGATGGTGTCAATGTGAAAATAATTTATATAGGAGTATAGCTAAGTACATTTAATTAATTCCCTAGTATTCAACATAGTTTATGTCTTTTCAGATAGGCTGATTAAAAATCTTTTTTTTTTATTTTATTTCTTAGAGTGGTTGCAAAGATTAGTGTAAAACAGATCGATAATTCTATCGCGTGCTCTCCTTCTGCCTGGGATTCTATTAGTGAGTAATTTAAAAGTTATGTGGGAGGGGGGATTAGTCTATGCGTTGATTCTGTTAATTAGAATAATGAAGTAGTGTTTATTTGGGTTGCATCGGACAGTACTTGTTGATATCTTGCAGGAACAGGATAGGGCCGGATTGTTAATTATGATATCTGGTCGGAGCTGGATACATAATGTCTTATAAACAGAATACGAAGTGCAATTCTACCAATTAGTTCGTATCAGTTATAATTAAATTTGTAATAGAGCTAGACACAAATAAATCTTTGAGAGTAAAAATATTTTTTTTACCAATTTGTTTTTGTTTAGTGCTATTTCTAGCTTCGAGCTTTCTCACTACGTCACGATCCTATCACTTCTCTGGACCAGTTGAGAACATGGGGGTTGGGGAGAAAGAAAGGGCGGTCTGGGTAGATTTTATCGTAATTGGGTTTTTTTTTAAATCATTTCCCAAAATGAAAAAAAAGAAGAAACGAACTGAATTCGAACTCGACGTTTGCCCCCCCTGGCCCCCTCTGGCCCCCTCTGGCCCCCCCCTGGCCCCCTCTGGCCCCCTCTGGCCCCCCCCTGGCCCCCCCCCTGGCCCCCTCTGGCCCCCTCTGGCCCCCTCTGGCCCCCCCCCTGGCCCCCTCTGGCCCCCCCTGGCCCCCTCTGGCCCCCTCTGGCCCCCCTCTGGCCCCCCTCTGGCCCCCCCCTGGCCCCCTCTGGCCCCCCCCCTGGCCCCCTCTGGCCCCCTCTGGCCCCCCCCTGGCCCCCTCTGGCCCCCCCTGGCCCCCTCTGGCCCCCTCTGGCCCCCCCTGGCCCCCTCTGGCCCCCCCTGGCCCCCCCCCCTGGCCCCCCTGGCCCCCCCTGGCCCCCCCCCCTGGCCCCCCCTGGCCCCCTCTGGCCCCCTCTGGCCCCCTCTGGCCCCCCCTGGCCCCCTCTGGCCCCCCCCTGGCCCCCCCCCTGGCCCAAGTTCTTAACACTCTGCTAGTATGATACATAGAGAAGATTGTAGAGTTACATATTGTTCGTTTCAATTTAGAGCTGCGAACTATTAAGGGAACTAATTCAGCTTATACTACCACTTCAGTCTAGTACAATTTATTTCTCTTGTTAGAAATAACAAATAAAATAATTAAATACCAACAGTTCATTTGGTTCATTTTTTTAAAATGGATTCTTGTGTTGTCAGGTAAAAGAAATAAATGTGCAAAATTTCAGCTTGATCCGAGACTGGGTTTCGGAGAAATATCATGTACAAACTTTTTACCAGACTGACGTACAGAGTGAGTTGATATAAGCTTTGTCATAATGTAAAGCTCTTATAGGTAAAATGCAGTCTGGGTAGTATTGTGAATACATGTGTGTTCCTATAAACAAATCAATGTTTTCCAGGCGGTGGTTCTCTCAACCCTTCTATGTGGCTCTTCATAGACACTATACAGAAAACAACTAAGACTACTTCAACGCTTCCACCAAAGATGCTTGCGCTCCATCATGGACATACGGTGGCAGGACCGCACTACAAACAGCGATCTCCTTGCGATCGCCGGTATGGACAGTATAGAGGAACTTCTTATGGTCTGGGAGTTACGCTGGGCAGGGCAAGAATCCCGTATGGCAAGGGTTCTCAACCTGTGCATCGCGCACCCCTTGGTGGTTGATTTGCCAGGGTCGCCTAAGACCATCGAAAATATGGATAGTTATTGTCTACTCTTCTATTGCTGTATGTGTGTGTTAAGGGGTGGGGGTCGCGGCAGAGTGGTGGATTGTAAAAAGGGGTCGCCGAGCTTAAAAGGTTGAGAACCGCTGCCGTATGGGGAACGAATGTATGCCAAAGGAAGTTTTTATGTGAGCTAAAATGTGGTCGACGTAACAGAGGTACCCCACGGAAACGCTTTAACAACCAGCTAAGGCGCTAACCTGCTTTAACTGACATAGTAGAGAGCACCTGGTTGCAGGCGGCTTCAGAACGTGACAGCTGGAGGTCACTTACAAAGGCCGCGGAATACACATTTGAGACCAAAAGAAAATCCGTTGCCGAGAACACACGTAGAGGGCGAAAAGTAAATCTAAAACGTCCATCGGCGGACGGTGGTTATGCTTGCCGTGGATGTGGCAAAATTTTTAGGTTTCAGCTGGGGCGGCGTAGCCAGGGGAATGTCGCATTCCTTATTAATCTTATGAATCGAAGACAAGCCTTTTTAGTCTAGTCATGGTGTCTAGCGCTTGCTACTGATAGTGGCTGTTAGTTTTTATTATAGTGGGATGCTGAAGCGTTGCAGTTAAATATTTTGTGGTGTTAATTAATTCAATCACGACAAATTATACTTTATTAACTGACCAGCACAAACCTGGATTAAAGAACCTAGTGGACAACTGAGCTAAAAAAAATTGTTCTAACGATTTTTTCAGAAAATTAACAGTTGATGTAAATCGCTGAAACAGGCATTACTAGCTCGTTGGTCACAAGGGGAAAACTCTAGTTTGACCATTATAGTTTTTCAAATAAAAAATAAAAATTGTAAATTTGACTGGAGACTATAGCAAGGTATATAGCCAACATGGCGTATTATCGTATTATCATATTATCGTAATTATGTGACAACAGTAAAATAAAAAGTTGTTTCAATTTCATTGAAGTTTTTATGTGTTGTTTCTATTCTTACGTAAATCTAACAGATTACATCTAGATTCTAGATCTAGGTATAGATCTAAACTTGATCTTAAGAGTTCTAAATAAGAACTTAAGGCTTAGAGTTAGATCTAGATGTCCATATAATGAACATACCAATAAATAATAGGACAAGTCATATACCTTACTCACTGGCCGAATAAACAGAAAAGTTGTAGAAGCTGGAGGTGGTACGGGTTCGATCCCCGAATTGATTCAAATCTTTTTAAAATTATTTATTCAAAATTATTTTACTATAATTGAAGTTTAATAATGGCGGTATTGTCTTTAAAAATATTTTGAAAAATGTTTTAATTGCTAAAGCTTAAACCTTAGATGGTGCCGAAGCTTTTATTAAATTTTAGTCTGTAGGCCTATCAAGCCTATTATTAAGACAAAAGTCTAGACCTAAGTCATGTCATTAAAGCTAAACGATGTTAATTGGTTAAACAAATCCTCGTAGAATGGACAGGTCATAAGACGCTGTCTTAATTGAATCTAAACGGTATTTGAAATATCATGTTAAGAACTTGTATGGTAATTGGTATCATATACATGCTGGGAAGGCCTTCAAAATATAATTGACTAACAAGTCCTAGTTAGTTGTTTTCATTTTTACTTATTTGGGCATTCTACTGAGAATAAAATCCATAAATAGGTCTATTCAGCTATAACTTGAATTTTGCTTGTGACATCGTACTATTGTTTTATTTTTTAAGAAATGCAATTTTGTCTACAATTGAGCTAGTAGGCAACTAAATAAGATTATAATAAAATCACCAACACAAAATTACTTTGGATGGCTGGTTCTTAGAGACAGTAGAGTCCAATAACCAACCTGAGAGGTATCATAAGTTAAAAACTTCTTCAAAGCAATGAGAAACAAAGCAAGAGACTACTCCATACATTTCAAGCGAGATTTCTTTGTCAACCAAAAAAAATCATATTTCTACTAAACATTTTCTTTACGATAATACGGACATGTGATCTAGCTGAGAACAACTTATACTGTCATCATGAAAAGAATTGATTTGTATTAATTTTTAAAATTCTTAACTTTTGCTGACTAGACACTATTAGCAGCAGACATATTGCAATGAACCAGTCCTATTCAAGTATATAGGCCTACATTATAATATCTTTAATGTAATTGTGTAATATTTTGAGTCCTTGCAGAATCTCAAGCTTTATCTTAAAATTATATTGTGCAAAAGATCTTGTCAAATATTTTTATAGCTGTATTTTTTTAGAACATAATGTAAGAGTTCTTTTTTTCATGCTACTGTGCATATATCAATATTTTTCTAAGATAGTAATTGTAAATGTATTTCCTCCTGGATAATAAGATTATTATTATTATTATTATTATGAAGCACGTACAGAATCATATGGACATATTTATTTGGAAGCTCTTAAAGATCATTCAATAAACTACATAATCTACAAGTAGACCAGAATCTTGTTCGGGCCTTTTGGTGACTAATGCAGTTTATATGAATTCGAACTCATGGTTCAAGCCTTCTCAAGCTTCACAGGCCAACATGGGGACCTCTATGCTTGTGGAGAGCTTATGAACATGGAAGATTGTACAGTTATCTATCGTTTCTATAGTCTGGTCCTATTTTTCATGTTGTGTTCACTAAGACTCAAACGACGACCTATAAAGGGGACTAATTCAGCTTATACCACCATTTTAGACAAGTACAGTTTTTTCCCTTACTCGAGACGCCAAAAAAAATATTAATATTTTACCAATAATTAATTAACTAAATGGTGTTTTTTTCTTCTTTTTTTTTTGTAAGGTAAAAGAAACCTTTGTGCTTCTTCATATCTTCTTCTTCTTCATTCTCATTTGACATGTCGGAGGGTTCAGATCAGTAATCATTTATCTGAGATGAACTGCGCAGTGGTTTCCAGATAGGCATATTCTATTAATTCTATTTCATGTTTTTGTTTACTAAATAGTACTTGACTAAAATGTTGGTATAAGGGGACTTATTCAGCTTATACCAACACTTCAGCCTAGTACTATTTCTTTCCCTTGTTTGAAATACCAAACAAAATAAGTTATTACCTATAGTTCATTAACTAATTGGTTAATATTTAAAACTGATAATTGTGTACTTAGGTAAATAATATAATAGTGCGAAATTTCAGCTTGATCCGAGATTGGGCGTCGGAAAAATAGCGTGTACAAACTTTTGGCCTGACAGACAGAGTTAATATAAGCTTTGTTAGCTTTTTTTTTTCGGAAGAGATAATAATACCTAATAAGAATGGCTTTTGTTTCTTAAGTATTTCAATCATGTTAATTAGAAAAAAGTAGATCACCGTAGATTGTTTCAAGAGGTATATTTGAGTTTATATTCGTTATTACTGATTTGAAGCCTTTATTGTTTATTTTCTACCTTACCTTTTACCTTTACCTATCCCTTAGTCTACTGGACCGTTGGGGCACCACTCAAGATTCGTCGACCGTCCTTCTCCATTCCTCTCTGTCCTTAGTGAGAACCTCATTCAATGGCAGGCCCGTCCATCGCTTTCTCTGTCTGCCTCTTTTTCTTTTTCCTGTTATTGTTCGTTGATGGAAGGTATTTGCGAGCCCCAAAAATCTTGTGATATAGTCATAGATTTTTAGCTTGCGTTTTTTTACGATAGTTAGCAGATCATTATGGGGTCCAATCGCTGCAGTAACCCTGTCTCTAATCTCTTGGTTTGTGATGCGGTCTTTAAATGTGAAACCTAGGATCTTTCTGTAGCATATCAATTCCATTGTTAGGATCCTTCTCTCTAGCTCTGCAGTCAGCGTCCAAGACTCACAAGAATATAAAAAATGTGACCATGACCAAAGAGTGCAATAGTCTGATTTTGGTGCTAAGCCTTTGTCTTTCCATATTATTTTAAGTTTTGAAAGGGCTGCTGTGGACTGTGCGATTTGGGCCAGTAGTTCAGGTTTCATTCCCTCAACTTAGACAATAGCTCCGAGGTATTTGAAGCTGCTAACGCTAGTCAGCTTTTCACCTTCAATGCTGATGCCTCTTTTAAAGCCCTGATGGCTATTGGTCATAATTTTCGGTATTTATTTGCATGCCGTATGCTGCGGAAGTCTTGTCAATGCGCATCACCAACTCAGCTAGTTCTTCTTCTGTCCCTGCTAGGCCATCAATATCATCTGCGAAGCGCAAGTTAGCAATTCTTCTCCCTCCAATGCTTACAGTATTCTCAAGAGCATCTTCCATTATCCTTTCAAGGAAGATATTGAAAAGTGTTGGTGAAAGTAGGCAGCCTTGTCTTACTCCAACTGTGGTTTTGAACCAGTCCCCAATATTATTGTTAAAGTACACCGCACTGGTGGCATCCTTGTAGAGGTTCTGGATAACTTTGATTATGTTTTTGTTAATGTTGTACTTTTCCATTGTCGCCCAGAGTGACCCGTGCCATACTCGACCGAAAGCTTTCTTAAAATCAATAAAGACATGGATAAGATTCTGTTGATGTTGGGGGTATTTTTCACACATTGGGAAAACATAATTCATCAGTGTAATTGTCAAGTAATGCAACAATATTTTTAAGGCAATCTAAGTTTGTGAATTTTATAGAATGCTTTAGAGTTCAGAAAAATGTCATAAAATTGCATTTATATGCGCGTTATCATCTAAGGCTTTAAAAAAATCATCAATTATAATTCTAGCTTCGTGTGTTATTATTGTTTGTATCCGTAGTGTCATGATTAGCATATACACTTCAAGAACTGTTCTTAACAACAACAAAACAACCTGGAACGTTTTAGCGACGTATGAATGGAATACAACTTTACATTTTTTACATTTTGAAGCCATAAATAAGATAAGATAAGATAATTTATATTGATCTAATCAAATGGAAATTCAGTTTGACTACATTTGACAACCTTAGCGTAACTACTGTTCAATAACAATATAGATGCAAATACGAGCAACATTCACACATGAAACACATACACACTCACAACCAGCGCTTTATGAATTTGACTTCTATGTACTTTTCGATGACGACAGCTGATCTTGTAGCACTCTGACAAAAAGTGGGATGGAGGAGTTTTTTTTAAATCTTTCTGTTTTTAGTCCTAATGGAAAGGCGACGACCACTTCGTTCAGATCTTATGTAACAGTGGTTTAATGGGTGTAGGTTATCTTTTTAAGAATCGTAGAATCGTAAGTGTTTTTTGGAAAGGCCTCTTTCATGAAAAAGCTTTTTCATGAGATGGTAGCCGTGTTCGAGGGATATAAGATGCTTTTTTTTTAAATTAGTCTATTTAGTCTAAGTCTTTGTGCCAGTGAAGTATTACCATACCAGCAGGTGATGGCAAAGTTAATTAGACTGCTGATGGTTGATGTATAAAAAAGTTTTTAATTTTTGTTTTTTTTCGATGTTAAATTTCCATAGCTTTCTAAGATAGAAGGGCAGTGCGTAGGTTATGATGTAAAGGGTTTGACAGTGTTCAAATTCAAAGAAAAACTGAAACTTTACACTGGTAAAAGCTTGAAGTTACAGAATTTGAATTAAACAATAAAAAAAACATTCAAATATTTTTTTATTAATGTATACAATTTTATTTTTATTGTAAATGCTATAAGAAGTCATTTTGCCACTATAATAACAAAATTTGTAACGTTAGGAATCTTCCTCTATATGAAATCATGAAAACATTTACCTTGAAATTTGAACTAAACATGTAGAGGCTAACAAGTAGCTGATAAATGAAAATCATTTCTACATGAAAACGTTAAAAAGATATCTTTTGACTTTCTTCCACATGACCAAAATGTCTTGTCAATACTAAATATGTTCCTGTGTTTCTATATTAAATAAATACATCTTTTAAATAGGCCTATAGATGTATGACTGATGTGGTGGGTCGGCACAGAACTGAAGGACGAAAACAACTCGTGGGCCGATTTAGATCTGTTCATTGTAGACTAAAGGCCTAAAGCCATGCAAGAAACAAAATGAAACTGTACAAAAAAGGACTACACAATGTGGCTTCAAGAAGAAGATGCGGACCTGAAATTCAGCAAAGATTGCAGCAGAATAGGACACTGGCCACACTGATTTTTCCTAGTTATCTTTTAATTTGGGAACCTTTCGGGGCAGGGGTCAACTGTTTTTATTTTGCGGATCGGTGCTAGGTCAAGTTTGGACTTCCAGTAAATTTTATCCTCCTCACTACACATATAATGCTAAAAAAAAGTGGAATCAATCCAAATTAAGAAATCTAATTATTTTTTTAGGTATTAGTATCGTCATCAGGATGGGTGTCTCCCGGTGCGGTAAGATCAGTGTGTCAAATACCAATTTTGCTTTGCTAAAAACAATGCTATTTGTTCCCTGTCAAGTTTTTTTTTTTTGTTTAAGTCCGGCTGCCAAATTATTGCAAATTTGAAAGCCTAATAAATGATGTTCTTCAGTCTTCTCGGGAGTTTCTCAAAGTAGCCATGTCCACTATTTATCAAAACAAGAAAATCTTGCACATTTTTTTCCCATTAAGAAAAAGTTTATTGAACCATTCCTATGCTTTATGATTTAGCTTGTATCACATTTATAATGTTTTTTTTTTTTTTGCTTTTTGTTTTGATTTGTTTTTGGGAAAATTGAATTTTTTCTACTTGGGTGTCACTCTAGTGACGCCACTGAATGTTAATAATGGCATTTTAATTCAAACATTCAAACATTGATTTATAAATATAATGGCCAAAGAAAAAAACTAATTGACCGGTTTCGTACGTTTTCCATTTTGTCAAAACGTGTTGAAATATCTACATATAAAAAAACTAAATATAATTATATATCTATACATTAAGATCTAAATATGAAATATTAGGTTAGGATTAAAACTGACTATTTCAAATAAGCAAATACACATAAAAAGTATTATTTGAGATAGCCAACATATAAAACCATACACAAGTTAGGAAGCTTGAGTTATAAAATAATAAAAGAAATATTTTCAAGCAATGGAAGTACTTACAAGTGTTAAGCAGAAATTGACATTTACACGATTATAGAAATCTCTTTTAAATTATAAATTATAATCAATTAATACAGAAAAAGATTTATAAAATCTTGTATAGTTTAATTTTAAATTTAATTTCATTGTAAAAAAATATGTACAACAATAGAAACTGTTACAATTTATTTTGTAGGTCAAACACAGACCTTTATACATTAGATCTAGACTGGAAAAAAAAAACAAATTCTTATCCGCGATTGATCAACTCACTGACATATAAATATAGATTGTTATGTATTAATCACATAACTATAGGGCCTATATTCACGCAAATTCAGGAAATAAACTATAGTCTATAATCACGCAAATCCATGAAATAAAGCCAATTCCTGTTAGTTTCCATTTATGGTGTTTCAAAATCCTAGATCTAAATAATTCACGTATATTGATTTTAGTCATTTTAAATACATTTTAAAAAATTGATTTTGTTTTTAAATATATAAAAAAAATTTCAAAATAATGAGGTCGAGAGTGCCCTTATTTTCGATGTTTCATTGGACCTACTAGATCTAGATCGAAATCTTATCTTATCTTTTCTTATATGATACAGACGTTGGTTAAAAAAGAAGATGATTACGTCCTACGCGTCATGCATTTAGTTATGCATATTAACCAATGACCTAAATTCTGTCAAGTCACTGGTTTTCCTGGCTAGCTCATACTCTAATAGTGCTAGGGAAGAAAGAGCATTTGTACAAATGTGTCCTAGCATATGGAACGAGGAATGTGCCTTTGTCTTTATGTCTTTCTGAGTATTATTATAAGATATGGTTTTTGCATTTGAAGATTATGGTTCAGTGTTTTATGTATAATTGCTACTTTACTTTAAGTCTTCTATCCTGAAGGATTTCTAAATTTAGTGATTTTAGTAAAGGTGTTACTCTAGTCAAATGTGAATATTCGCTTGTTATGAATCTCACTGCTCTATTTTGTGTCTGTTCCAGTTTCTTAATGTTTTCTTGAGTTGAGGGGTCCCAAAGAGAGGTTGCATATTCTATTATTGGCCTAACCAAAGTTAAATAACATTTTAGTTTTTTGTTTTTATTTGATTTATAGAAATTTCTTTTAATAAACCCTAATGCTTTGTTTGATTTTTTGATACTTTCATCAATATGGGGATTCCATGACAGTTTTTTTATTTATTATAACAAGTCTGTGTTACTGGTTTACCATGCATAAGATAAGTGGAATTAATTTGTTTTAGTTTTTTGTTACTCTTAATAACTGACATTTGTCTGGGTGGAAAGACATGCTCCATTAGTTATTATTAGTAGTCTAGTTTAGTAAAGTATGTGTAAGTATTAGTATTAGTAGACCTAGTACGTAATAGTATTCAACTGAAATTCAGTAGTGGGACAAACATAAAGTAGTCCTAAAGTGAAAGTTGATAATTAAAATTAATTAGTGAAAAAAGTTCTGAAATAAGTTATATCTATAATTTAAAGATATTAGTTTAATTAAATTAATTTAATAGCTTTTATGTTACATAGGCTAGGGTTGGAAAAACAACATTACTTCTTATAACAACTTTAGAAAACAACCGGCCTTGT
The DNA here is from genome assembly GCA_030265305.1 of Biomphalaria pfeifferi. NCBI lineage: Eukaryota > Metazoa > Mollusca > Gastropoda > Planorbidae > Biomphalaria > Biomphalaria pfeifferi. The sequence goes on from JASAOG010000074.1 coordinate 2,688,319, forward strand.
TTCATCTTTTAAAAATTTTTTCACGACATTTTTGTAGTGTTAAAAGATCTCCATGTCATGTCCAGTCTAGATATATAATATATACAGGTCTGTGATGTCGCATTTATAACATTCAAAGCACATGTAAAATAAAGATTACAAAAACAGATTTGTTTCTTGAAATTGAAAAGAAATTTCCAGATAAAAAAAATTATTCCATCTTTGCTCAATCATTTTTAAAGAATTAAGAAAGTCTCTTAACAGAAAAAAATATTGAAAATGTGTAATATTTGTTACAGTATTAGCGACCAAGCCATACCATCTTATAAAATACACATGCATTAGCTCTTCTTGTTTATTGTAAATGAAACTATGGAAGCTTCTTTTTTTTTTGGCAGGTCCTGCAAAAACTGATTGTTGAGCTTAATAGGTTCTGTTGTATTTATTCAATTTGGTGTTTCGACTAAAACAGTCACAAAAATACTTTCCGTTTGGAATAATGCTGGAAAATCAACCCTCGACCGCTGCTCGGTGGCCACTAGAAACACATTAAGATAAACACAAGTTATAAAATATCAAAATCAATAACAAAATGCACATGTTATACCTTAAAATACAGAATCATTAATACATACACAAGTAATGAAGTCTTAAGATGTCAAATGAATGAATACATACAAAAGTAATTAAATCTTAAGATGTCAAATAAATAAACACATACACAAGTAATGAAATCTTAAGATATCAAATGAATGAATGCACAAATAATGAAATCTTAAGATATCAAATGAATTAATGCACAAGTAATGAAATCTTAAGATATCAAATGAATGAATACATACACAAGTAATGAAATCTTAAGATATCAAATGAATGAATGCACAAGTAATGAAATCTTAAGATATCAAAGGAATGAATACATACACAAGTAATGAAAGCTTAAGATATCAAATGAATGAATGCACAAGTAATGAAATCTTAAGATATCAAATGAATGAATGCACAAGTAATGAAATCTTAAGATATCAAATGAATGAATGCACAAGTAATGAAATCTTAAGATATCAAATGAATGAATGCACAAGTAATGAAATCTTAAGATATCAAATGAATGAATACATACACAAGTAATGAAATCTTACAATGTCATATAATTGAATGCACAAGTAATGAAATCTTAAGATATCAAATGAATGAATACATGAATAAGTAATGAAATCTTAAGATGTCAAATGAATACATGCACAAGTAATGAAATCTTAAGATATCAAATGAATGAATGCACAAGTAATGAAATCTTAAGATATCAAATGAATGAATGCACAAGTAAGGAAATCTTAAGATATCAAATGAATGAATGCACAAGTAATGAAATCTTAAGATATCAAAGGAATGAATGCACAAGTAATGAAATCTTAAGATATCAAATGAATGAATGCACAAGTAATGTAATCTTAAGATACCAAATGAATGAATGCACAAGTAATGAAATCTTAAGATATCAAATGAATGAATGCATACACAAGAAATGAAATCTTACAATGTCATATAATTGAATGCACAAGTAATGAAATCTTAAGATACGTAATCAATAAAGACATACACAAGTTATGAAATTTTGAGACATCAAATAGATAAAGACCATAAAGAAATGATGAAAATTTGACATGTAAAATAAGAAAAGAAACATACTTTATGTAATCATAAATCATTAGATATTGAATTCACTCTAAATTATATCTTGAAATATCGAAAAATCAAAGTAAACAAAGAAGTTTAGAAAAAATATGTAGTTTAATTTTAAATGCAATGGGATGGTTCAAAAATATGGCACATTACAAAATGATCCTATTTATTACGTTTCCAATTTATAAGGCACATTCAAAAATAACTTATATGAAGATACATGACTAGCATAACAATTTTCCCGACTTAAGATTTTTACTCGGCCAATGAGTCTTATAGAACTAAGTAAGTCTAATAAGAATAAAATATTGTTAATGTCTTTTATATTTCTTTCAGTTTTTAAAGCCAAGCAATAGCACATTATAATGATACATACAAAATTAGCACTTTCTTGTTGCATATGGTAGCTGCTGTTTGCTTTTTTGAATTGTTGTCCTTCATTATGAACAACTGACAGATGAAATTGCTGGTTGCGCCTAACCGGTTTTGTTATAATTTTAATTCGGATTTTTTTTTTGAAAGACGGCGATTCTTGAAACCCCTTTGGTGTGAAATAATGCTGGGAACTTTGATACTATCTTCTTCATCGCGGTGGCTGGTAGAGCCTTTTCCAAGGTGTTAGTCAGTATAGAGTAATACCTCCTCTGGTTTGAAAAGTCAAGTTACTGTTATTAAAATTCAAGGGATTCCATCTTTGCAGGAGTGTTCTTTACCCTCTAAGAACTCTTTGTCCTAGGGGACTTCTCTGTTGCATGAGCTTCTACACATTACACTGAATCGAAAACCCAATGTTGCGGAGATAATTCATGGCATGTTAAATGCTTTTAATATTTCACGGTTTCAAATAAGGTTTTGTTGCAAAATCACAATATAAAAAAACATTCGTCAATAAGGGTCCACCAAGGGTGTCGAAATCAAATTTGAGTCTCCTATACTGCGCTGGAAAAAAATATACAACTACTGAAGAATTTTTTTCCAATTGGATGAGAACTCATATGCAAGCCAGGACCTTGTGAGCAGGCGCAACACATGAAAGTCACTTAACAATAACAGCGGAAGGGAGGCACTTGTATGAAGTAGGTCTCTAGTAACTGACTAAAAAGTACTTCGGCAATTGAACAAACATTTCGCTGGTGTCTCGTGTCGGTTATAACATAGACGTATCTAATTCCGCTAAAGCTTTTACAAGAGTTTCGCTGTAAATGTCAATGTCATTGCTGTTATTTTGGTTCCCATTATTCTGAATGGTTTCAGTACCAGTAACATTAGTGGCGATTTCATTGTTTTCCCTTGAGGTGGTGTTTATCTCGTCTACGTTCTCTAATGGAGATGTAAAATAAAACATTTTAAATTTATTTTTAATAAACAATATTTATAAAACAAGCAAAATATAAAAATGCTTTAATGAAAACAAAATTCAAAGCTTGAGGGAAAGAACTCCACACTTACAACTATATCTCTCAATTATGTGGACGTTTTTTTTCCCTATGTCGAAATCAAACAAAAACATGTATTTCCAAAAATGTATTGACTAATTGTGTATTTTTTAATACATACATGTTTTGTGGTTTGTAAAATACAAAAATAATTATGTACACATGTAACGTGATCCTAGAATGGACGTGGGAGACATAAACGTGCACAGACAAAAAGAAGACATTCCACCTTGCGACAGACGCGCGTCCTCCAAAGCGATCAGAGCCTGTTTAATGCAAGAGCACAATGGAACACTACATCCCGTGTTCTATATTAACAGGAAATTGTTACCAGCAGAAACTAGATATTCTACAATGGAAAGAGTGTTTAGCGATAGTTTGGTCCATAAATCGCTTTAGCAAGTATCAGTTAGGCATATCATTAAAACTACTTACAAACCATTTTCCTCTCCAATTTCTAAATACTAGAAAACTGGCAAATAGCAGGTTAACAAGATGGAATTTAATGTTAACAGACTACCAGTTTACAGTTAAAACCATACCAGGCATGATAAATGTCTTAGCAGACACCCTGTCAAGATGTACTTAGATTACACCATAACACAACATGATAATTCGTACTACCAGTAACATAACTTGCATATTGTCTTGTTTGTATAATTATGATTTATTTTATATATGTAACCCTGCCGGATCAAGTTAAACAAAGGACGTTTGGGCAACGAGGCCTTTATCAGCTAAAAAAAACAAGGTTACAAAGACTCAAAATCGGCCCCCGAAGTGGTCTATCTAGAGTCTTCACCATGATTCAAACACGGATTCGAACTCGGCATCTCCATATCTTTTTATCTTATCTTATATAATGCAGACGTTACTTCAAAAAAGAAGATGATTACGTCCTACGCGTCATGCATTTAGTCATGCATATTAACCAATGACCTAAATTCTGCCAAGTCACTGGTTTTCCTGGCTAGCTCATACTCTTATAGTGCTAGGGAAGTAAGAGCATTTGAACAAATTTGTCCTAGCATATGGAACGAGGAATGTGCCTTTGTTTTTATGTCTTTCTGAGTATTATTATAAGATATGGTTTTTGCATTTGAAGATTATGGTTCAGTGTTTTATGTATGATTGCTACTTTACTTTAAGTCTTCTATCCTGAAGGATTTCTAAATTTAGTGATTTTAGTAAAGGTGTTACTCTAGTCAAATGTGAATATTCGCTTGTTATGAATCTCACTGCTCTATTTTGTGTCTGTTCCAGTTTCTTAATGTTTTTTTGAGTTGAGGGGTCCCAAACAGAGGATGCATATTCTATTATTGGCCTAACCAGGGTTTTTTATAGTTTATAGTTTATATAGTTTATAATTTTTTATATGTGGATTCCATGACAGTTTTTCATTTGTTATAGCACCTAGGTATTTTGTGTATTTAGTCTGTGTTACTGGTTTCCCATGAATAAGATAAGTGGAATTAATTTGGTTTAATTTTTTTTTACTCTTAACAACTGACATTTTTCTGGGTGGAAAGACATGCTCCAATTTGATTCCCATTTCTGTAATTCATCTAATTCTCTTTGTAAAATATCTGTGCCTTGTGTTGTTTTTATTGTTCTATATATTATGCAATCGTCTGCAAATAATCTGACTTTTGTTCCTGAGCTAATGCAATTTGGTAAATCATTTATGTAAATTAAAAATAGTAGTTGACCCAAGACTGTTCCTTGAGTTTACTGTTATCGGTGTTGATTTAGAGCCATTTATTATTACAGTTTGTTCTCTCCCTATCAGAAAATCTTTTATCCACTGATGCAATGGACCATTAATGTCGAAATATTTTAATTTTTTAAGCAAACTATGGTGGTGAACTTTGTCAAAAGCCTTATCTAGTAAGATAGCATCTATTTGTTCACTATTATCTAAACCTTTTGAAAAATCATGAATTAGTCCTATTAGTTGTGTTTCACAGGATCTATATTTCCTAAAGCCATGTTGGTATGGGGTGAGGACATTATGTTTGTCTAAGTGGCTTATGATGTTGCAACATATTATGTGTTCTAGGATTTTACATGTAATGCTGGTATATTCATATAGCGTACACTTATATTTTTTTAAAATAATAATTATTAACCTTATCCATACATTCAAGATTAATAATATGTTATATGTAATAAAAAGAAACTAAAAAAGATTTATTCTTCTTACAAAATTAGATAAATTGGCAACACGAAAAAAAAATTCTTGACTTCTTTAAGCTACAATTGTGTATAAATTACTTAACAAGACTTTCCCCTCGCAAATAAAAATCAATATCTCCATTGTCATTTGTCATACAAACTAGACATAGATCTAGATCTAAATCTAGATTCAAGATCTAAGTCAAGGTCTAGAATAAGATCAAAGTCTAGATCTAGATATAGAATCTACAGTGTCTAGACAGAAACTCGTCTGAATTTACACGTTTAAACTTACTAGGCCTAGGCCAATATTATGATCAGATCATGAATAGCAGGTCTTATGTTACCGGGTAATTGGTCTGCAGATCGAAAACAAACTTATTTACACTAGAGGCATCTTCCAACCTCACAGGATCAACGGCCAACACACTTTTATTTAATATACGATGGGCACTAACTCTCCCCCCCCCCCCTTTCTCCCATCTCCACCCCCTTCCGTTTTCCCGCGCTTTTAGACAGCGTAGCTCATAGATTTTCTTCCTCAACAGAGAACAACAAAGCACAGATAGGTTAACTTAAGACTATTTTGTGTTAATTGTTTGTCTTTTTTTTTAGCTGATGAAGGCCTCCTGCCCCAAACGTCCTTTGTTGGCCCGCCAAGGTTACATCTATGCATGTTTTTCGTATTTTCTATATAGTCGTCTGCCCCTGAAGCAGTAAATCTTTGGTTTTGAGTCTATGATTTATTTCACATTAAATTTGACTCACACATTGATTAAAAATGAATGATTATATATGAAATATGTATGTATATCACATTGGATAGAAGATTTCAAGTGTTATGATTTTCATTTTAATACTATAATAATCTTCTCTTTAATGAACGCTTGCTAGATCCGACGATAGTCGGCCTTCCAAATGTCAACTTTTCACCTGACTGTAGCAATCTGGAAGACTATTCCAGGCGTCGAATATAAGTGTCTAGTCTCGCGCATTTCTTTTAAAGCTGTCTACTTTTGTTGTGTTATATTCATTTTTGAACTTTCAACTCTCCCAACTCTGTCGATTTTCCACTCCACAAAGCTTTACTTTTTAAATCAATCAATTGCATGTCCACAGATCCAGCATCAATTCCAAATGGCTCGATGTAGATGTCGGTACTAATAGCATTGAGAAGATTTTTTTTATAAATGCTACAATCGTTTTGTGTGTTTTGAATGGCTCAAATCTGTCGACACATTCACATCTTTAATTTTATTTTAGAACTGTGCTGAAGTAACCACTGGCGGATCCAGAACTTTGGAGTGGGGGGGGGCGATTTTTTTCCAAACCCTAACCCTAACGCCCAGAAAACCCTAACCCTATGCATAAACGTGCGTACTGCATATATATATATTCGATTTATGAGAATAAAATAAGATTGTTTCTCAATCTTCGGCGAAAAAAAAAACAAAAAAAAAAACAGTCATGTTGAGGCCTTTCTCTTGCAAACTTGGGGGTCTGGGAGAGCGCTGTAAGCATCAACAGTGGGGTTCGGGGCAAAGCCCCGACATCCAAAAGCGTTTTCTTGCATTTTTCACTGCAGAAACGCATTCTCCTGACATCTACAGCTTATTATTTATCAGTGGCCCAACGCCAAAAGCGTTTTCTTCCATTCTTCACTGCAGAAACGCATTCTCCTGACATCTACAGCTTATTATTCATCAGTGAGATTCGGGGAGAAGCCTCGACGCTAAAAGCGTTTTCTTGCATTCTTCACTGCAGTAACGCATTCTCCTGACCTACAGCTAATTATTCGTTCTATTATAAAGGACCTTTTGAAAAATGTTGAAAAATATTCTAATATGAATTTATAGCCCCTTAATACATTGGAAATACAACCGATTTGTTCTTTGAAATGATAAGATACCCCACATATTTAGATTAAGGCTTTGAGGATCGCCGCCGAAAAAAAAATTCAAATAATATTTAATAAAATTCAAGCATAATTTGTGAGTTCTAGTCCTAAATTTATTTAACTAGAAAAATATGAGATAGAGTAAAGGTTGGAAAAAGTCGACTAGGAAAAGATTATCTGGCTTTTGAACTCATCTCAACCGTGACTGTTATATTGAAAAATTTCGTTTGAATTATAACTTTTCCAAAGCAAAGTCTTTCTTAAAATAGTTATGATAAATTCATGTGAAATTACACAAACTCTGTCTAGAAAGGGGAAGGGCGGTAAAATGAAAACGATTAATCCTCGCTCTTTTTTATAATTTCTGCTAGTGATTGCATTTTGCATTAAAGAATAGGGGTTGAGCGACTCGATATAAGAATTTACTTTATAGCATACATAAATTATATTAGTGACAGATTTTTTAAATTTTATAATTTCTTACTATAATGCAAAAAGAAAAAGTATTGGTTTGTCCGATGGGAGGGAAGGGTGATTGCATGTATCGCACTTCCACCTGTTTATATTATATAGATATTCGGCTAATTTTGTTCACATACTATGATTTCTCCATAAAAGTAGGACCGTCCCCCACTACTCAAAGGGTTTAGATGGGAAGGGCAGTAGAGATATTCGCTCCTCCCCTTCCAATAGGCCAACAGGTGAACGACATAATATAAAGACCGGTTAAAAATACCAATAACAAATTTTAAATTATATAGATATTTAATAGATTCTGTTAAATAGGACCGCCCCCCCACTCAAAAGTTTATGGTGGAGGGTGGGCGGATTGATGACATCACCCCTCCCGACCCTACCAAATCGGCAAAAATACTAGAAAGGGGGGGCGAAATAATCTAAAAATAGGTTGAAATATAAATAATTAGGATATATCATTAACATAAGTAATAAATTCGTATACAAATTGTGTGAATTCTATACTAAAATTCATCCGCCCCCCCTTCGGGGGGGGGGGGGGGGGTCGACCGAGTGGGGGGGGGAAATCGCCCTACCGCCCCCCCCCCCCCCCCCCGGATCGCCAGTGGAAGTAACTCATGTCAACAGTCGCAATATATCTTTACAAATGAAAATGAAGTAATTGACCGCTCTGAATAATTTCTGCAAACAAAAATATTTTTTTATCTTCAAAACAAACGAATTCTTCTACCAAAACATAGATTGGGTATCCCTTTTCTTTGTAGTTTTAGATTCAGCTTATTTAATTTCACTGTCATATACACCATAAAAAAAAATTTGCAATCTTTTGTCGTTCTCTAATTCAGGGTGATTAATGTCTTTAGCATTTAGGAATATATTTAATTCATTTTTAAGTTTCAACACCTTGCCTTTGAAAAGCCATAACACTTTATTGTGAACAAGGAACTCGGAATACTGAGTCTCCATTTCGTTCAACAATTCTTTAAACTGACGATGGTAGAGAGCTTTTCAAAAGTGCTGCTAACAATCTTGATTACCAAATTCACGACCTCAACTATTTCGGCCGGAAATGTTTGGGCACAAAGCCCTTCTTGGTGTATTATTCAGTGAAACGTAAGTATTTCGCGGTTTATTTTGCTCTGAAAAATTGTTGCTTTTTTATTTTTTTTCAGTCATACATCAGGCTCCATCAGTTGCTATTGAAACGATTTTATTTAAATCGATCTTAATGTCTTCAAGGTATTTTTGCATGGCTTACGCTCTACCTTCCTTCTAGTTTGTCCAGAGAACGCTAGCAATCTTAGTTCTTCTTTTGGACCTTGGGAAGACATATACCTGACAAAATGGGCAACTTGTACCGTGTATTTTATGTCGCAAGACTCATCTGTAGCAAATGATAAGGCAGAAGAAAGTTCAATATCTTCCACCTTCAAATATGTTACATTTAAATCATTTGAAGACATTTTAGCTATTCTATCTTGTGCTGTTTTAGCGGATAGTGGCAAATATTTTTTTCTAAGATTTCTGGTTTGTTTTTTGAAATCACTAAACAGTTATTCAGATGCGCGTAGGAAGCAATATTTGACATACTCACCATCTGTGAATGGTTTGCCTTTTTGAGCAATTTCTAGTAGTATTACAAAGCTTGCCAGAGTAGCATTACTTGTACATTTCTTCTAACTTTTAGAAGATTATTTGCTTTTAAGTAATTTACTTGAAATAACAAACTATACGTCAAAGCCAAATCACCGGTGAAAACGCCAATTCGCCCCGCTTCGAAGGCGAATTAAAACCTACATAGAAACATCCGACAACGGCGTTATTCGAGAGCTTCCGACGGACTGACGACATGTGGGAGGGCTGTGGTGAAACGCGATTACAAGTGGCTAAAAGACAATCGGTGCCTAATTATCGTTAAACGAGTCAGAACTATATGGAAGAAAAAAAAATCGATAAAATACATAATATCCAAAGAGCCGCATGTGGCTCGCTAGCCGCAGGTTGCCGACCCAGGGTCTAGGCTACTCTAGATCTAAATGCTTATTATTAGAATATTATAAACTGAGGTACAGCTAGCTATACATTCGCTTAACCAGGAACCTGTCTCGGGGAAGGGGGAGAACAGGGAGGGTCAAGAAAAGTTCCATTATTTGTTTATCTCATCATCATTATCAAACTCCATTTGAGTAAGGGCTTGAGAGGCTCAAATCTTCTCTTGCAAAAGCCCTGGACAGAAACCCTGCTGTATTACGTAGTGCATACATGTCGCCATACAGGTCGAGAATTTTTGGTTTCCCAGACCTGTCGAGGCGGACATCAGCAAGTCTGGGGCAGTCAAACAGAATATAAGGCACGGTTTCCTCTTCTTCCCCGCAGTCGGGGCACCGTGAATCGAAATTTGGCCGTAGCCGTGAGAAATATGAGCCAACAGGACAGTGGCCTGTCCTGCACTGTGCTATAATAGCTTGCTCAGGCCTGGACAGCCTCCACCACGGGTAAGTGTGGTCAGGGCGCCTCGTGCGTTCCCAGACTCCACGGGCTTTTTGGGACTTGTCCCAGCACTCAAACCACTTTTCCATTTGTTTTTTTAATTATAGCCAGGGCATGATGAAAACTAACAGCCTGTTCAGTTGGTGGAATTTGCCCTCCCTGGTGGGCCAAGGAGTCTGCAATAGTGTTGCCAGTCACACCTATGTGACTCGGTACCTACTGCATTATTACAGGGGTGCCATAGCGTGCTTTATGTTGTGTGAGGCCATGATGACAGTGTCGATATTGGGGGGGGGGGGGGGGAGGCATGGTCCAGGGCTTTGCAAAGCCTGTAGTACAGATTTTGAGTCAGTGACCACAACAATCTGTGTTGTGCTCAAATGTCCCTTGCCGAGTTAAGGCTTCACAGACTGCCATAGTCTCCGCATCAAAACGGCAAACACTACCACATGGTCCAAAGATTTTTACTGAGTAAGAGCCAAGAAAGTCGATGTAGGCTCCATAGCCTGCTCTTCCAGAATCTATTGATGCCGAACCATCAGTTTATGCAAAAATAGCACTGGGCTTGAAGGCATTAATGGTCTCCAGTGCTAGAATTTGAAGGTCGTTAGATGAAGATTAAGATGTAGCTTAGTGTGTTTATCTAACATTCATTAGTTATTAAGGAAAAAAACAATAAGAAACATGGCGTAGTCAGCCGTAGTGCACGGTAACTGATTTTTTAAAATTAAATTACATTATCGAAGATTTGCTTGTATTTTTACGTACATTTTTGGGGCACCCCTGAGTTAATACAAATCTTTAATGGGTACCTGACTTAAGATGGGGAAAGTAAAGGCGTTTGGTCAATGTGTTGGCGACATGACCCCCTCCTCTTTAACCGTTGGCCAAAGGAACATATTACCTTAACATCATCTGCCCTATGGATAGCTATAAACTGAAAGGGGAAATACTTTTACTCTAATATAAACTAGCTTACATCTAGATTTTAGATCTAGGCTAGCTCTTAAGAATTCTAAATCAGAAGTCTAGATCATGAGCTCGATGTCTATATAATAAAGCTTGTCTTCGAGTCCGAAGATTAGTGAGGAATGCAATATTTCCCGTGCCTGCGCAGCCCCAGCTGTGACCTACATATTTTGCCACATCCAGGGCAAGCATAACCATTGACCGCAGGTGGTCGATTTAGATTTTCTTTTCGCAGTCTGCGTTTGTCTCCGGCAGCAGATCCTCCAGCCTGAGCAGAGTATTTTTAAATTTTATATAATGGAATTAGCATTAAATAATAACTCGTTTATACAATACCAAGCGGCATAATGGGTAGCATCGATCGTACATTTAACCGAAGGTGTCAAAATCAAGAGTTCGATACTTCTTTTGAGCTAAAAAAAGATATGATTTTTTAATATTTTATTTTAAGTTGAATATTAGAGGTACAGTCTTTTTTAAAAATGTATTTTTTAAAATGTTTTTTCTTGTTATCATCAAGGATTTCAAACCTCGCCAATACTTGAAGCTATTTCTATGTAGTTCGCCAATTATAACCAACGATGATTATTTTTGTCATCCAATGGATGGGTGGAGCTTTAATAGCATTTACAAAAAAAACTATGGTGGGGGGAAAGGAACGACCTGAATTCGAACTCATGACTCACGTCTCCTCGGGCCGATGTGATAACCACTCAGCTATTGAGGTACTCATAACTGTTGAAGATTGTATAGTTGTATATTGTTTATTACAGTTTAGAGAGACAACATATAAAGGGGACTAACTCAGCTTAAACCACCACTTCAGTGAAGTACAATTTCTTTCCCTCGTTTGAGATACCAAACAATATAATAACCGATAGGTAATTAACTAATTGGTTATTTTTTACAATTCTTGTGTTGTCAGGTAAAAGGAATAATTGTGCGAAATTGCAACTTGATCCGAGATTGGCTGTTGGAGAAATAACGTGTACAAACTTTTGGACACACACACAGGCAGACAGACAGACAGAGTAAGCTGATGTAAGCGTTGTAATAAAAAATGAAACCCAACGCTTATAGGAAGTGTAATTGTATCAATTAGTTTGGATCAGTCATGTCATTAGATTTGTAATAGATCTAGACCAACAACAATACATCTTTGCGGTTTGAAATATTTTACCAATTGTTTTGTTTAGTGCTAATTCTTGCTTATAGATTTTTCAAAATGCTATGATCCTATTACTTATATCTGGACCAGTTGGGAAAATAAGGGGGGGGGGGGGGAGAAAAAAGAAAGGGCTATCTGGGTGTATTTTTAAAAGCATTTACAAATAAAAAGGGGGGGGGGGGAGGGAACGACCTGTATTCGAACTGATGACTCACGTCTCCTCGGGCCGATGTGATAACCACTCAGCTATTGAGATACTTATAACAGTTTGATTGTATAGTTATATATTGTTTATTTCAGTTTAGAGAGACAACATATAAAGGGGACTAACTCAGCTTATACCACCCTTGTCTGAGATAGGTTGGGGTACACGCCACTAGTTTTTGCATCAAATGTACCAAAATATGCTGGTCGCAATGGGGTCTGTGTAAATTCTTGACAAAGTGCGTCCATCTTCAGTGTTAGAACTAGAAGACAATGCTTTATGTGTTTCAAATGAATCTTTGATAGATGTTTCGCCTCCCCCCACCTAGTTTCTTAAAAATATATGGCAATAAATCAATGAAATTTTTAAACTTACCATGGAGGGCTTGACCTTGTGTGTTGTGACTTTCTTGTAGAGGAAAATTATAGTCACCCAACTCAACGTATTCTTCTGTCTGGCCATTGATGGGGGCATATTGTTTAATGCTGTCTGCATTTCCGCTTGAGTTTCTTTCTTCAGGTTTTTTCAGTTGTCTGTTTTCCAGAACGCGCACCTCATAACGTACTATCGATTCTGGGCTACGACTGGTTACGATGGTCTTTTGTTTTCTCCAAACAATAATGACGACCACAATGCAGACCAACTGAACAGTCACAAGGAGAGATCCACACACATACATTGCGACAACGATATTATTGTCTGGAGCTTCCTTGGTTGTAGTAGATGCATAGGTAAGTAAAGAACTAGTGGTACTAGACATAATTGATGTTTCACTACTGAAACATGCTATGCATTGGAACAATTTTCTTAGCTTATCAGTGGAACCTACAATTTGAAAGTTTAACGGTGCAGAAGAGATCAAGTTCACGAATCTTTGTGGGCACGAGTTCCCAAAAGCAACGAGGACTTCTACAGTACAGGCATTCCTCTTTGAAGATGAACACCGCGCAGATTGAAAAGAAGTTTTAAGCCTGTCACACGAAAGTCCCACTTCCACATTATAATAGCAAAAAAAATTATTTTCATAGTCTAATGGTTCTTTACGATCTAGACTCTTCCCCTCAACATTTGTCATATTCTTTGATATTTTACACTGAAGACTGTTTAAAGCACATAAACAGGTGTGAAATCTATATAAAAAAAATGAATATTGTAAACAAACTTTAGATAATCTAATATAAAAAGCACAATGCGATAAGTATGTTTGTATGTATGTCATGGGCGTAGCCAGTATTTTTTCGAGAGGGGTGTGGGGAGATTTTTTTTCTCATACCCCAGCCATATATATATATATAATAGGTGTGTTTGTGTGTACGTAGTTTGTCTTTATTTAATTCTGACCCTTCATTCTTTCGGAACACGTTTATTGTAACCTTGGATAAATTCTTACTGTAGTTAGCGGAAATACTGTATAGACACCCCGCCCCTTGCCAGCTAGGCCTGCTAGGGGGTCTGAGGGAGCACTGTGATTTCCTCCAACGGGGTTAGGGACGAAGCCCCGTCGCAAAGTACCATTTCCAGTGTTTAAAACGAAAAAAAAGCATCTTTTGAGGTATCTACAGTGCATTATCCTGCTAGTATTTTTTTTTTTTGTCATTAACCAAATCTGCTATTCACTGCACTTTATTAATGGAGTCCAGCAACTAGTACAAATTTGTAAACCCTCTTGGCTACGCTTATGGAATTTGGTGACTGTAGTTTACTATAGATTTTATATCAAAAAGGGAAGTTTGATCGTCAATACCATCTGCTTGGGGGTTTTAAACTAAAAAATGTCTGGAGTTTTTTTTTAAATTAACTCAAAATCCCCAATAGCTACGCTCATAGAATTAGTTGACTGTAGTTTGCTTTAGAATAATTTTGAAGAGGGAGTTTTGAACCTCAAAACTATCTGTAGGGGGGTTTTAAACTTAAAGCCTTCAGGAGGGGGATTATATTGCTGGCTCCCTTATAGAATTTAGTGTGTGTTGTTTGCTTTAATTTTATATTGAAGAGGTGGTGTTTAGCTTCATACCCCGCTGTAGGGGGTTTTAAACTCAAAACCCTCTGGAGGGGGTTTAACTGGAAGACTTCTGGAGGGGGTTTTTAAACATAAGAAACAAGTCCCTTTACGTTTAAAGTGTCTTTTAATTGTGAAGCATTTCAACATAACATATATACACGGCAGACATTATATACAGATCTCATACTTCGCTAGCTGACTTCCTCATTTCTTGTTTACACACTCGTCACTTCCCCCAAGACCCCTAACTCTCGATACCCAACACTTGACCGTGTGTCACGGTTGACCACACAGTAACCGTGTCACCACACCCCTCTTGGCCACGCTCAAAGTATCTGGTGAATGTTGTATGCTTTAGTCTTATATTGAAGAGGGATTTTATCATAAATAAATTTCGGAAGTGGTTTTAAAGTCAAAATCTCCATTTGACTACGCTCATGAATATTTGTGAATTTTGTATTATAGAAGAGGGGTGGGGGTTAACTTGAAAACCCCCTTGGAGGGGATTTTAAACTCAAAACTCCCTTGGCTGCGCTGGGGAAAGTTATGGTTTAGCATTAAAATATCAACTACAATAAACAAAATTAAAGATCCCACCTTCTGCTGGGAGATGAATTTCATTTAGGGTTGTGGATTAAACCCCGAAACCTCCCTGGCTACGCCCATGTTCATTGTAGTCCTTTTAATTAATAAAATTAAAATGAGAACGAAATTTATTTGATTCCCCTTAAGTATGTCCATTGAGAAATGCTGTGACAATATGGCGCTTCTGAAGCCTTACCCCCTCTAACAAGTAATGAGAATCTTCCTAGGGATGTTGAGGATCTTGAAAGTATTAGTGATGCCAGTTTGTACCACCTCTTGGCTTATATTAATTAATTATTAATCTTAATTCAATACAAAAGTATTTTGATATACTATATATTCCTTTTGGTCGGTCCTTCTTAGATTTATATCACTTAACGTTGTAACTCTCTCTCACCCGAGAAATCTTTTATCTTATTTTCACTCCCAGCATCAACACACAAAATAATATTATTATACCATTACTTCATTTTTTGTATACATTTTTACATATAACAACACGTATAGATACAAAGTTGACTTTATATGATATAATAAATGATTTCTCTTATTCAATGTCTACAACAGCAAGTTTCGTGCTAAGGACTGCTATTCAGTTTAATGCACACACGCACACAAAGTTTAAATAATCCTTAAAGACGGAAGGAAGTGTCATCTTTCTCTTTTCAATATGTCAGCTTTAAAGAAAAACAACCTTGGCTTGAAATCGCGACCAAAAAAATATTCTGTTAAATTTAACCGCTGAGGTTTTGATCATAAAAATTTCCTAGTTGTCCTAAATTCAAGAAAAGTGATAAGATGCTCATTTTTTTTTCGACCACCGCAAGTGGAAGTATTAGTGATGGGTTAGTCAACTTGAAAGTACAATGGAAGATCCTCTCGAGGGCTATGCTGGTACTGTAAGCATATGAGGAAGAAGAATTATTAACTTGCGCTTAGCAGGTAACATTGATGGCCTAGAAGGGACAGAAGAACTAGCTGACCAGGTGATGCGCATTGACAAGACTTCAGCAGCATATGGCATGCAAATAAATGCCGAAAAAAAAAACAAATTATGACCAATAGCCAACAGGGCTTTAAAAGGGGCATCAGTATTGGAGGTGAAAAGCTGACTAGTGTCAGTAGTTTCAAGTACCTTGGAGCTATTGTCCCAGATGATGGAACGAAACCTAAACTACTGGCCCGAATTGCACAGTCCACAGCAGCCCTTTCAAAACTTAAATTAATATGGAAAGACAAAGGCTTAGCCTTCGGCACCAAAATCAGACTGATGCGCTCTTTGGTCATGGCCACATAGTTATATGTATGTGAGTCTTGGACGCTGACTGCAGAGCTAGAGAGGAGGATCCTAGTAATGAAATTGAGATGGTACAGAAGGATCCTAGGTATCACATTTGAATACCGCATCACAAACCAAGAGATTAGAGACAGGGTTACTGCAGCGATCTGACCCCATGATGACCTTCTAACTGCCGTAAAAAAAACGCAAGTTAAAAATCTATGGCAATATCACAAGATCTTCGGGGCTCGCAGAGACCTACCTTCAGGGAACAGTACCAGGAAAAAGAAGAAGAGGCAGGCAGAGAAAGCGACGGGAGGACAACATAAAGGAATGCCATTGAAAGAGATTCTAACCAAGGCAAAAGACAGAGAGGAGGGGAGAAGGACGGTCGACAAATCTTGCTTGGTGCCCCAACTGTCCAACAGACTAAAGGTAAGGTAAACAGAATTATTAATTTTGCTCATTTGTATTTCATTATCCTGTTATGATTAGGCTTCAATAACTTTAATTTTTGCTATCAGAAAATGTTACTTTTGGTATCAAATTATAGGGAAATAATTGTCTTTTTTGCAAAACACAGATTTAAGTTTTTAAATCCAAAAAAACAATTTAGTTTTATGGGGTGAAATCAGCGTTGACATCATCAATTAGGAGAGAAAAAGTGAACACATATTTAATACTCTCAACGTGCGTTGTTTTTCCTACTCCTCCTCTTTTTTAGCGGCCCCCGAAAGGGGAAAAGACGCTATTAGTTTTATATGGCCTGTCTGACCGTCTGTCCGTCCGTCTCGTTTAGATCTCGGAAACTAGAAGAGAGAATGACAAACCGACATCATGATATTTTAGATCATTCAAAGTTCTGATGCAACGGCTACTTTTTTCTTTTCGAAAATAACCATCTAATTTCTAAAATTATCTATGCAAGCAGATTTTTCAAAAAATTACACCACTTTTCAATGAAAAACTTCTTATTAAAAATGTTCACACGCTTCTTCATTAATAAATCAAGCCTCATTCATAGGTTCGCGCTTTGGTACCAAAAAAAATTTAATTGTGCTAAGTTCACGATTGAAAATGTATCAATGGATCATTATACAAAAGATTTTCCATTTATTAACTAAGTCATGGAATAGAATACTAAATCGAATGTTGTTTTTAAAAAGAATTTTATTACGAACTTCGTTTCAATTGTAAGTTTAAAGAACAACAGCAAAACGAACTACTTTTTACCTCGCAGTTTTCACACCTCGTCAATTAGGCGGATCACTTGGCAACAGACTTAGATAGTGACAGACTTAGAATTAGAATAACTTAGATGATCTAACTCTAGATCTAGACTTTAGACTTAGAGACTGAGATTTAGATCTAAAACTAGGTCTAGATGTAGCTTAAGGAAAGTTCAAATATATTGTAAATTTAAAAAGTGTTTCCGTAGTGTAGTGGTTATCACATCTGCCTAACACGCAGAAGGTTCTGGGTGCGAAACCCAGTTGAAACTTTTTTTTGTTTTAGTTAATAAATATTTTTACTTTTTTTTTTTTTTTTGAGTTCCATCCTGTAAAATAGTTATGCATTTTTTTATTTTTTTTAAAGTATTTTTTTACAACTTAATATGTTCTATCCTCTACCAATGTCTAGATCTATCCGTCTGTCTCTAGGTGGACCACTTCGGGGGCCGATTTTAAGTTTGTGTGTCCACACAAGCTGTCTTTGTAACCTTGTTTTCCTTTAAATTCTTTTCAATAATCAATAACTGATTCGCGCCATTACGCAAACGTTGAGATCTGCACTCAAACAGTAGAGAGGATTGTTTTCATTTCTTTTCTGTTGGCATTGGAAACTAGTCTTTAGGTACACTCAGATCAAAACTCTGGTTCTTTACACACAAAAAATACTACCCAATAAAATACCCAGAAAGATACAAAAGATGATGGCTTATTTCTTATTTCATACGCCAGGGCTTTTTCTGTACAAATGCTCCTTCTTCCCCAGTGCTATTAGAGCATGGAATGTGTTGCCTGAATCAGCCAGGAAAACCAACGATTTGGCAGATTTAAGGCACTGAGTAACAAGCTAGACTAGATTGGCACATGGATACACGTAGAACGTAATCATCTTATCTTTTGAAAAAAAAAAAATTTAAAGATAGAAACTCCATTTTCGGAACCATATAATTATCTTATTGGTGATTTTCAATGTTTCATACACGGACTCGATTCTTTCAATAACAAATATTTTGGCGTATTCGTTGTAGTACATTTTGAGTTCTATTCTTTTCTTTTACTGAATCCTATACTCTTAAGCGTGCAATTCTGGTAATATATATAATTTTTTTTTCGAAGACGGCTCTAACGATTTCCTTTAAAATTTAAAAGGTTTATGTATATTAAGGAGAAAAAAAATTCTCAACTCATTGGCCACATCGGGAAAACTCGAGGTCGACCGTTATATCGGTTTGAAAATGTCTCATTATCGAAAAATTATTCTTGGCTACAATGTTTTATGAATGAAAGTGTTCCATGACGTCAAACGGGAAAACACCGCTTACGTCACTAGGTTTACAGCAGTACACTATGACATTTCTTTGAAAACAAGAACAGCTTTTAATGAATCAATTGGCCTAATTAAACATTTCCGCACCATCTTATTGTAGATTTATTTATTATGGAACTACGGAAGAAAAAATAATGAAATAAATTTTGTTGATGTCTGATTAGTTACTGTGTTTTATAAATTGTTTACACTTTAATGGCGTAGACCCGTAGGTAGCTTTTATTTTCTTATTACTTTGCTGGTAAATTATTGCAATGTGTTCAAGCTTCGAAGTCTACTGTCCCATACCAAAACATAGAAAATAGTCATAGCACAGCTTCTCTACGCCTTACTTGCACACACTGAACATGATATCCTGGGGCGGCCCTAAAATTTGCGGGACCCTATGTGAAATGGATTGCGCGCGGCCCACTATTGGTAGGGATAAGGATAATAATTGAAAATTAAGATTTTGTATAAAAATAAAAAATTGGTCTTTGCATTACATTTTTATTAAATGAAAGGTGACAATGCCATTTTTTATCGCGCGTAGGATTGGCGTTTACCATATTGATTGACACCCCAAAATGACAATTTTGTCTATTTTAAGGACATTTTTAAGAGTTTTCATGAGATTTTAATAATTTCAGGAGATTGCTAGGACTTGTTCGTATATTTTGCAATTTCAGGAGATTTCCAGGAGCTCTTTGAAACAAGGAGACCACTGGAACCTTATTATAAGTTATAATGGTTCGATTTAATAATTTACACCTAGAACCAGCGCGGGGCTTATGAAAGTTTGGGGCCCACTGCGGCCGCATAGATTGCAGTGGCCTAAGGTGATGATATCCAGCTCGCGGTCAACGAGTTTTCATAACGCTGCCGCCTCTTTTAGTTTACCTAGGTAAAACGGAAGTCATGTTCCAGAAGTCTACCAATAAAACCTACTCAGCCCAAAGATCATCGCGCATAGACATCCTTTAGCGTGGTAGACAACTTCACATATCCGGGATGCATAGTATCAAATGACGCTTTACTTTAAAGGGAGGTTGATAGTTGCATCACTTTATGCTTCGTAATAAAGCCATAAAGAATGCACTAATATACTAATTGCAATATTAAATGTCAGAATGTAACCATTTTAAAAGTTACACTGCAAAGACTTTCTTCCAAGCCAATAATAGCTCAATAGTTTTACGTAAAAGATGCAATGTAAAACGTTACGACGTGAGTTGAGGTTTTATATGTGTTTTTTTTTTTGGGGGGGGGGGGGGAATTAAGAGACTCTCTATTCTAATCGTATCTTTTTGTATTGGGTTTAAGCACTTTGGCACAATTTAGGCCGTGTCGTGCCCGTAATCCCTCAGGGGCTATTCTCCCTTCGTATCACAAAATTTATACGGTTAGGTCATTATTTATTATTTATTATTTATTTATTATTAGGTCTATTTACAATTAAGATAGTAAAAATTTATTAATTTAATAAAAAGCTGTTGTAAATATTACATGTTCACAATTTTATTGCCCTAACACAAATCAAACCTTTGCAGACAACCCAACCTGCACGGACAAAGCCCAGTTCCTTCCTAGGATCGACATTATCAACCAGTGTGTTTAAGTTGTATGCTCAAAAATATTCTCCCCTAATATCCTGGTACCTGGGGCAAGCAATGGGGATATGTTCCATGGTGCGCGTGAATTACAGTACTCCTGTCTCTTCAGCACAAAGTAGTGCGTGATGACGGTGTGACCAATCCTAAGTCTGGACATGGTCGTGCTTCCGAAAAAGCAACTCTTAGATTGATAGTCTTTACACGATCGTTCATTTTCGTAATTTTAAAAAATATTCACAAAATGACATCGGTATACATTTTTCCTTAAGTATTCACCCGAGCGAGTCTCGGTTACCTTGTACTTTTTTTTCCCTAAATAACGTAAACTGGGAATTGTCAATTTGTGCACAAGAGCACAAAGAGCACAACAATTGGATAGTTAAAGCTTCAAACAAAGAGCACAACCATTGGATAGTTAAAGTTTGAAGCAAAGAGCACAACCATTGGATAGTTAAAGTTTGAAACAAAGAGCACAACAATTGGATAGTTAAAATTTAAAACAAAGAGCACAACCATTGGATAGTTAAAGCTTGAAACAAAGAACACAACCATTGGATAGTTAAAGTTTGAAACAAAAAGCACAACAATTGGATAGTAAAAGTTTGAAACAAAGAGCACAACAATTGGATAGTTAAAGTTTGAAACAAAGAGCACAACAATTGCATAGTTAAAGCTTGAAACAAAGAGCACAACCATTGAATAGTTAAAGTTTGAAACAAAGAGCACAACAATTGGATAGTTAAAGTTTGAAACAAAGAGCACAACCATTGGATAGTTAACGGTTAAAAAAATGAAAGCAAAAACGTTGGGATAGATAGATGCATAAGTTAACTTATTAAAGCATATGAACCCGATGATATTTCAACTAGATTACACAAAGAAGCAATGAGCTAGCACCAGTGTTCAAAATACTTTTTCAGGCATCTTTTAACCAGTGCAGAGAACCAAGGGACTGGAAAGAAGATAATTCCACCCCCCGCCCATTTAAAAAGGAGAAAAATCTGACCCAGGAAACTACAGACCAGTATCACTTACCAGCATCACATGTAAAATCCTAGAACACATAATATGTAGCAGCATCATAAACCACTTAGACAAACATAATGTCCTTACTCCATACCAACATGGCTTTAGGAAATAAGATCATGTGAAACACAACTAATAGGACTAATTGATGATTTTTTTCAAAAGGTATAGAAAATAGTGAGCAAATAGATGTTATCTTACTATATTTTTCAAAGGCTTTTGACAAAGCTCATTACCATAGTTTGCTTAAAAAATGTAAATATTTTGGCATTGATGGTTCAGTGGATTAATCAGTGGATTAAAGATTTTCTGATAGGGAGAGAACAAACTGTAATAATAAATGGCTCTAAATCAACACCAATTATGGTAAACTCACATGTACCACAAAGAAACAGTCTTAGGTCTACTACTATTTTTAATTTACATAAAAGATTTACCTCATTGCATTAGTTCAGGAACAAAAGTCAGATTATTTGCAGACGATTGCATAATATATAGAACAATAAAAACAATACAACATAAAGAAATTTCACAAAGAGAATTAGATGAATTACAGAAACGGGAATCAAATTAGAGCATGTCTTTCCAAACAGAAAAATGTCATTTATTAAGAGTAACAAAAAAACTAAAACAAATTAATTCCACTTATCCATGGTAAACCAGTAACACAGACTAAATACGCAATTGATGAAACTGTCAAAAAATCAAACAAAGCATTAGGGTTTATTAAAAGAAATTTCTATAAATCAAATAAGAACATAAAACTAAAAGGTTATTTAACCATGGTTAGGCCATTATAGAGTATGCATCCTCTGTTTGGGACCCCTCATATAAGATAAGATAAGATTAATATTAACACTTACAGAACGATTATATTCTCCTCTAGGACATACACGGCTGATTGTGAGCCCTGGGTCACTTCTAAAACAGCTGCTAAATCATTTGATGAAGCAATCGTTATTCCAAGGATGAATGGTAGAATCATCTTGAAAGGGTTCATTTTGTCCTAAGGAGATACAAAGACATATATTTATATATATATATATATCTTATCATATCTTATATAATACAGACGTTACTTCAAAAAAAAGATAATTACGTCCTACGCGTCAAGCATTTAGTCATGCATATTAACCCATGACTTACACTCTGCCAAGTTACTGGTTTTCCTGGCTAGCTCAGGCAACCCATTCCATGCCCTAATAGCACTAGCGAAGAAGGAGCACTTGTACAAATTAGTCCTAGCATATGGGATGAGCGGTGTGTATCTATCTTTGTGTCTTTCAGAGTATTTTATTAAATTTTGTTTTTGTATTTGAAAATTATGGTTCAGTGTTTTATGTATAACTGCTACTTTATAATATATATATATATTGTTACGACTTTGGGGTAGACTAAAGAAAGTTAACTCATCGAAGTACAATCCACTATGAAGTCAATACTCCAAGTAATAGAAATAATTCACATTTCTCCTAATAAAATGTACAGATCCCTATTCACAAAAACCGATTCAAGAAAAACAATCCTCCATCGAAAAATAAGCGATCATAACTGCCAGCTACTTCACTCATCGACACACTCGCTCAGGTCAGACTGGACTCCAAGCATCAACAAAACTCAAAGTTTCCACGTGTAAAAAAAACGGTCACTGGGGGTGGGGGGGGGGGGGGAAGAAGTTTATAACACTGCCCCGTCACTAGGTCTGTGCGTCCCAAACAGACTCTCCATCATCTCCACAATAACGGTGCAACTAATCTAGGTGCACTACTTTGCTTTTGTTTCGAGGGCCCTTCTGTATCCGGAACACAACGTCATTGATCCGTTTCACAATCTGATATGGGCTTTCCCAATCTTCCTGTAATTTCAGCGATCTTCGCTTCTTTCTCTTGGGGTTGTATAGCCAGACAAGATCATGTTCTTCAAACCCCGTAGATTTGGCCCCTCTATCGTATCTGGTCTTCATAAGGTCGGTACTGTCTTTTATCCTACTCCTTGCAACTGCATGAACCTCTTCTAGTCTCCTTCGAAGTCCTGTTATATACTCGCTTACTGTTGTTGGTTGGTCTTCTGGCTGTCCAAAAAAAAGGTCTGCTGGCATCCTAAGTTCTCGAGCAAACAATAATTTGGCTGGTGTGTAACCTGTAGTTGCATGAACTGCTCCTCTATAAGACAGGAGGAATAGGGGAATGTAGTCATCCCTATCATTTTGCTGTTCTGATGACATTTTAGCCAGGTGTTGTACCAACGTACGGGTGAAGCGTTCTACCATCCCATCCGATTGAGGGCGTAGTGGTGTGGTTTGCGTCTTCTCGATATTCAAGATTTTACAAATCTCCTGAAACAGATTAGATTCAAAGTTACGTCCTTGATTCAAGTGTGGTTCCATTGGGACACCAAACCGACTAATCCAATGTCCTACCAAACTATCGACTATTGTTGTGGTTTCCTGGTTGGGCATCGCGAAAGCTTCTGGCCATTTACTAAAATAGTTTATTATCACTAGAATGTATTTGTTCTCTTTGTTAGTCTCAGAAAAAGGTCCAGCTACGTCCAGTGCGATTCTCTCAAATGGGAAAACCTACGTTGTACTGTTGTAAGGGTCCTCTAGTTCGACGTTGCGGGCCTTTAGTTGCCGCACACCCGTCACATTTCTGGCACCAAATCTTCTACGTCTTCCTTGTACCGACACCAATAAAACCTTTGTCTGACTTTTTCTAACGTTTTGTTAACGCCTAAGTGACCACCTGTGGAGCCGTTGTGCATTTCATGTAGTACTTCTGGGATTCTAATCCTTGGTAAAACTAGTTGTACTCGTGTCGAGGTCCCATCGGTGGATTCCCAAATCCGTTTTAGAACGCCGTTGTCTATCACCAGAGAGTCCCATTATGCCCAGTAAGCCTTGGTAATTTCTCCCCTACTAGAAATTTGATGCCAATCAGGGCGTTGTCCAACTTCCTTCCATTGCGAAATCGGGGCTATATTTTTGTCATCCTTTTGTTCTCTGCTTATCGTCTCCTCAGACCAAGACGCTGATGCACCTAGCTCCAGCGGCCTATAATCCAGGGCTCTTGTGTTCCCTTCTACTTTTGTGCAATGCTTACACTCCTGCTTACAAGGTAGTCGTGACAAAGTGTCAGCATTCGAATGGGCTTGTCCCTTCCTGTGTTGTGTTTCAAAATCATTGATAAGTCTGTAACCTTTCTAACCATTTAGCTACTTGTCCTTCCGGATTCTTGAAGGAAAATAGCCATTGGAGGGCCGCATGGTCTGTTCTCAAATTAAATCTTTGTCTATAGAGATACTTATGAAAATGTTCAATAGAGTCCACCACAGCTAGCAGCTCACGTCGAGTCACACAATAATTTCGTTCAGCTTTTGACAAACTTCTGCTTAAGTAGGCTACCACTCTCTCGCTACCATCCACTTCATGTGATAAAACAGCACCGATCCCCGTATTGCTAGCATCCGTGTCAAGTTGAAACACAATACCTGGTAGAGGATAACATGGGCGATGAGAGCCTCTTTCAATCTTTCAAAAGCTTCTTGGCAATCTGGCGTCCATTGAAATTGCGTCTTTCTCTCTCAGTCAATTGGTGAAGGGCTCTAGCGATAGTGGAAAAACTGGGTACAAAGCGACTGTAGTAGCTGCAAAGACCCAAGAAGCTTCTGAGCTCAAAAAGATTAGTCGGTGTAGGCCAGTGCTTGACGACTTCCGTTTGTTTAATCCCGTCTTTGGATACAATATATCCCAGATATTTAACTTTCCTCTTAAAGAATGAGCACTTCTTCAAATTTAGTTTCATTCCCGCACTTCGAATACACTGCATCACTTCCCTCAAGTTGTGTATGTGTTCCTCAAATGTCTTTCCAAAGATGATAATGTCATCTAGGTAAACCAGGCAAGCATTCCAATTTAAGCCCCGTAAAACCTGTTCCATCAGTCTCTCAAAAGTTGCCGGTGCATTGCAAAGCCCGAAAGGCATAACCGTAAATTGCCATAGTTCGTTTCCAGTGGAGAAAGCTGTTTTCTGTTTGTCATCAGGGTGTAAACCTACTTGCCAGTAGCCCCTTTTGAGATCTAGGGTTGAAAAAATATGAGCCCCAGAAAGCCCTGTAGTCAATGCAAAAACGCAGGGAGCAATCTTTTTTCTGATCTAGAACAACAGGAGAGCACCATGGGCTGTTAGACGGCTCTATAATTCCTTGCTCCTTCATTTGTTCCAACATGTCAGCGGCCTCTTGTTGCTTTGCTAATGGCAGTCGCCGTGGTGTTTGCCGGATTGGTCTAGTGTTATCTGTATCTATTCTATGGGTTACCATATTAGTCTATCCACGTTCATTTTCACTGCCTGGCATGATGTCTTTAAACTCTAGCAACAGTTGTTTAGCTTTATCGTACTCTTCCTCTGACAGATTCTCGCCCACATCTCCAAGCATTAGATCAACTCGAGAATCACATAACGATGCACTATCTAAAGGGACCACCGCACCACACGTTGCAATAAGCTCCACTGGGCAACAGGTGGCGATAACATTATTCTTTTGTAGGTTGCAAGCTTGAGTGTCAACGTTCATAACGCGAACAGGTACTCTCCTGTCTTCTCTGCTAACAACCAATATTTTCCCAACATGCAGCCTTCTGCAGGCTTCCTTTAACTGCTGTATGAGGCTTGTGATAGACTTGGAATTGGTACCTTCTATTGTTCCCCATAAAATGGCTTCAGACTGTGGGGGTATGACGGTGTCTTCTATTACCAAGACCCTCTTAAATCTGTTCCTCTTCCATGTTGTCCCCCAGTTATGGAATTTCTAGATTTCCATATTGTACTGTGCCACCACCAATGTTCAACGTGAATCCAAATAATTGCATAAAGTCTAGTCCGAGAATACTCTCATCCATGTTATGGGCAACCAAGAATTCCTCACTAAAAGGTTGGTTGGCAATCTCAAACTTTACAAGGGTCTGTCCTAAAATCGGCAACAGTTCACCATTAGCTGTTTTTTTGTGTGAGTAGCCACTTGTTTCATGAATCACGTGATTTTCTACGAGACTAGGGTGAATTATTGATCTTGATGAGCAGTATCTAAAAGAAATCCTCAGAAACGAACTTCTACTTTCCCTTGTACACTCAGATTTCTATTTTTTCTAACACGGCCACTGGGGTGATAAGTCATGGGCTTCCTGTGAATCTCGCTGCCTGTCTCCGCCCCACGAGATCGGCAGAATCTAGTTTCCTGGTTCTGAGATTGGGCGGTAGCTATTTGCTGGGTACCCAGCAATTCTTCGAGTACAGTTCCTTTGAATATAGCCAGGAGCATCGCAATTCCAGCAGCGAAAGACCGATCTGTTCTGCCTGGGCATCTGCTGAGACATTCGGTCCTCTATAGTTTCCGCCACCTGTCTGATAATATGCGTGAGGTCCTCCTCCTGCACATGGCGCCCCCGACTGAAATAGGTCGTTTTCGCTGTGTCCTTAGTTGCCTCAAAAGATAAGGCGTATATCAACGCATCGCTTGCCTCTCGTTTCCACACTCAGTCGGGTGGCCTTCTTCAATTCGGGGTCATGCACACCATCGATAAACGCGTCCGTTACGAGACCGCCTAAGATCTCTTGGGTCAGGGTCGGATAAGTCAAGCGTGCCAGTCTTTTGATGTCTGCCATCAACTCTTGTAGTGTCTTTCCTGGCTTTCGCTTCCGAGTCTTCGAGAAAAACAATCCTCCGTCGAAAAATAAGCTATCGTAACTGGCAGTTAATTCACACATCGACACACTTGCTCAGGTCAGGTTGGACTCCAAGCATCATCAAAACTCAAACTTTCCACGTGGAAAAAAATACGGTCAGTTGGAGGGGGGGAACAAGTTTAAAACAATATATATATATATATATATAGAGAGAGAGAGAGAGAGAGAGAGAGAGAGAGATAGATAGATAGATAGATAGATAGATAGATAGATACTATAATTATTAGTAATTACTTAACAAAAATGCGCCTCTTACTTATTCTGTTTTGTTAGAGAAGTAAAAGGGTTAAAAAGATATTGTTAAAAAAAGTACATCAATACCAAAAGAAGATCTCAATATATTTTCCTAGAGCATTACAACCTACGACGTCCGTTGGTTTATTTATTAAGGCCAGTACCTACCCTCCACAAGTTATTTTTTTTATTACCAAATAAGACGGTCCCCATTATAGTGGGAGGCGTGGTCGAGAGGCTAACTACGTTGAACTTAGCTTGACTTAGCTACCTATGAAGGGGTTCCGAGGTTCGACACCCAAGTCGAGCAGAGTTGTGTTTACTGCACGCCTAAAAGAACTGGTCCACAAATGAGATTAGAAAATAGCGATCTGAGCAAGCTAGAAGCATGAAAGTAGCGCTATATAAAAGATATTTTTAATTAATTAAACGATCCCATTTAATTTTAAAATTGAAGTTTTTGTATCTGTTACGTCTCTTTCTCTCCCTTTCATCATCTCTCTGTATCTCTTTCTCTCCCTTTCATTATCTCTCTGTATTTCTCTCTCCCTTTCATTATCTCTCTGTATTTCTTTCTCTCTTTCATTATCTCTCTGTATTTCATTCTCCCTTTCGTCATATCTCTGTATTTCTTTCTCTCTTTCATTTTCTCTGTATTTCTTTCTCCCTTTCATCATATCTCTGTATTTCTTTCTCTCTTTCATTATCTCTCTGTATTTCTTTCTCTCTTTCATTATCTCTCTGTATTTCTCTTTCCCTTTCATTATCTCTCTGTATTTCTTTCTCTCTTTCATTATCTCTCTGTATTTCTTTTTCACTTTCATTATCTCTCTGTATTTCTCTCTCCCTTTCATTATCTCTCTGTATTTCTTTCTCTCTTTCATTATCGCTCTGTATTTCTTTCTCTCTCTCCTCTCTGACACCCCACACAAACTCACTTTGTAATCTTGTTTTATTTTTATAATTAACAAATTATCTAGTTGTGTAGATGTGCAGAGCTTGATATTGGAGATTACAACGAAACCAAGATTATCTTGTATATCATATGGGAGAGAAGCGAGGGCACTTTTTAAATGTATACAATTGGACTATAGAAAATGTCTGAAAATCTGTGACCGAAAAATGTATACATGTTAGTGATTCGTCTGTAACTTTGATAGATAGAAGCTTGAAATTGGGAACAGTTATACTTCATTATAGGATTTTCAAACTCATTGCTTTACGTTGCAAGCAAACTAAAATTGTAAACATATTAAATAATGTAGAGAATTAGAACATAAGGTTATACGACAATTTTATTACAGCTAGGGAGACTATTGAATTGACAGAATTTAAGTCATTGATTCACATGTGTAATAATATTCTTTTTTTCTGAAGTAAATAAATACAATTAAATTAAAATAAAAAGTAAATTAATAAAACAGATTAGAAATAGAACACAAACTCAGTGCCGCCCATCTGATCCGCCTATTTGCAAGAAATATTCAAGACTTGAATTTTTTTGATTGTCCAAAGTAATAACATTTCTAAGATTCATTTGGCGTTGTAAAAAAAAATGTTTTTGTAAAATGTTTTACATGTTTCGAATGTTTCAGATGTCATATTAATGAATTAAAAATGATATTATAATGAAATAAAGATGGACTCACGTGTTCAAAATATGTTTAGATATGTAGCTCCCCAATGATTCTATCCCTACGTCAGTTACATCCATTGCATCATCACGTAACTTCATTAAGCTTTTTGCTCAGAATTGGCGAGTAGTGGTCTTTACTCCTTCAAGTACACATTTTTTTTTGTATGCGCACTACCTCATTTTTAACTTTAGGTAGGACTGCTTTGTTGTGTGGAGAGTATTGTTTTAATCATCATTTTTATTTGTTTCAATTCACTTCATATTTCTAGATTACGTCTATTGTTTTATTTGTTAAAGGATGCCAGTTTAGGCATCCTAATGACAATGTAGGCATTCTGATATCAGAGCAATTGTCCTTTTTCAGTGATTGTGCCAATCCCAGTATTCGAACTTATATGCGTGCCAGGTTTATATGCATATAGGCATGACAAGAAAAAATACGATGAAAAGGGCGTTGTTTTTAAGACCTATAAAAAATTATATGTTATTAATTACAATAATAATATTCGTGTGTTATAAATATATAAAGATACGAAATGTGAGGGAAATATATGTCTTTGTATAATCAATAATATAATCTAAAATGGATGTGCATAGATGGGGTGGGAGGTTTCGGTGCTCACCCCCTCCAGAAATAAAATTCCCATGAAGAGAGGGGGGGATATTGTTTCACACATAAAACCTGCTGTCTTGCGGGTAGTGTGTGTGTGTGAGTATCCAATTATGCTTAGGGCACCTCACTGGAAAAAAAAGGCTACTATGCAGAGCATGGGCGTAGCAAGGTTTTTGGGGGGATTTTATTTTCTCTTCCCCATGGCATATATATTTGTTTGTGTGTACATGATTAATCTTTATTACATTCTGATTCTTTATTCTTTCGGAAGAATAGTTTCTACCTGTAGTTATTTAAAAAAAGAGACACGCCTCCCTTGCCAGAAAGAGGTTCTGGAGGAGCGCTAATAGTTCCTCTAGCGGGGTTTGGGGGTGTAGCCCCGCCGACAAGCACTATCTCAATCACTATCCCAATCTCTATTACTGACTCCTAAAATCCGTTCTAGCCATCTTTGTTGAGCTACATTAAGTCTTTTTATTTATTTATTTCGGCAGATGACGGCACTTCATTAATGGAGCCGGCGACTGGTAGAAATGTGTAACCTCTCTTGGCTACGTTTTTGGAATTTGGTGACATTATTTTTTTTCTATCAAAAATGCGAAGTTTTGTAGTCAAAACCATCTGTTGGAGATGAGGGATGGGGGTTTAAACCAAAAAATCTCTGGAGTTTTTTTTGTAAACAAATTCAAAACCCCCTTAGCTACGGTCATAGAATTTGGAGACTGTAGTTTGCTTTAGAATAATATTGAAGAGAGGGTTTTCCACCTTAAAACTATCTGTAGGGGTAATTTAAACTCAAAACCATCTTTCCCAGGAAAGAACTGCTTTCCCTCTCTTCCTAGGGCTTTCCCAGGAAAGAGTTGCTCTCACTATTCCAAGGGCTGTTCAACCGAGCTACTGTAGGTGCGAAAAACGCATGTAAACAAGAAATATACACCTAACCTACTAACCAGCACTGCGAAAGAAACCATAGCCCAATAACCGAAAGATACCATCAATGCCTATACAGACGGATACACGAGAGAAATCCAATGCAGAATACTTTTGGGCTAAGGAGCAGTAGTCAGTTTACCCGGCGCAACTGAAAGCGACGAACTGGATAGGCACATGCGCAGGCAAAATGGAAGAAATCAGAAGCGTTCTAGAGCATTGAGGAATGTACTGCGTCACCAGCCAATTTGATTCTCTTTACAGATTCACTTTCGTGCCTACAAGCTCTCGAGAAGTTAGAGACGTGGCGTGTCTCACTGACAAAAGCAGTGACGTCTGTTGAGCGCCTAGAAAGTGAACATCCGGTACACATTGTAATACCATGGATTCCCTCACATTGTGAAATCTGAAGAAACGAGAAGACAGACAGTTTGGCGAAGCCAGGAACGCTTTTAGACCCACCAGAGGAGCCGCAAACATACGAGAGTGTAAAAGACAGGATTTGTGAATTGATCAAGTCCAAGTAGTACAATAGCTAGGGCAATTGTAGCACGGGACGGGAAGTCTGGAAAGTTCTCAAAAGCCCAGTGAGGACGAATAGTGGCAGCTAGACAGAAATGTTCAAGTAATTTTGGCATGTTTTTCTACGGGGCATTGTGCGAAGGCTTCTACTTCGCTAGGATTCAAGAGACCACGACCCCAGATGTCGAAACTGTCACACGGAAGACGAGAAAGTGGAACACATTCTCAACGACTGCAGTGTTCTTAGAAGCAGATTCAAAGATACGACTAGTCTTGGCGTAGACAGAACTGGTGCATGCGGAGGTCTTGTCCAATACAGAAACTAGCAGACCTTATAGAATACTGCTAGATACCTGGACCGTGCTCAGCACTGAGCCTAAGTGAATGGAGGCTTACAAATGGTGGGTCTCTAAAAATATGGAGGTCATGGAACTAGTTAAACTCCACAATGCCATGAAAACATTGTTTATCAGGGGCGGTCTTGCTATATGGGTATTCGGCTATATGCCCGAAAGGTCCTGTACCCAAAGTTCCTAAGAGGACGCCGAATGGGCCCCTTTGAATGACATTAAATAGCGTAAACCTAATTAGCAATTTTATAATAACTGTCTCATATTCCAGACTCTAAAAGATTAAAATATGTTAAAAGATCTATACTATTGAAAGTTTTTTTAGAAGTCGCATAAATGTGAACATATTCATGGGGAGCTATAAATGCACTCAGAACCTATGAATTAGTAAAAAATCTAATGATGTTATGAGGTATATGGTATACAGTATGCTATAGTTTCATTGTGGAGTAACCTATTGTTGGAGCTGTCACTTGGTCGCAAGGTTCCAGGACCTGCTGGTTCCAGGATGGTCAACCGATCTAGGGTGGTGCCCCAGCGGTCCACAAAATTATGAGATAGGTCAAGTTGAAGGTTTGAAAAAGAAGCGTAAAGAAATAGAAGAACCGGGGTATTGAAATCACGACAGAAATTTATTTCAGCTTTTTCGTAGTGTCATCCCTGCCTAAAGTCGTTGTCCCCCAGTTCTGTAAGTAGAGTGGGACCGTTGTTTATTTTTATTACAACAATTATCAACGCTAACATTATTAGAGCTGTATTTTTGATATCTAGAGTATATAGATTCGTTTGTATATTGTTATTATTAGTAACTTTAACTGCCTTTATAACATTATTATTGTTTTGTGGCAAAACTAAACGAAGTTGTCGCTATTGTTGACGAAACATTGACGCTAATCACTAAATAATTTAGTTACGACTAGTTGCTGTCTAACCGAAATCAATCGGTCAGAATGACCAATAGGTATGTCCTGTTGATTCACGGCGATTAATTGCTTAATCATAAAGCCAGCCAAAAAAAATGCCTGGTTCGTCGATGTAGGTTTTAAACAATATCGCACTTAACATGTGTACATACAAACAGCTTGAGACGGGCCGATACTAACCATAGATATTTGGAGGGACGGGCTGATACGTAAACATAGATATTTGGTGGGACGGGCCGATACTAATCATAGATATTTGGTGGGACGGGCCGATACTAATCATAGATATTTGGAGGGACGGGCCGATACATAAACATAGATATTGGGTGGGACGGGCGATACTAATCATAGATATTGGGTGGGACGGGCCGATACTAAACATAGTTATTGAGTGGGACGGGCCGATACTAAACATAGATATTGGGTGGGACGGGCCGATACTAATCATAGATATTGGGTGGGACGGGCCGATACTAAACATAGTTATTGAGTGGGACGGGCCGATACTAAACATAGATATTGGGTGGGACGGGCCGATACTAAACATAGATATTGGGTGGGAGGGCCAATACTAAACATAAATATGGGTGGGACGGGTCGATACTGAACATTTGAGGCAGTACACAACTCACGTTTATGATGTTGAGGATGAATTGAAAAGACTAACAAATTTAAAAATCTTTTTGACTCGATCTTGTTGTATACGCTTTTTACGAAAACATTTTGAAGTGTCAAACTTAGAAGACGAAAAGAAACCACCGTTTGTGTTTTTTTTTATTAAATCAAACCTCATTTATACTAAAAACTCAAATATGGATTGATAAATGCTATGTTATTGTATTTGAGATAAAACACATACACTCTTTGAAAGGGCGAGGGGGAGGTACGCTCCACAGTTATGAGAAACTTGTAAACTGTTATGTAAATTTTTTTGTACGAATCTTATATTAACTCAATCTGTCTGTCTGTTTATCTTTCTGTCTTTCTATGCGGTAAAAAAGTGTTTACACGTCATTTCTCCTCACCCATTCTTGGATTAAATTAAAACTTTGCACAAGACATGAATCAATAAAAAAATTAGCTAATTAATTACTGGTTAATAGTTATATTGTCTGATATCCAATAAGGGAAAAAACCTCTATATTATTGAGAGATATAGTGAGAAGTTCTTTTACTTGGATAAACTTTTTTAAAATTATTTTTTTCTGTATTATGCCTGATTTCTATTAAACTGTACTAAGCCGAGCTATTGCAATTCTAGATGCAGGGAAAGGTTTATATTTTCAATCAACAATATAACGATATAACTCTTTTGGTGCTAAAGATTACACTTAGTACTCGACCTTTTAGCTCCCCCCCCCCTTTCTTGCTTCTTTCAGCTGTTAGTAACGAATGGCTGAGAATTAAAGAAAACATTCAATTGGCTATCATTCTGAGAGTGTTGAGCTCAAATCTTCATAGAGGTATACCATTGATTGAAACTCGTGTTTGGGGTGCTTCGAGCAATTACATGTAAAACTCTTCTAGATAATCCTAATCCATTGGAGCAAGAGACCAAACCATGCTATGCAGTGACTCGTAGAAATTTGTAGCCTCTCATCACCAGAGAATGTCCTTCAATGGTGCATACTAAATCAAGGGACCTGAACAAGACTCTGCGACTTTTTAATGAGAAAGTTTCAATAATTTATATAGATAATTTTTTAAATATTTGCATTTATATATATATATATATATATATATATATATATATATATATACATATTTATAATATATATATATATATATACTGTGGGCACACCTGATTTCTGTAGGTGTCGACGGGAGGCATAAAACCCCTCGACTGGCCGCATGTGGCCCGCGGGTCGTAATTTGCCCACCCCTGGGGGGGGGGGGGGGTTAAACTATAAAAAAAATCTTTGGAGGTTTTACTTTTTTAAAGACTCAAATCTCCCTTTGCTACGCTCATAGAATTTGGAGACTGCAGTCTGATTTAGAATAATATTGAAGAGGGCGTTTTAACCTCAAAACTCTCTGTAGGGCGTTTTAACCTCAAAACTCTCTGTAGGGTGTTTTAAACTCAAAACCATCTAGAGGGGGTTTTAAACTTCAAGCCCTCTGGAGGGAGGGGGGATAAATTTTAAAATCCATTCGACTATGATCATAAAATTTATGACTGTAGTTGTCTTTAATTTTATATTGAAGAGGTGGCTTTTAGCATCAAATTCCACTGTAGGAGGGGGGGGGGGGAAGTTAAACTCAAAAACTTTCTGTAGGGGGTTTTAAAATTCAAAACCCCTGTTGGCTACGCTCATAGAATCAGGTGACTGTTGTATGTATTATATTAAAGATGGGGTTTGTCGTACGAAAACTTTGGAGGGTGTTTTAAACGAGCATGGAATTTGCTGACGGTCGTTTGCATTATGTTTCGTTTATGATGCTGAGAGGTTAAACCCCCATGGAGTGGGCAATTGATTGTTTAACATTGAAATCTCATCTAAAATAAGCAAAATCAAAGAAAAAAATCATTCAAAAAATTCCCCTCCTCGCGGGGGAACCCAAACTCTCCCCGGCTACGCCCATGATACTAAGTTAACCATAATGAAATGAAGACCTGGGGCGCGACGAGCACGAAACTCGCTTTGCATGGTATTTCATTGCAATAAGCAACACGTGTACTTACTGCTACTAAAAACAAAATGTAATGAAACAAAACTGAATAATTTAATACAAGTGACTTTTAAGTATCAGACATATTCACCAGTTATTTCAACATTAATAAAGGTACTTTTACCTCAAACCGATACTCCAGCGTATGTAGCTATCGCAAACCGTACTGAACTTTTTTTTTTCTACTGAAGTGTTTCGATGAAAATAAAGGAAGACTGTTATGGACTGCGATATCTCATCTGGTATGTGCAACATAATTAAATTGTCTGACTTTAAGAAAGTTAGACAACTCGTCTCAGTTAAAAGTAGTTGAACTGCTATAAATCAAGTTTATTTGCCCCTCTTAACACCAAAGACATTTTTTTTAATAAGTAAAAAAAAAGAACGAGCCTGAATGTCACTGTATGTGTTGTCGATACAAATGCTTCCAGAAATGTATCCAATTGTTTTCTGTAAACATGTCATGTTATTGATGGACTCGTGAATGTTATAAAGAGATTGAGCACAATTAAAATGATATTAAATACTGTAATGCATTTCAGATCTCAAAAAAAACAAAAAAACTTAATAAATGTTTTAATTAAGAAAATAATATAGTTACCCTTTGTTGAACATGTCGATTGTTGAGTAGTCTCTTATGTCATACACAAGACTGTACTCCATAACGAAGCGGCGTTATGTAACAAGGTAGAATCTATCTGTTTTATTATCTGTGATTGAAAGTCAGAAGTTAAAAGACAGCAGGTTGCAAGTGAAATGCCTAATGGAGCGCTCTCTGGCGTACGTTTTGTTTTGCCTCGAAATGGCAACAATGCAGGTTCCGTCTAATTTACATGTCCTGGCACGGTGTCCAACTCATAAACTAGATCTAGTAGTAGATCTCAAGTTGCATGTACTGAGCGTATAACAAACGAAATTAGATATCCGTAAGGCTTCAAACCTAATAGAATGGTTATTTCTTATTTAAAATTTATTTTCATTGTTGTTGTTTTTTTCCCTTTTAAAAATCAATTCAAAATGTGAACATTTCTTTTTGCTTGTGCAAGTTATATGTATGTATGTATGCATGTATTTATGTATGTATGTATGTATTATGTAACTGTAAGTAACTGTATGTATTATGTAAGCTTCGGGCAGGAGGGGCTCGTTAGCCATGGCTGGCTACCCACCAAGGAGAAGGAAAACTCTGAATTCAATCATCTGTTGCCTTGCAGCTATACCCAATCATGGGAAAGGCTTCGGGAGTCAACCCTGACGAAAAATCAGGAGCTGTCGACCCTAAGGCAGTTTGCAACACCCAGTGCTATACCCTGGCAGAAACTGCGACACCGCTGACCCCAAACTGTATCGGCACTGCCTTTCCTTTGGATAAATCAGCTGTGTGGAGATGGGGGAACTGATGTGTCTGCGACATCTTTCCGACCACAGCTAATGCCCAGGCATTCATCTCATTTCCATAAGATGATCCTTAGTCGCTTCGCGACTGAAGGTGGCCATATGTATGTATGTATGTATGTATGTATTTCTATCTATCTATCTATTTATCTATCTATTCTATCTATCTATCTATCTATATATATATATATATATGGCTCCTTCGGACAAAGAAGGCTATTGATGCGCCTAAATGAGTCACTAGCTTTGGTTATGTCTTGAGAAGGGGCAGAATCTGGAATGACTGATCAAGCCAATTCTGCAGCGGCAGAGTATGCCACAGTTCAAGAATGTATATGCATCTGTCCTAGGGCTAGGTGAAAGGGTAGCTTTCTTTTTCTTTCTCTTGACTAACTCAGCTTAGTTTCTTTTGCACTCGGCGAAGTTCGTACCAGCACGTACATGCTGTCCGGTCTTAGGCTACCTCCTCCCACATACTTTGGTCGATGCCCGTGGCTCTCATGTCTCGCTTGCAGACATCTCTGTAAGTTAGTCTTGGGAGGCCCTTGGGTCTGGCTCCCTCTGCTAGCTCAGCGTACAGGATGTCTTTAGGGATTCTTTCATCCGGCTTGCGAGTGACATGAGCGAGCCAGTGAAGTCTTCTCTGTTGAAGGAAAGCATAGATGCTGTGCATATTGGCCCGCTTCAAAACTTCCTGGTTGGTGACATGATCCCTCAAGGAGATGCACATTAAGCGTCGAAGGGAGCGTAGGTGGAAGCTATCCAATCTGTTTTCTTGACGCATGCAAGTCACCCAGCTCTCACTGCCATAAAGTGTGCTCAGAACGCAGGCATTTAAGACTAGGATTTTTATTGCGTAGTCAATTTGGTATTTTCCCACACACGCTTGGAGAGTTTTGCCATTGCTGCAAATGCATTTCCTATTCTTTTTGTCAGCTAAGTGTCTGAATTTAGGTTGCTAGCTATTGTTGTTCCCAAATATGTGAATTCCTGCAGCACAGTAAGTGTGTGATTTCCAATATATATTGCTGTTATTTCTGCTACATCTTGTGCCAGAATTTCAGTTTTTGAGAAGCTTATTGTAATGCTAAACTCTTGACAAGCAGCTGCCAGGCATTTACACGCTTCTGCATTCCTTCTGATGAATGAGATATGAGTGCGAACTACAGTTCCCTAATCAAGATACGCCGTCTCTTTGTTTTAGTTTTAAGGCGTGCCAGGTTAAATAGCTTTCCATCGGATCTACTGTGATTTAAAAGCGCTGGTGAGTACAACTAAAAAGAAGATGCCGAATAGTGTTGGAGCCAGAACACATCCTTGTTTTACTCTGCTCTTGGTGAAGAATGGCCTAGAGGCGGAAATGTCAAACTGTAAGGTGCCCTGCATATTTTTATGAAAAACTGACTTAAGTTTCGTAGCTTGTTTGGGCAGCCGATTCTCTCTAATACGGCAAACAAGCCGATTCTGCAGACAAGATCAAACGTCTTGGTCAAGTCAATAAAAGCTATAAAGAGAGCCTGTTTTTGTTCTCTGTTTTTTTCCTGTAGCTGCTGCAGGGATAAAATTATTTATGTTGTGAATCTAGCAGCTCTAAAGCCACACTGCAATTCTGGGTAAACTCATTCTGCCAAGATCTGCAGCCGCTTAAGTATTACTCTGGCATAAGCCTTCCCAACTATGCTAAGAAGTAAAATATCTATATAAAAATTGGAGTGGTCACCTTTATTTTTGTAAATTCCTTCAATTCCTGGGGGACTATTCCTTGCGCCCAGCTAAAACTTAGCATTTCATGGATCGGCTTGATTAGGGCATGACTTCCAGCGTGAATGGAATGCTTTCCCGTGTGCACGCATGTCATTAACTGTGCTCAATTCCTTTACAGAAGGTGTTTCATCTAATTCGTTCAAACCTTAAAGTGATGAGAAGTTAGACAAAGCAGTTGGCGAGATGACATTTTCAATCTGGTAAAGCTCTGCATGGTGCTCTACCCATCACTCCATTTGCAGTGCAAGATCACTGATGATTGAGCAATCTTTTGACTTGAGCGGGCCACACTTGCTGGTGTGAGGTCCAAAGGCTTTTTTCATGCCCTCGTATAGCCCTCTAATGTTACCACACTCGGCACAAGATTGGATGTTTTCACATAGGTCCTGCCATTGTTTGTTAGCACACTATCTTGATATTCTTTGGGGCATTGTTTCGTGTAGATCTGAGCGCTTGTAAGTTGTTTGGGGTAGGCTCCTTCTTGTAGTTTACCATGGCTACTCTCTTGTTTCTAGTGGCAGTTTCCATTTTTGGCAGACTTGCTTCGAATCAGTGATGATCGTTTTCAGGGCCTAACTTTTAAACTGTTTTTTAGCTCCGTGAAGTTGCTGAGAAAGTGTTCTACTGTTTCAATGTTCTCTTGGAAATGATGACTTCAGGGACTGAAGTTTTTTAGGATCCTAGCAAATTAAATTTCTACCGTACAGTGACCTCAACGAAAAGGCTCTAAAATTGTTGATTATTTTTGTTTAGCCGCCGCAAGCTCAGAAGATAAGATAATTTTATTGATGCAATGAAATGGAAATTCAGTTTGACTACAATTGACAACATCAGCGTAACTACAGTGCAATAATAGTATAGATGAAAAATTCGAACAACATTGACACACGAAACACATACACATTCACAACCAGCGCTTTATGAATGTTACCTCTATATATTTCTCGATGACATCAACTATGTTTGGGCGTTTTAGAAACTGACTTCCCATGCCATGCTAGAATGTTTCCAGCTATCGTGCCATTTAGACTTGCTCCATTAAAAAATCCTTGATTGTGCATTAGGAGGTCGATAAAATGCCAAAAGCGATCTTTTTGAAGATTTTTTTAGGCTCAAAGAAAAGCCCATACCGAAGACAGACTCAGAAGATGAAAACTTAAAGATATCACTGCTAAAAACGGTTTTTTTGCATAATCTGCTGGTGGCAATTGAATTTGCGTTGTCACGTGAAATACTGCATTCATCAAATTAATTATTTGAAATTTATCAACACTGACTAATTATTATAATACATGTGTGTGTACATCAGTGCTCGTGTATTTTGATCGTAGTTTGTCTAATAGTAAAATGGAGCGGCTTATGGTTGAACTTTCTACTTTCTCTCCCAAACCAAGAAGCTTTTCAGCACATTTAATAGGCTCCCAAACTAACTCGAACTAACGATTCTCTGGCTTCTTAGCTGTAAACAGGGCTCTAAATTAAAGGAGCCCTTCAGAATGAAACGCTTCTGCTTAGATCGATTGAAATCGCTATATTTTACATTCTACAATGAAATGGCATTAAAAAAACATTTATTTAGCATTTTCCGATGAAAGGACAATTCCACATTTACTTCCACATCCACTTCGACATTTACATCCACATCCACTTCTATATCTATTTTCTAATCTATTTCCACATCCACATCCTCTTTCCTATCTCCATCCACATCTACTTCCACATCCACTTCGACATTTACATCCACATCCACTTCTACATCTACTTCTAATCTATTTCCACATCCACATCCTCTTTCCTATCTCCATCCACATCTACTTCCACATCCACTTCGACATTTACATCCACATCCACTTCTACATCTACTTCTAATCTATTTCCACATCCACATCCTCTTTCCTATCTCCATCCACATCTACTTCCACATCCACTTCGACATTTACATCCACATCCACTTCTACATCTACTTCTAATCTATTTCCACATCCACATCCTCTTTCCTATCTCCATCCACATCTACTTCCACATCCACTTCGACATTTACATCCACATCCACTTCTATATCTATTTTCTAATCTATTTCCACATCCACATCCTCTTTCCTATCTCCATCCACATCTACTTCTACATCTACTTCCTCATCAACTTCCGCATCCACTTCCATTTTCACCACTTCCTTATTCCCTGCCACTGATACATTCACTTCCACTGCCACTTCCAAATCCACTACCACGTCCACACACACATAGACACCCACGTTATTTAGTATGACGCTTATCTGAAATTTGACCATACACTTTTTTTTTAGCCATGCAGTTTTAGTTACCGCCAACACATCTTTTTGAGCCACCAGTTACTGGTTCTAGGGGAGAAAAGTTACATTAAAACTGATATACAAATTTAAAAAGAAATAAAAAAAGAAATGTCAAAACATTTATTTAAACAGGGTTACAAACTCAAAATCGGCCCCCGAAGTGGTCCACCCAGGCAGGTAAAAAGGCAGGTTTCAATATTTTCAGAAAGAATATCAAAATGAAATTCTATCAAAGACAAATGACAGAGAAAAATAGAAAATACAAGCTTGACGGATCTTGTGTGGTGCCCCAGCGGTCCAGCTGGCCAAAGGATAGGTGAAATTGAATGGAAAGTTAGATGTGAACCTAGCCTAATTAATGTCTTTTAATGAATATATAATTGCTCTAATTCTTTAAAAAAAAATTCCTTTAGTTAAGTGTTCTATTGCTATAGTGCAGCGCAGCAGTTCACGCGATAATATGAAAAATTACTTATTAATTGTTGTTTTAAATTTTGTCCAACTTACAATTGTAAAAAAATAATTTTTGACCGAAATTCTAAAACCATTTGCATAAACGTGTTATAAATATCATATATAGTTTATCCCCATACTTAGGAGCTTCCCGTATTTGTTACTATTAATAGTGAATAGTTGTAAAAGTGGTCTATTTTTATGAAAAAACTGCTTGCATCAGTGATTTAAAAAATTACCTTTTTCGCTTTCAGAAAAGAAAAAAGTAGCCATTGCATCAGAACTTTGAATCGTCTAAAATATTATTATGTCGGACTTTCACTATCTTTTCTAGTTTACGAGATCTAAACGGGACGGACGGACAGACATTCCACACAAAACTAATAGCGTCTTTTCGCTAAAAATCGTAAAGTAGAAACAAAAATGAAGAGATTCGAAGGCGCGTACCCCAAAAAGCAACGAGCTGTATCTTCTCTGACGACTTAAGAACCATGAAATAATCTTGTAACGGCAAAAAAACTAAAACCATCTCTTGTGATTAATTCCAAGAGAAACAGCCTGCCACCCAGACCTGCATTGGGACCTACAATTGAGAACATGTATTATAATATAAAATTAAACAAAATATGTTCATATTTCAGGTTTAGATATGAGCGACGACAAGAGTTATACAACCCTCTCCTAAAGGAAAAGCTTTCCTGCTCGCACACATCAAATGTGCAGCAATTGTTGTTGGAACCATTTTTTTTTTAAATTTGGCTCGTTTTTTCCTCTTGTTATATTAACAAAATATGAATGTATGTAAATTTTATACTTAAGGTTCGTGGGCAAGTTTTGACTAAATAGAGGTGTTCCAGGTCCAAAAAGATTGACAACCTCTGATCTTAACCAATGTCTGCCATGTATAAGACACAGGGGCGTACTAAGAATACCAGGCGCCTGGAGCGCTCGAAGTCTGTTAGTGACCCCAACTTCCAATAGTCTATATAATCCGTATTTGCATAAAGACTTTGCAAGCAATGTGAACAAAGTTAATGATTGAATACTCTGTAGCAACAGAAGCAGATGATATTTTGTTCACTGTTCGAAACCCCCCTCCCCTCACACTTTCAGTACGCCACTGCTAAATGCAATAAGTTATGTCTTTCTTTATTTCTTTGCAGTTCATATAGACAGATTTGTTGCACCGAAATATTGCATTTATTCTGACAGAGGATAACCGTTACAGAGACAAATCCAGACAGCTTGATGTAAGATTATAGTTGTCCTTCTCTTAGCTTAGCCACCACCATATTGGTTCATGCTTTTTTTTTTCGATGTGAATGTACCGCATTGTTAAAAGATCCACTACAATGACAATGTCGTTGAACAGACGGGTGCCTTAGTGTTAAAATGAAGAATATAAATCTTAGTCAACGCATACAGTGTTAACGTTTCTGCGATTATAGCGAGGTTTTGCACTGATCAGAACTTATAAAGTCTACATATGAAACTATTTCATTGGTTCTATGCTATAGGCTATCTATCTATCTATCTATCTATCTATCTATTTTAATACCTTCGTTCGCTGTTCGCTAAATCTGCGTAACCGTGTTGTGATAGGCCTATATTCATTCATGAAAAAAGGTCACGCATGCGCAGAGCAAAGCCTTCACGCAGCACAGAATTAACTCTATAAAAGCCAATTTTTAACTCTACATTAGTCTAGATCTAGATCTATGTCTACCTCAAGATCTACTTTATACTTTAACACATGAGCATACAAAATTAAGTCTATTTATTTCAAATTTTAATCAAATATATATAGGCCTACAAGCAAATGTTTTAATTTGAAAAAAAAGGATTTAAGTAGATTAGCTATTTTGATTTGATGGCTTCATTCATACTATTTTTACATTTACACATTCGCTTTATTTATTACATTATTATTTCGTTTAATTGTTTTAAAAACACTCTCAGTGACTATATCGACGGTAATACGCAAATAAAGTCCCGCGCGTAAAATATGTCTAGTATATATATATATGTGTGTGTGTGTGTGTTTATCTTGTATTTCACGGTGGAATATATATATATATCGTTTTGAATTACTCTTGTAGACTTCTTTTTTTTCCACGTACAATTGCCACTGGTCCAATCTCATTTATGTCCCTATGGAGTTAAAGGGGTATATAGGAGGTTTTGGATCCTTTAGGCGCATAGCAAATATATTTTAGCTCTAGCTGTTATTTAAACTCGAGCCATATACAATATATCTAATGTGAAAATATATATTAGTGTTGTAGAGAAAAGAGAGAGAGAGATAGAGAAAGATATAAAGTATACAAAATGTGAAGAAGGAAAGAAAAAGAGATGTGAAGATCGAAAAGAAACAGAAGTGAGGGGGGTACTTGTGAGAAAGACTGTAGAAGAATATTTGTAATACAAAGAGAGGCGGAGATACAAAAATAATGTGAGAGTTTATGGAGAGAGAGAGAGATGTATACAAAGAACGAGCGTGAGAAGAAGAGACCTTGTGTAAATAGAAAAAAGAAGAAAGAGAGAAGAGAGATAAAGAGAGAAGAGAGCGAAGAGAGAGAGTAGATAGCGAGAATAGAAAGAGAGAAGAGAGAGATAAAGAAAGAGATAAAGAGAGAAAGAGGAAAGAAAAGGAAGAGACTGAGAGAGAGGGAAGAGAGAGAGAGAGAAGAGAGAGATGACAGTGAGGGAAGAGAGGGTAAGGGGAAGATAAAGAGAAGGAAAAGAGAGAGAGAGGGGGGGAAGATAGAGGAGAGACATATAGAGAGAAGAGAGATAGGGATAGAGAGAGATAAAGGGGAGAAGAAAGAGAGAGACAGAAAGAGAAAACACTGAGACTGAAGAATGAGTGTGTGGGAGTAAAAAACAAAGAGTGATATTTAAAAAATACATAAAACATATAGAATAATTGAGTGGTAGAGGTAGAGGGTTAGAGAGACGGAGCGAGAGAAAAAGGGTTAAGAGAGTGAAAGAATGTCAGAGAAGAAAAACAGAGAGTATAAGAAAAGTGTATGTGTGTGTGTGTGGAAAGAGGAAAAGTTATAAAGGAGAGAGAAAGCAGACGTGGAGATAGAAATGTGGAGGAAGAGAGTGAGAGAGAATGAAATAGGGCGAATATGAATAGCGACAGACATTTTTATTCAAATAAAATGTGAGAGTTTTGGGGAAAGAGAGAGTAGAATGTATATATAAGAAAGACAGAGGGTTGGGGGAGAGACCAAGTTTTTCTATATTTTATTTCCATAAAGTGAACTGCCAAAACCGAACCCAGCGAAAGTATGTATGTGTGTATTTATGTATGTGTTTTTGTATGTATGTATATAAGAACAAAGACGCTCCGTCTTCTCTGTTTGTTTAAATTAATACTTGAATCTTGGTCAATGTTTTTCTTACTGGCAATAAATCGAATGACACTGCGTCTACCTTCTTTCCCAGAGCCATTAATGTCATTGAAACATTCACAATCAACTCACACTTACGGTCACGTCCTGTTGTAGCAACGACATTTAAGTTGTAAGTTTATTGTTCAGAGTTTGAACCTGAAGCCGCAGAGTTTGCCACACTTCGTGCATGTATATGCATCTGTCCTAGGGCTAGCTGACAGGGCAGCTTTCTTTTTCTTTCTCTTGTCTGATGCAGCTTCGTTTCTCTTGGACTCGGCGAAGTTCGTACCAACACGTACAGTCTG
Organism: Biomphalaria pfeifferi; assembly: GCA_030265305.1. Classification (NCBI taxonomy): domain Eukaryota; kingdom Metazoa; phylum Mollusca; class Gastropoda; family Planorbidae; genus Biomphalaria; species Biomphalaria pfeifferi. The sequence goes on from JASAOG010000074.1 coordinate 2,733,092, forward strand.
TCTCCATGCTGTCCGGTCTTGGGCTATCTCCTCCCACATACTTTGGTCCTCTCCCGCAAAGAGCAACTGCAATCTTCCAACTAAGAAGATGACACACAACTTTAAATTAATACCTTTGCAACTTAAATCCCACACAGTTACCCCATTGTAAGCACTACGACCACCCTTAACAAACCGTAAACCATATCCTCTCTGAATGCCTTATCTTAAAATTTACCTTAGGCAGAGACCCAACTACCTCTACATCTCAACATAACCAACACTCTGTACGGCAGTGCTGAACTATTTTGTGTCAGCTCAACACTTAGTTAAACAATTAGTGTCAAGAATTAAGACTATAACATCTTCTTTTTATTTCTGTGGACTTCTAAAGGCTAAGAATGCACTTTGTATGTAAAGGTCAATCACATTTTTTAAAATGGACTTTTTTATGCAGAGACTTTCGTACAGTAGCTTGCGACATGGAACTAAATTAGTTCCCTCAAAATGTTTTAAATAATCAAATTGTATTAACTTTTTGTTTACTGCCCCCGTCAAGAAAAAAGCTGCTAACTTTTGTGCTTTTTGTCTGTCTGTCTGTCAGTAACTCAAGTAGCATAAAAGCGCTCAATTAAAATTTCTATACTGACTTATTATTCATTATCTATAAAGTTGTTCCAAATACTATTTATATAAAGAAAAATTATGTAAAATGATTGTTTGAAATTGCATAATTGACTCATATGAATTCTAGCTGTATAATATAATTACTTTTTTTTTACCTAGGAGTTAGCCGAAGCGTTTAGATCGGAGTCATCTACAACTGGAAGACCGAAGTTGCTTTTGTTTGAATCGCTCTACGAATCAACTAATATTCCACTTCTTGATACTTGTTCTGATGTTATGAGAATATGTCGGTAAAAGTTGTTATTTATGTATGTAATTTTAACATGCTCACGCTTTTAGACTGTCGGGATTTTCGATTAGAAATGAAACAAATAAGTTTTTACATTCAACATTACTGGGTTTGTATAATATTTAATACCTTCATATGGGACGTTTTTTTAATGACAAACAGAGGCACTAGTAACTAGTGGTACAGCTTTTGTTACTGTCAAGGGTTTGGAAGTCCGTTTTGCTATGGATAAATCTAAATTTATAATTGCAAGGGCCCTAATTCATTCATGTACTTACTGACACTGGCAGTGGACGAAAAAAATACGAACATTTAACCAGTTCATGCTCTCTGTGTTTCTTTATCAACTAAACACCTTTCATGTTCAAATCAGCAGCGATTTATTTTACCGAAAAAAGTTCTGAATTTTAAGATCTTTCCTTTGCCAAGTGTTCTGCTTTTCTAGATCTTTCCTTTTCTAAGAGTTCTGCTTCTCTAGATCTTTCTTTTGATAAGCGTTCTGCTTCTCTAGATCTTTCCTAAGCTAAGCGTTTTACTTTTTCTTTAATTCTTCACTGATCCATAGTCATCATCTGCTGAACATAAGCAGTTAGTACCTTGCCGCGCAATTCTAGTTCCGTCTTTGCCTCTAGAATAAAAAATTTTCTGAACACGTTTAGGTCGTAGCCTGCGGCAATAGCCCTATTATTTTATCTTATGTTACCCTAACTTGTTTAACTAGTTATGGTACCCATTGTACCAACAAATAATATTACTTCTTAAATATATTCTATAACTAGAACCCCTTTTTGAGCTCAACCTTACTCCGCATCTTCGAAAGATTTCGATATCAATATTTCTAGTATCTTTATCATCAATCTGCACCTATATTTAGGCCCTTGGTGTTTAGATCACCAGCTTAGTTCTATAGTATATCAACTCTAACTTTTTAATTGACTCAATATTATTGGTACAATTATGTACCCTCTCGTCAGATTGAAATACGCTGTGCGACACAAGCACACTCAAATGATCACGTGTTACACAACACTGGTAAACAGACCAATAACATTGCTATATGGGCAATCAGGCTTCACCTCCATTGTCCCCCAGATCTAGTCTAGATTATACTAGATCTTAATTACCGCTTACCTGCTTTCACAGCTGTATGTGTGTTTAAAATACTATAACTTAAAAAATATGAAAATGAATATATGTAAATAAAATAAACACCCAAAATATTTTTCTATGAGTGAGACCTTTGTCTAAAGCAAGACTGAAGGCAGTAGTATTACAAACAATTCATACTCGACGCTACTAAATGATTCACCTTCACATAAAAAACGAAATTAAAAGCTATACAACTATCTGGGCCTCTTGCTAGACTACACTTGATTTTAAGGGTATCCCCAAGTCACCACGATTCAACCTGGTGTGATAATCTAGCGAGTAGTCGTTTGTCCTTGCAGACTCTATGTATTCCAACAAAGAAAGAAGTTCAATAACAATTTATTTGTCTTCGCATCGGCGATAACTTCCCAGTCAGTCTCGGATACACATTTTTTTCTGTCTCGGCTGCTCACGGCTATGTGTCTTCAGTAAAGTTCTGGGCAAAACGACGAAGTTTCGGATCTCCAATAGTCCTTTGGTACTGGTCAAAAAAGCTCTGGTTCTTTGGTGATGCGCCGTCTGGTTCTGGTTCTTCGGTGATGCGTCGTCTGGTTCTGGTTCTCGGTGATCTGCCAATGCTGTGGCGTCTGGCTCCGGTTGCTGGTTCCGACACTGGCAAAATGGTTCCAGATAGCCGTCGGTAAAGAAAGTAACTGGAACACTTTCAACAAGATGCCGGACAAGCGAGATTTCTTCAGGACTGCTTCGATAGGACACTTTCCCTTCCTTCAACAACAGAACTGTAGGTAGTTGTTTCACTCTCATAGCAGAACTGTAGGAAGTTGTTTCACTCTAAAAGCAGAACTGTAGGTAGTTGTTTCACTCTCATAGCAGAACTGTAGGTAGTTGTTTCACTCTCATAGCAGAACTGTTGGTAGTTGTTTCACTCTAAAAGCAGAACTGTAGGTAGTTGTTTCACTCTCAAAGCAAAACTGTAGATAGTTGTTTTACTCTTATAGCAGAACTATAGATAGTTGTTTCACTCTCATAGCAGAACTGAAAGTAGTTGTTTAACTCTCATAGCAGAACTGTAGGTAGTTGTTTCACTCTCAAAGCAGAACTGTAGGTAGTTCTTTCACTCTCAAAGCAGAACTGTAGGTAGTTGTTTCACTCTAAAAGCAGAACTGTGGGTAGTTGTTTCACTGTCAAAGCAGAACTGTAGGTAGTTGTTTCACTCTCATTGCAGAACTGTAGGTAGTTGTTTCACTCTCAAAGCAAAACTGTAGATAGTTTTTTCACTCTTATAGCAGAACTGTAGGTAGTTGTTTCACTCTCATAACAGAACTGTAGGTAGTTGTTTCACTTTAAAAACAGAACTGTAGGTAGCTGTTTCACTCTCAAAGCAGAACTGTAGGTAGTTGTTTAACTCTCATAGCAGAACTGTAGGTAGTTGTTTCACTCTCAAAGCAGAACTGTAGGTAGTTGTTTCACTCTCAAAGCAGAACTGTAGGTAGTTGTTTCACTCTCATAACAGAACTGTAAGTAGTTGTTTCACTCTCATAGCAGAACTGTAGGTAGTTGTTTCACTCTCATAGCAGAACTGTAGGTAGTTGTTTCACTTTAAAAACAGAACTAAAGGTAGTTGTTTCACTCTCATAATAAATGACTCTAAATCAACACTAATAACAATAAACTGAAGTGTACCTCAATGAACAGTCTTAGATCCAAAGATATAGAAATTTTACAAAAAGACTTAGATGAATTACACCCAGAACAATGTCAGTAATTAAAGAGTAACAAAAAAAAACAACTAAAACAAATACTTTCCACTTATCTTATTCATGGTAAACCAGTAACACAGACTAAAAACTCAAAATACCTAGGTGTTCTAATAAATGAGAAACTGTCATGGAATTCCCACATTAATGAAACTTTAAAAATCAAACAAAGCATTAGGGTTTATTACAAGAAATTTTAATAAATTAAATAAGAACATAAAACTAAAATGTTATATAACCTTGGTTAGGCCAATAATAGAATATGCATCTCGTTAGACACTTAGCTTAGTTACGCACTATAATAGACCGACAGTGAACTCACATTTTAGAGTGACGACATGGACATTGAGGGTTAGAGATTACTGTAGACTTTTAGTTCCGTTAGTGCTAGGCTCTCAAAGGGATAACATCGTTGTTAGTGACTGACTCGACTGTGGCCTATTCTGTATTAAAGATAGTTATATTTTCATCTGGAGTGAACTTAGCCATTGAGCCTTTGATCCTGTTTATTACCTTTCATTCTTAGTAGCGTGATGTTCTTGTTCTAACTGGCATCTGTAATACACCTTACAAGGTACGCAAGCATCTAGAATTATCAAGGTATTTAGACATATTTCAAATACAGTTTATTACACATGCATCCGTTAAAACTGGAACAGACACAATAAAAAGCAGTGGGACTCATAAACGAATATTCACATTTGACTAGAGTAACACCTTTAGTAAAATCACTAAATTTATAAAGCTTTCAGGATAGAAGACTTTAAAGAAAAGCAGAAATTATGCATAAAACACTTCTAATACTCAACAAAACCTATTAAAAATACTCTAGAAAGACACAAAGATAAAGGCACATTCCTTGTCTTAAACAAGGGTTTTTCTTTGGGTCTCAAATAGTTCTTATGTGTCCTACAGTCTGTCTTTGTGAGAGCTCTCCAACTGCCTCTTTCAGTTTCAGAGACCATCTGCTGCCATCTACTTTCTTCTATGAGTTGATCTTTTTGCGCCTACGGGCGACTGCACCTGTGTCCTTTAAGCAAAAGGTCTACCAAAACTGGAAAACATGACAAATGGGTCTAGAACAGGGGTTCTCAACCTGTGGGTCGCTGCTAAGACCAAAGATGGTAATTGTAAAAAGGGGTCGCCGAGCTAAAAAGGTTGAGGACCGCTGGTCTAGAACAATAATGTTTGGGAGCCACTAGTCTAAAAAAAAAAAAAACTTGTTAAAAGTTTGTTTTTTATACAGGTCTGTGACTGAACAGTGAGCAGAACAACCACAGGCCTAGATATATATAGACCTATATTAGTATATATATAGACTTATATTTCTATATTTGTGAGAGCAACAATAAAATACTAGATATAGATCTAGTCTATATCTAGACTGCTAGAATCTAAAATCAATCAAACCAAGATAGATCTTGCTGCATTCTTGATCTAATAATGATGACATGAAATATAATTTAGACTAGACTCTAGTAGGTAGTCTATTCTATATACTTATTACTATATTAGATAGCTTACCGATATCTAAATTTGGACTTTGACCTTAGTCTTAGACTTAGATTCAGACTAGAATCTAGATAGTAGATGAACTATATTAAATAATATTCTATATTCTAAATAATATTATACATTACATTATTACCCTAATTATTTCTATCCATCAATATGACAATATCATGACTATAGTCCATACTTATGATACTAGACACTAGATCTATTAAAAGTATTACTAGGGCTAGGCCTATAGATCTCTAGTCTCTACTATAACTATATAATAATAGTAATCTAGATCTATATATAGAATCTTCTATATTATAATTTTATAAATAATATATATTATTATATTTTATTAATTTTATATAGAGGAGGTTCTTATATTAGGGACACCCCATCAAATTCTCCTTCAGTGAACGCATCGTTAGTTTTTTTCGTAATTCATTGGTTTTTATTTTTGGAGCTTAAAACAATGTTTTGGGACTGCGCATGTCCAATTTTAGATAAGTTCTGGTATTTTTGTAGGGCCTACCGCTTTTCCAAAGCTGATGGCAGTTTCTTAGATTCACGGTAACCATGTATGTAAAGCTATTGTTTTAACCTCCCCCTGCAATTCACACCCATATAAAGGAATGAGGGCTATATTATGAGCCTGTTTGATCATAAGCTGATGGGCATATCAAAATAAGCTTCCAAACATCTTTAGAAAGACATTCTAATCACATTTATACTGTTAGCTGTCAAATAAAATTTAAAAAGGGGGTGTCCCAACGAATAATAATGAATTTAACACATTCTCCTTTAGTGTGCACGGCAAAATCTTAATAAGAAATATTATTGGGATTAATAAATCTATGATTTTTTCAATGAATAAACATGAACTAGATCGAGATATCTAGAATATATAATTTATGAATGAAAGAAAAAGTATAAGCTTCTAATTGGAAGCCAGAGACCATGCTCACTGCAGGTGATCACGCCAGGTGAGCTGTTGAGGATAGGTATCCACTAAGCGTGTAGTGTCACAACCTATCAAACAGACAGTGGAGAGAAGGGGGTAGAGAGTCATGAAAAGAATTATAAGCATCTATGGGAGAGAGAGGAAGTTAAAGTGTAACAAAACAATTGATATTATGCGCTAGGAAGAGCGGTTGAATGTATATATATATATATATATATATATATATATATATGTATGCCTATATATTTATTCAATGGGAGAAGGTTTTCATGCTGCCCTTTCAAAAGTTAATTTTTCTAAAGTTTTAATTCAAACTTAATTTAAGCCTCTATGAATGAAGGCCAAGATGTTTTGCCACTGAACTATTCAAGTACCGTTCTTTGATCTATTAGTATAAAAAAAGTGGGGTTTTTTTAATAGTCTTTTGTTAACAAACGACCAAATTGTCTAGACAAGGTTTATCTCCCCTTATAGCTTAGCTATTACATTTTCAATAGAAAACCAAATAAATTAATTACAACTAATTGATTATACTGTGGTGTTTGGATTTGGTCATCTTTGGTCATTAACTCTTTCTCTCCGTAATTATTTACTACATTCTGGTGGAATCAACGCTGGTATCGTCAGTTAGGAGAGAAAGAGTTAACAATGAATAATTGTTCAAAGTTACAACTTGATCCTAGATGTTTCAGTTTGAGAAATTGTATCCCTTAAAAAAAAGTGTTTTTTATAATAGGCTTTCATTTGTACCCTGACAGTTCGATTTTTTAAAAGTTATTTGCAGATCAACAACCTTTGTAGTAGTAGCCAAATTTTAACTTTAGAACCATGCTGCATAGTGCAACCAAAAAATCATTTTTCAAAATGGCCAACACTGAAATCAGACATTTTATACTTTAATTTCTTATTTGCTCAAGTACCAATATTTTATTTACAGACTTAAATCTCATTACAGCCAACATTAGCGACCCTTATTAGTTTGGTGGATGTAGGATTCTATACTAATTAAAGTTTATTGATTAAAGGAAATTCGGTTTTAAAAAAACTTTTTTTAATATAAGCAAGTTTGATATATTGAGTATGTATAAATATTTATTTGTAATTTCCTGATTTAGTCTTTACACATTTCACTTCATATCTTGATTATGATAATATTCTTTTTAAAGATTAACACCATATGGAGAACAAAACCTCATTTTGATTCAAGATTTTTCAAAAATTTTACTACCAAAAACCACCATAAAAGAACACTATAGCATATTACAGCCATGACTCAGCTAATGGCCACCATCAAGTTATGGATAACTGCTATGTTTCTGGGATTTTTGGTAATCCTAAGCATATTAAAACGCTGTTTCACCAAAGGATTTCAAGTTCTGAAGTATAAGAAAAGAGAAAGGCCTCCATGTTTAGATGATCTGCGTTATGGTACACACAGATTCTTGCATTTAAAAGAGGTAGGTGTTTGATATGATTTGGGCTCAGGGGGGTGCAGCATGTTCAGAATGCTATGTTGAATTGGATGACAGGGTTGGGGGCCATAGAGAAATATCATAAAGCATGTGTCTTCTAGTGCTTGTGTGTTGTAGGTTTGGCTATATGAAGCACCATTGACTCTTGCTAGTCTGACAGTTATAATAATAATAATAATAATAATCTTTATTGTCCCTATGGAAATTTGTCTTACAATTTCTGCATTACACCAAACAAAAAACATTTAACTATAAGAAACCAAAGTGTATATTCACACCAGACTCACTCATAATTTACATGTGACAAAGTTTTAATCAGATTGTTCCTATTTAAAGGGAAACTCCGATGGTTTTGACAATTTTTGATATAATATGTGTTTTGATTTACAGATAATGAATATATGATTCTTTTTTTTTCTTTGCAATAATAACTTGGGAGTATTTGATGTTTTTCCGACGTAATTTTCCTGCGCATCCAAAACAGTCAGACTTTCACCGGGTTTCTATGTGACGTCACAAATGTGTTTTAATCTATTGACTTATTGTATAACAGAAGACCATACAGCAAAGTTTACATTCTCGTAAAAGAAATATATCTTGGTCTATGCAGTTAGATCTAGGATCTTGTAAGCAAAGAAAAAATGCATATTAAAAGTAGATTTACATGATTGACTAACCCCGGCAGTCTGTATTTTCATGCCAGACCACTCAACACACAACAAGCACTATCGCTTGGTTGTCTTGTCATGACCGACTACACATAGTCTCAACTAGCCTTACACTGACCAGTTTGTTCGAATCAGTCAGACACAGGATCTATTTACATCTTGGGACAGAGAGAGAGGCTTAGATGAATATGTTACTGTTTTTCTCAAGTTGATTATCCTAATGCTTTCAGATCTATCTATACATTTGTGTATATATATATATATATATATATATATATATATATATATATAAAACTGTATCATAGCTCTGGACTAGGCCGTCACTAAGCCTAACAGCCTAACGGCAACTGTAAGAATGAAGCGACACGATTGGTCAAATCATTTTCTCTTTCAGTATTGTTGTGGGAAGTGACGTATGAACTAGCTTAAAACAAAATCTCATAGAACCCCGTTTTTTTTTTAGATGTCATGAATTTACTGACTAATTTATTAAATATAAATGTTTCTAAGCATTTAAATAAAAAATGGTAAAATGTTTACTACTACAACTTTTTACACAGAATTTAAATATGTCATTAACTCAAATTTGAAAAACAATCGGAGTTTCCCTTTAATGATTTTATTGCCAGGGGAACAAAAGAGTGTTTGTGTCTTTTTGCCTTTACTATCTGTGTTTTTATGTATGTTGTTAATGAATTGTTGTTTACGTAGCCTTAGTTCTGTGCAGTCCTCCCTCGCTCCCTCCTCCTCACCCAGACTCAGCCGCAGTCGTCAGCCACTCAGATAATATTCTGTACATTGACCATTGCTTTACATACACTTGATTGATATCTTTTCTGCATTTTGCATTTTATTATTAATTTTATTGTTTATGTATACGTATTTCATGTACATTTATTAATTCATAACATGTCTTTTTCATCATTTAGGTAACTTTGGGAATCTATATAGGGTTAAAACCAATTAATTGGGTTTACTATATTTTATATGGAAAAAATTCGGTTGAGATACTAGTAGATCAACTTATGAGCACATGTCTGGAATGAATTTAACTCGTATCTCGAGGTTCCACTGTACTACTATCACAGTAGAGTTATTCCTAGTGATTTTCATAATACATAATGCATGGTAGCCCAGTGATGAGCATGATAGGCTCTTGGACACAAAAAGAACATCTAAACTAGTAGCATTGCAAAGTTATGACAAATGCAGTTAATTTTTTTTATAAAAAAATTACTGAATAATAAACACACTAAATAAATTGAAGTATGTAATTTGATAGAGTCTATTTTAGCACTTCTTGGCAAGAAATATAAGTAACACTACAGTTTACAAGCATGATTTACATACGACAGGTTTCAAATTTTTATGGATGTCTCTACTGTAATAAACAAATACTTGCGCTCTGTTACTATAGTAGCACACTTCCTTTAACTTTTTGTAAAGGGTGAAAATCCAAGGTGATTAAAAGAATCTACAACAACCCTAACCCTATCTTTTTAGTGAAAAAACTTATTTAGTTACCAATACTTAATTTTTAATGAAATATTGAAGTTCATTACCAGTGTATTGCGCTACCTTTCCATTCACAGATGTTAGCAGACTACTGTTTAACTAATTATTGATTTCAATTGCAAATAGTTTTATTTTTATTTTACACAAAAGTCAGCTTGGTGGACTCAGGGGCGCCCTAACAATCCAGAATTTCAAATTTCCACTCTTCACCGATATTTGAACCCAGGACCCTGGGTTCGGAAGTCAAGCACTTAACCACTCATCCACTTCGCCCCCTTATATAAATTATAGATTATAAATTTGAGAGTAAAATTGTCTTCTTGATATTTGATCAGAATGTTAAAATTCACTACGTCATCAGTGGACCTGAAGACAAACCACTAATGTTACTTGTTCATGGCTTCCCAGAATTCTGGTACTCCTGGAGACATCAAATTTTAGAATTTCAAAAAGACTATAGGTATTGTCTCCATTTTTATTTTTCATGTTTAAATTGTACACTTTAATTTATGTTTAAATCTAACACTAATCATGTTTAGACATAATGTGAATGACTATAAACTGATAAGCTTAAATTGTTTCAGAACTGGTCAAAAATATTTTTTTTAAATGTGGAGTAATATTAAATGTACAACTGAATTGCACAATCTTCAAAGACAATAAAAAGTAGAATTCGGTATTGAGTTTTTTAAAACTCTTGTTTTAGTTTCTAATGAATAGATATGACAGAAAGAAAAAAATAGATTTAACACTAAGTTTGGACAATTGATAAAAAAACAACATCAGGCTTAATGACATAAATGATTATTTCAATTTATAAATTCATAAAAAAAAAAAAAAAAAAAAACTTTTTTTAAGCAACTAGATCTTATGACTGTCACCACAGAGATTCTAAGCTCAAACTTGGCTCACTTGTATCTCCAGTTCTACTGCAAGAAGTTTAGAGAGGGACAAAATAATGTATACTTCTGAAGGAGATTCTAAAACAATGAAAACAAAATTCTTTTTAGCCTAGTAATTAATCTTTGTTTCTGTTTACTATTTTTATATTTATATTTGTATCTAGAGTTGTGGCCATTGACCAAAGAGGTTACAGTGAATCCAGTAAACCTGAGGGAATAGAACACTATACTATGACAAAACTAATGTCTGATTTATCTCAAGTCATACAAGGACTTGGTACTGAATTTTTGTTTATTAAATATTTTGGTTGAGTCACAGCTTTGACCATATTATTTACAGCCTATAAGTAACATATTTGTTCAATTAGCTCCTTGTACGTGTTACATATAAAGCTTAACCTTTTATTCATGATCAAGCTTCCTTTCGTTTTAATGAATGAACAGTATAATTCCCAATGAATGTCAATGTTCAGTCATAAAACCATTTTACATGTGGCTTTTGATGCTTGACCTAAAAATATTTTTGCTTTATTAGATGCCCTCAACATTGTATGCTACATAACCAAATTTTGTTATGTCTTACGGCTATTAAGGAAAAGATAACTTCCACTTCAAAACCAAAGTGTAAGTTTGAAACTTTCCCCTCACTGCCATTTTGTTGTGCCATCAGTAGCCTCCAGCTATTTAAATTTAACATTTTAGTACTGAAAGTCATATTCCCCCAATTGAGGGGGGGCCCAAATGAGTGTTTGAATATTTTTTTTACAGTAAATATTACGCAAAATGCAGTACCCCCAAAGAGGTCAAGCCTCCGAGCCCCCAAATGATGGTAAATTCCTAGCTACACTGTTAGCTCAGTGGCAAAGTACCTGAGTTGTCTTGAGTTCAAATTCCGGTGAAGACTTGGATTTTGGACTAAGGGATTATTAGGAGTCCACCCAACTCTAATGGGTACCTATGTTTGTAGAGTTAAGTTAGTTGTTGGCCATAGGAACAGATGAGCTTAACCTTATCTGACCTCATAGATCAGTTTAAAACATTAAGAATCTGGAACAGACACAAATAGAGCAGTGAGATTCATAAGCAAACAAATATTCACATATGACTAGAGTAACACCTTTAGTAAAATCACTAAATTTAGAAATTAGGATAGAAGACTTAAAAGTAAAGTAGCAATTATACATAAAACACTGAACCATAATCTTCAAATACAAAAACAAAATTTAATAAAATACTCAGAAAGACACAAAGATAAAGTCACATTCCTCGTTCCATATGCTAAAACAAATTTGTACAAAAGCTCCTTCTTCCCTAGCACTATTAGAGCATGGAAAGGGTTGCCTGAGCCAGTGACTTGTCGAAGTTTAGGTCATTGGTTAATATGCATGATTGAATGCATGATGCGTAGGGCGTAATCATCTTCTCTTTTGAAGTAACGTCTGTATCAAATAAAAGATAGATCACAAGGTCTAAAAGGGGCACTGTTATTCTAGGAGTGAATGAAAATATTTAGGTACCATTGTGTGTTAGTGGATGAAAATAAATACACATTAGTTAGTGTTGAGAAAGTGTTATGAAATGTTTAGTGTTGAGAAAGTGTTATGAAATGTTTAGTGTTGAGAAAGTGTTATAAAATGTTTAGTTAGTGTTGAGAAAGTGTTATCAAATGTTTACTTAGTGTTGAGAAAGTGTTATTAAATGTTTACATAGTGTTGAGAAAGTGTTATGAAATGTTTAGTTAGTGTTGAGAAAGTGTTATCAAATGTTTAGTTAGTGTTAAGAAAGTGTTATCAAATATTTAGTTAGTGTTGAGAAAGTGTTATCAAATGTTTAGCTAGTGTTGAGAAAGTGTTATCAAATGTTTAGTTAGTGTTGAGAAAGTGTTATCAAATGTTTAGTTAGTGTTAAGAAGTAAATAACACTCAGGAGCATACTTTTTTATCCTAAACATTAGAACTGCTACAAGTTTTAATTATGCAGTATATTATTTAATTTCCATTTAGGTTACACCAAGTGCACCCTCGTAGCACATGACTGGGGAGGAGTTGTGGCATGGGCCTTTGCCAGGAAATACCCAGAGTTGGTGGAGAAATTTATCAATATGAACAGTCCACCAATTTCCCTTTTCAAGTCTGTCATTCAGTCCAGCAATGAGCAATACAAAAAATCTTGGTAAATTATCTACCACATAATGTGTTAGTAACATTTCTCATTTTATGAATTCATATTTTCTCTTTTGCTGTAAGGCTAATAGAAAATACTATAAAAAAAATATTTTCTAAGCTCTGTTGACTCTAGTTGTCAATAAAAATAACAAAATAAAAACAATAATAATAATATGAATAAAATATTCTTAGGTATGTGTTTTTCTTTCAACTCCCATGGCTGCCAGAGTTTACGATGAAATCCAATGACTTGAAGATATTTGATAGCATGGTAGAGAAGAAAAAAGATAGGGAAGAAGAAGAAGAAAAAGAAAAGGCAGCTACTGTTACTGTTATAGAGAGTGAAGATATTGCAGCATACAAGTATACATTCTTACAACCAGGTTAATATGCACTTATACAAATGTTTGCTTAATGTTTACATGTTTCAGAAGTTCCTTTGTAGCGTTGTAGATAATCTACTTCCATGTCCAAAACCTGGACCATAGAGGCGGCTGAACGACAGCCCAGTGCACATACCCTTAAACCAGGCAGCAATTCGTTTTATTATTCCTCATAACTGCAGTCTTTCTCATTAAGAACATTACAGAATATTTTAGTCGTATCACTAGATTTTCAGGAAAAATTAACTAAAAGAATAATTGCAGACTGATCAAGGTAAATTCTGTAAACGTTGATAAATTTGTATATTCTACTTGAAAATTTTGAAGCATTTTTTTAGCTGGAGGTCAAGTTTCAAAGTATTGGTCCATGTTTGGAAAAGCCCTCTTGCAATCTATTTACTTTATAAACAAATTAAGAAAACTTAGAGGTAATCCATGGAACACAGAATCTTGGCAGATTATATGGAGTGATCACTTTTCTAACTTGTACAGTGTTTTAAAAAAAAACATACTTTGAGCATGTGCAACAAATTGTCTCAATTACAGTCAAACTTCATTATATCATAACAAGGTTCTATTGAACTCTCAGTTATTGGGAAAATTGTTGTTTTTTCTTTAAGCCCTGACCCAAGTTCAGTGATAATGAATAACTTTTTCTCTTCTGTTATATCAAAACAAGACTATTCTGATCAGATTGATGCAGTTTAAAATTCCATATGGTGACACTAACATTTGATTTAACACCACCTGTGAACGTGCTTGGTAGAAGCTGGTAGCTCCCCCAAGCATAAAGGCTTTAATTGTGTCCATCTCAAAAAATAAATCCATAAAAAAAGGATATGCATGTAATCCTTTCAGAATTTTGACTCATGATTTGCAATCAAATGTATCACCAATCTATTTATGATTGCTTTTGAATATGTATCACAACAACTGAAATCTTTCTGATTGAAACAGGGGCTTTCACTCCAGCCATAAACTACTACAGAGCTCTTCTACAGTTAAATTCAGCTGTGGACCATGACCTTGAGTACACAATGCCCACCTTGTTGATCTGGGGGGAGGAAGACAGCGCACTGGACATGATTCTACCCAAAACCATTCAGGAGTTGGCACCTAAGATAACAGTGAAGATAATCAAAGGGGCCAACCATTTTGTTCAGAACTATGCTCCTGAAGAAGTGAACAAGATAATGAGAGACTGGCTGAAAGAGGGGTAAATGAAGGTGAAGTGCTTTCATGTTTTAAAAAAGCCTCTACTCTGTCCATGTGTAATGGTGTTCTTATTTTTATAAGACCTTTTATTAATACGTTGATATGTCAACAAGAACTGTTAAAAGTTGAACTTTAATTTCCCATGTTAAATTTTTTTTTTTTTAAATCCATGTTTTGTTATAACAACTTAACTGATAATGATGTTATTAAATGTTGATGAATATTTATACTTCCTGCTGTACAGAATTGAGGTCATCATGTTATACATGTTCTATACCTCCATATTGCTTGGTAGAATTTAAATTTGAAGAAAAACTTATCTAACTAAATCTAGTTGAACCCAAAATATGTCAAAACCTAATTATGATACACCATTCATCAATTACTGAGATTTTGTTCTGATTTGTAAATCTTAGATGATGTGCTTTTTTCTTATGGTAATTAAAAAGAATTATTTATTTATTAACTAGTCTTCATTCACTCTTGAATATTTTTACTAATTAAATTTCTTTAATCAGATCTGATAAAATAATTTTGTGTATATCTAAATAAAATGTTTTAAAAAAATAGATTTTTTATATTTGAATTGGATTGTTTATTTTTTATATTTGAATTTTTAAATTAATTGTTCTTGAAGATGATTAATTACTTTAAAGGTAAGTATATGCAACTCTATTGTGTTCTTATGAAATACAGTATAATTATCTAAACAAAATTGTATAAATATATTATAAAAATGAGGCATTGAAATAATCAATAAAACTGATAAATTGATAAAAAGTGTGTTGTTGTTTTTTATTTACAAAAAAAAATTATAATACAAGACATAAAGTTATTGATCAACACTGTCCTTTTTAACACCTGTTTTTATTTCCACAGTAACCTGCAAAAAATAAAAGAAATCAATTTTTAAAGACATTGATGATATTAAGAATATAGTTGAAAATAGAAACTTTTAAATACCTTGGTACTATCCTAGACAATAAACTAAATTTTACTGCAAATACTGATTATATCAGCAAAAAAGGGCAGCAAAGATTATGATTTCTAAGAAAACTGTCCTCGTTTAATGTTAGTGAAAAGGGCTGGGGTATGTTTTATAATGCTTACATTGGTAATATTTTAAATGTTAATATTACTGCCTGGTATGGCAATCAGAGCATTAGAAATAAAAATAAACTTCACAGAATCCTAAATGCTGCTGGTAAAGTCATTGGCAAATAAAACAAATCCCATTTGGGCAGTTGTTTTAAACAGACATCCATAAAAAAAAAAAAAAGATTCTAGAAATAAAAAATCACCCTTTGGGTCAGGATTTTGTGATTTTACCATCACATTAATGATACAAGACATTGAAAGCAAAGACAGACACAAAAACACTTTTGTTCCCCTGGCAATCAAATCTGAAACAATCTGATATAAACTTTGTCACATGTAAATTATGAGTGAGTCTGGTGTGAATGTACATTTTGTTTTTTTAGTCGTAATGTTATGTTTGGTGTAATGCATATATTGTAAGACAAAATTCCTAATGGCCAATAAAGATTATTATTATTATAACTGAAATTTGTTAGGGCACTCTTAAATGGGGAGAAGCCAGTCATTCATTTTTCAAAGGACAAAAAAGGGTTGTATTTTCACTGTACAGTAAGATGACATAATTAACAATGTTAAAAAAATAAAATAGAATATTTGAAATACGGATCCATCTTCTAGTAAGAAACTTTTAAAACATACACCGTTTTTGTGAGAGGTGTCTGCAACAATATAGACTAAGAACTTTTTGAAGAAGACATTCAAGAATGTTTCCATTAAAGTGGTTCTTCTCAACTTTCTTATGTAAAAATGGTTGAAATTTTCAGTACCCTCATTGGCTTACATAGTTTGTGGAAAAAAAAGTCAGTGACAAGACTAGTAACTTAACATCAAGATGATCTTATGACGATCAAACCATGACTTACATCCATACTATCTATTTACATCAAGTGCCCTTAGTGTTTCAGTATTGGCTAGAGCTGCCAAAATCTTTAGTTGACCTGCATAATTTTTTTTTACCAAAATATATAGTGCGCCTAGACACCAGAGAATGCATTTCTCAGTACTGTCTGCAAGAAAACACTTTGACCTTTTTTTTTTGACATGTGAACTTTTTTTATTTACAAAGAATTTTTGAAGCTTAGAATGCATAAAAACATTTGAAGGATCCTACTGGGGGAGCTCTCAGCACTTCCTCAGACCCCCCATTGTCTGATAGAGGGAGAACCCACTGGATTTCCAATACTATTTTCCAAAACTATTTCCAGAAAGAACATTTTCTATCAACCAAAACACTTAAAAATCATCTACCAGACAAGTTTCTGAAAAGAATAGACTAAGCAGAATTGTTTTAATGAATATTCATTACATAGATTTGATTTCTAAACCTATTGTAAAATAGAACAAGAACATTTATTTCAGATCTCTCTATGTCTGAGTTTCTTTCCTTTTTCGTTAAATTCTTAAAACTCTTGCACAATTTCTTGTTGCATTTGTTCATCATTTATGAAATTTGAAGTGAGAAAATGTATTTAGTTTTGTAATTTTTCAATATTTATGGATTGAATGTATAATGCAAAGTTTCAATCTTGTAGCAAATTGATTATAGTTTTTGCTTTATCAGCTGAAACTTATTAAAATATATCTTCTTCAACTATTTATTTTATTTATTACACTTTAGTAGCATATTAACTTAAATGTTAGATTAATATCATAAAATAAAGTTAGGTTAGTTTTAGTTATTCTACCCCCCTAGCACATTTTTGCTCATCCCAGAAAACTTTTTTTTTTTCAATCAAAACAATACGCAACTGTCAAGAGTTAAAGAGCACACAAGCTGTATTTACTGACCAAGTACTTAGTATATGGAAGCTAAACTAATTTGTTGTGTGCTTTAAAATGGTGAGAGAATTTCTGTCTGTTCAGTGGAATCCTGTAAGGGTAGTAACAGCAATATCAGTACTTACTTCGTTTCCAGATATCATATGGTAATCTTTTAAAACAGATTCAAGGGATTGCTGGTCACAGTGAAGGGTAAAAAAAGCGACATTTCTATTAAATCCTGTTGTGTAATTCTGAAAAGAAAATTGAAGATTGTAAACACAGTTACAAAAAAAAAAAAACATCATTTGTAATATACTGAATGTAGATAATATATTTGTTACTGGTATTAAGTAAAAACAGGAGATTAAAAATTAAGCAAGGTATGTAGATAGATATATATGTAGTTAAGATTTCAAAAAGTTACTAGTATTTAAGCAGAAAGGGGATACAAAAAAATGAATGAATACAATACAAAAGTATTGACCTTTTATTATGTAATCTTGCAGAAAATTAAAATGATTAAAGAGATTCTTTCAATTATTACATTTTGATAAAAGAGACTCTTTCAATTAGTACATTTTGATAAAAGAGACTATTTCAATTATTACATTTTGCTAAGAGATGACTTTAATACTGATAAATACAGACATCTTCTGGCTATACTGAGCATACTAATAAAGCTTGCATCCTATTAGGAACTTACCATTGGAATTCTAACATTATGAACATCTCCAAACTTCTTAAAATAAGAAGTTATATCACCTGAAACAAAACAAACAATATTTTATCTACAATGCTTTGAAAATCTGATAAATATAAAAAAAAATGTTTGGATAGTTTCACTTCAGGAACAGCTATTCTTTGAATGATCCTGGTTTTGTGATCCTTCAACTGTGCCTGGAAGGATGGCGTTTGACAGTGAGTCTTATCTTGAAATAAGGTTAAACCATCTCTGAACCATCTCAGCCTTCATCTTTTCACAGTATTGAGGAGCCAGCCAGAAAAGTGCTGTGTTGACTTGTGAAAGTACAATATATACTAATGAAATCGGCTTTGTGAGCTAGAAATTTACTACTACTACTGGATCGCACACCATACTACCCCAGTATTTTTGTAATAAAAATAACCATCAAAATAAAGACGCATTGATAAAAGGTGAGATGTCCATTATGGTATACAGTACAAAAGGAGGGAGGGTTTCGATAAGGCAGCTTTACTCCAGGTCTAGATCTATGACTATATTTATATCTATTTATTCTGATAATAACTAAATACACACTAATTGAACACAGATCTATATCAGTCAACATTAATCTTAAAAAGGAAAAAGTCATCACCAATCATCACACTATAGATCAATGCAACTACAAAAATAATCTAACATACACATCCATAACATTAAAGAAGATTACCCATCACAAATGGAAGTTCTCAATTAAAAAGAAACAAATACCTATCACACTTAATATTAATAGCAGGAGATGTAGAATCAAACCCAGGACCTAGATCTAAAGATAGATGCAACATCTGTAAAATAAAAAATATGCACCATGAAACAGAAAGCCATTCAATGTGGCACCTGTGATGAATGGTACCAAGCATCCTGTCTCCATATGAATACACTTGTGTATTATGCATTAGGCAACAAGATGCATCGTGGCACTGTGTACCATGTGGGTTACCTCAGTTTACATCAGGACTGTTTGACCCCTTTGATGCAGACACTTCTAACCCATACAACATCCTAAACACCACCCCAAACCAAACTCACCAACCACTAGCCAGATCCACTCCTGTTAAACCTGCTAAAACTAATAAAACACCATCATTAAATAAACCTACTTAAGAATTAATACCAAAAAAACACTAAAACCTTAGTAATATATTTTCAAAGCATTAGGATCAAAACAGCAGACTTAGAAATTTAGAACTTAGACTTAGAACATGAGAAACCAGACATAATTGCAGGAACAGAAACTTGGCTACATCCTGAAATTTATAATGCCGAAATTTTCCATAGTGATTATGAAATGTTTAGAAAAGTAGGGCAGATAATCATGGAGGAGTTCTTTTGGCAATAAAAAATACTCTTATAGCAGAAGAAATTACCTTACCTAACTCAAAAAATATAGAATCAACATTTTGTAAAATCAACACCACCTCAACATCCCTAATAATAGGCAGTTTTTACAGACCACCAAATTCTAGTTTAGAGTACATGTATGCTAGAACTATGTAATTAGTTAACTACAAAATAAAAAAACAAAAATGCAGTTTTTTTGGATTATGGGTGATTTCAACCTACCTGATATAAATTGGAAAACACTAACCATAGATAAACACCAAAACCTTAAGGACATAAATGAGCTTTTCATAGAAACTTTACACAACCCAAGTTTAGATCAAATCATTAAAAAACCAACTACGTTAAACAAGATGTTAGATCTCTTCTTAACCAACAGACCTGGATTAGTAGTAGATTATATTATCCTTGGTCTATCAGACCATGATATCATTAAAATACACAGTCAGATATAAAAGCAGTAGCCAATACAATTTCTGGAATTTCTTTAGAAACCATCTAAAAAAAAATTTTTATAGAAAATCATATACCAACTAAATACACATCAAACAAAATAAATAAATACTGGTTTAATAATAGACTAGAATAATAGATTTTCTGATAGGGAGAGAACAAACTGTAATAATAAATGGTTCTAAATCAACACCGATAACAGTAAACTCAGGTGTACCTCAAGGAACAGTCTTGGGTCCACTACTATTTTTAATTTACATAAATGATTTACCTAATTGCATTAGTTCAGGAACAAAAGTCAGATTATTTGCAGACGATTGCATAATATATAGAACAATAAAAACAACACAAGACACAGATATTTTACAAAGAGAATTAGATGAATTACAGAAATGGGAATCAAATTGGAGCATGTCTTTCCACCCAGAAAAATGTCAGTTGTTAAAGAGTAACAAAAAAACTACAACAAATTAAACCACTTATCTTATTCATGGCAAACCAGTAACACAGACTAAAAACGCAAAATACCTAGGTGTTATAATAAATGAAAAACTGTCATGGAATCCACATATTGATGAAACTATAAAAAAATCAAACAAAGCATTAGGATTTATCAAAAGAAATTTCTATAAATCAAATAAGAACATAAAACTAAAATGTTATTTAACCTTGGTTAGGCCAATAATAGAATATGCATCCTCCATTTGGGACACCTCAACTGAAGAAAACATTAAGAAACTGGAACAGACACAAAATAGAGCAGTGAGATTCATAACAAACGAATATTCACATTTGACTAGAGTAACACCTTTAGTAAAATCACTAAATTTAGAAAGCCTTCAGGACAGAAGACTCAAAAGTAAAGTAGAAATTATACATAAAACACTGAACCATAATCTTCAAATACAAAAACAAAATTTAATAAAATACACTGAAAGACACAAAGATAAAGGCACATTCCTCGTCCCATATGCTAGGACAAATTTGTACAAATACTCCTTCTTCCCTAGTGCTATTAGAGCATGGAATGGGTTGCCTGAGCTAGCCAGGAAAACCAGTGACTTGGCAGAGTTTAAGTCATTGGTTAATATGCATGACTAAATGCATGGCGCGTAGGAGTAATCATCTTCTTTTTTGAAGTAACGTCTGTATTATATAAGATAAGAAGAAGACTAAAGAAGCTTTGTAAACAGAAGGAAAACCTATATAGAAAATTTTAAGAAACTAAGGCAGAAAGAGTTTATATATTAAAAAGTACATAAAAATTAAACACCTATACTCCAAAAAGTAAGCAGACTACTGCAGAGTGAATACATAAAGAATATAATATATCTTAAGATAACAACAAAACCCTATGGTCATACATTAAGTCTAAGAAAATGGAAACAACAGGCTTAGCGCCATTAAAAGGAGATGACAACTTAAACCATAATGATAATGAAACTAAAGCTAACATCCTAAACAAATACTTTGCATCAGCATTCTCAGCCCCAGGAGACAAAGACATGTTACTTAATTTGAACCAAGTAGACAACATAGGAGATATAGAAGTATAAGAAAAGGGAATCCAAAAACTATTAGCCAACATCAAACCTAATCAAAAAGCATCTGGACCTGATGGTATTCCAGCTAGATTACTCAAAGAACTAAGCAATGAGCTAGCAAAGTGTTCAAAATACTTTTTCAGAGATCTCTTAACGAGGGCAGAGTACCGGGGACACCATGAATCAAAATTTGGCCATAGTCGTGAGAAATATGAGCACTGTGCTATATTAGCTTGCTCAGGCCTGGACAGCCTCCACCACGGGGAAGTGCAGTCAGGGCGCCTCATGTGCTCCCAGACTCCACAGGATTTTTGGGACTTGTCCCAGCACTCAAACCACTTTTCCATTTGTTTTTTTAATTATAGCCAGAGCACGATGAAAACTTACAGCCTGTTCAGTTGGTGGAATTTGCCCTACCTGGTGGGCCAAAGAGTTTGCAATAGTGTTGCCAGTCACACCTATGTGACTCAGTACCCACTGCATTATTACAGGGGTCCATAGCGCTGCTTTATGTTGTGTGATGCGATGATGACAGTGTCGACTGTAGAACAGATTTTGAGTCAGTGACCACAACAATCTGTGTTGCCCTCAAATTTACCTCGCCGAGTTGAGAGTCAATGACCCTTAAGGTTTCACAGACTGCCATGGTCTCCGCATCAAAACTTCTTTTTTGAAGTAACGTCTGTATCTTATAAGAAATGAGTATCTGATAGTGATAAGACTATAAGCATTCATATTAATACTAATAAAATTATCAATATTGTTATTATCAATGATAACAACACTACTAAATCTATTAGTATTACTAATAGTATTACTAAAAGATCTACTCAAGATTCTGTAATAACTGTAACTGTAACTAATAAACTAGTATTATTTCACTATTATTAAAATTATTTCATTTGCCTTTGGTCTCGGTGTAACTTTACTGTACTTTACAGTTTAGGTTTACAAACTACATCTGCACTACATTTAGCTTTTCAGGTCTTTAAGACCCTAGATCTATATATTTAGATCTAAATCTAATGAGGTAGTTCCGTATTTCTGACCTACTTTAGCCAAAGTCACGTGATTGTAGGACAACAAAGAGAAGAATGGCCTTGTCTTCCTATATTTCCATTGCTGTTGCTCCTCTATTTTTACGAAATTTTACATTTACAAACATTTTAAAATATAAAGAGTACATCAACGAACTCCCTGAATGTTCAAATAATTATACGAATGTTTTCACAAAGGGCCAAGAACTGTTTAAGGATAGGTTTAAATTATCAACGATATTTCCTTTATAATAGTCATGACAAGGGTCAACACTTGGCCGATGATACATCTACATTCACATACAGAAGAATATGTTTTTAAAAACGTTCTTGTAAGATTAAAAAACTGGAGCCTATTACGCACAAGCAAAACACATGGTCGTCTTTTTATCTTTTATAACAACTAGTCGACATATCGACTACACACTAGCCCTAGAGCTATCTGACCAATACACACTGGTCTGCTGTCCAACTTTAAGTGTTCTACTCAAGTTCAAGCTTGTTTACTTTTGGGCAGAGAGGAAGGGGGGGGATGAGTGTGTTACTTTTTTTTCTAGGACTGGTTACCCGAATGCTAAGAACTATAAGTCTAGTCATTCATTGTAGATCAAGAAATCTTGATCTTAGTATGGCAGATTATACTTATAGGCCAACGCTTCCATCAAAGGTTTAACTATTTGTTTTAGTTGAAACTATTAAAAAAATGTATCTCTAGATTCTCCTGTTATTAACAAATTATAGTTTAGCGCTAATGAGTAAATTGAAAGCGCTAAATCTTGACTTAAAACGCTTCAGATTCCCACTACAAACTAACTAAAACTAAGCACGGTGCGCGTTGTATACACCCAACCACGTGACTCGGGAGGAATCCGAAACTACCTCATTGGATCTGGAACCTAGATTATCTCACTTTTGATGCAAGTCCAGCCAATATTACGAACTACTAAAGCAAATCTAGACATTTTTAACGTCTTTGCTAGAATAACTTTTCTCGATGTAATAAGTAGAGGTTATCAGAGAATTATGAACAGCGCAGTTGATTGCAGTTTAAAATTTTTTATTGTAAACTTTCATCTATTAGCACACAAATCGTACCTTGTTGATGTCCAAGGGCTGAGCCGAAGGCTCTTCGAGCCCTAAGTTTGAAAAAAAACCTGTTTGGACGCCAAACAGTAAAAAAAAAAAAAAAAAAATCTGTGAGAACACAGTTCTGTTTGAGAGAGACCCGAGTCAATGCCTATGTAAAGCACTGCTGTTTCCAATGCCTTTGGCCCCCGACGCTTGCTTGGCTGCAAATGACCGAAGGCCGAGGACACCGGGAGCCTCCGCCATTTTCCTTCGTTATACCAAGCTAACCGTGGGGGACTCGCCATTTATGTAACGGTCCCAATTGAGGAACAGCGCATGGATGTGTGACAGGTTTGTGGGGACTTTTTTACAACCCCGTCCGTGCAAGAGGTGGACTCTCGTCTACCCGTGGGCATCCCCACGGGAGTTATGTTTCGCCATTCATTTAGCCTAGCTACCCCCTCACGTAGCCGTTTCCACCCAGGTGCCACGATGAGGCAGAACAGCGTACCCGGGCACAAATCGTACCAAGTTCAAGTCTAGACTTTGACAAACTGTATTTAAGCTTAATCAGTAGATCTACATGTATCATATCATTCATAATCCTGTGTAAGCAGAGCCGACCTTGATTTTAGTTTCTAGACTCTATGGGAAAAGTATAAACTTATAATTCGGAGTTTATTTTTATGTTTTTAGTTGCAGTATGTAAAGGTGCACGTGTAAACAGCTGATCACATATCGCTAACCATTTAATTAGTCTGAATATACGTTTTCACTGTAGTCTCTATAAATGTCTAATCAAATCACACATTTTTCACTATAAACAAAAAAAAAAAACGACAACACACAAAACTATAGTACGGTACATTCTCCCTTTCATTGCTAGCGTGTATCTTGTAACACTTTTCATATTGGGTAACATTTTTTTTTAATTACCTTTCGCCGCTAGCCACTGACGCTGGTTAGACAAAAGCGCAGTACATTGACTAAACTTGGAGGCGAGGTGGCTGAGTGGTAAAGCGCTTGGTCTCGGGTTCGAATCCTGGTGTTTTTAATTTCTGGATCTTTGGGCTCCTGAGTCCACCCAACTCTATGGGGTACTTGACATTAGTAGGGGAAAGTAAAGGCGGTTGGTCATTGTGCAACCAATACGACACACTCGCTAACCGTAGGCCACAGAAACAGATGACTTTCATCTGGCCTATAGACCACATGGTCTGAAAAGGGAACTTTCATTTTTTACTAAACTTGAACATGTTGAGGACAAGTTATTTCTATGAATAAATAGGCCCTATATATACATTTCTACTGAGTGCAGTATTTCATGCACTCAAACGCAATTGCGGCTTACAGTTTTTGCCACATGTGATGCAGACAAAGCCGTTGTTTGCCGGATCGTCCATTGAGTTTGTTTTTTTTTACCAACACAAATTTTAAACTCGTTACCAGGATTTACATTAGAGAATGTTGAAACCTGTGGTTCTCTGTGTAGTCTCCATTGTGTTAATAGTTTCATTGCATAGACGTAAGTCCAGCGACTAGATCTACTGAACGGAAATTGTATTCATCTGATGACAGCCATGACATTCCTTCATTAATGATAACACTTGTGTGCATCAATGCGTGTTGTTAGACAAACTCTACAAAGTAACTGGTTTTCCCCAAACTGATTCAAGCAAACCCTATCCATGCTCTAATTGTAGTAGGAAATAAATGCCTTAATTTGAGTATTTTATGTGTTATCGCTACTTCACTTTTTTTTTTGTCTTGAAGTGATTCGAAGTTTAGTGATTTTACCAATGATGTTATTCTAGTCTAATATGAGCATTATCTGATTCAAACCTCACAGTTTTATTTGCTCAAGTTTCTTTTGAGTGGATATGTCCCAAACAGAGGACACATTCTAATATTGGTTTAATCAAGAAAAGAAAGCATAATTTTATGTTCTTTTTGATTAGTGAAAAGTTCTTTTAGTAAAGCTTTATGTTTGATTTTTTATTTAAGATTTCACCAATATATGGACTCCATTTAATTATGATACCGGTACATAGGAATTAGTTTTTCTCTGTTTAAAAACAAGTTGATTTTTTTTTGGGTGAAAAGACATGCTCCAATTTGATTCTCTATTTCTGTAATTTATCTCTGTAAAATCTTAGTACGTTGTGTTGTCTGTACACACATCAATGTCACACAATTATCTCATCTACAAATAGTTTCACTTTTTTTTTGTCACTGAACTGATGTAATTAGTTAATTAAAAACAGTTGTTTCCTTGGGGAACTCCTGGGTTTATTGTTAGAATAGAATAAAAATCTCCAACCATTTAAATCTAGTTGGAAAAACCACGGCAAGTATTTCACTAGAAGAGTCAATAGTACAGAAAAACATAAGTATTATGTATTGACATTTTTATTAGCACTGATGCAAAAAAAAAAATGAAACATAACATTCAACACACTTCAAATCAATCATCAAAAGTTTGTAACATTATATTTTAATCATTGCATTGTTAAAATCTCATTGATAGGTAAGTACTTTATAAAGTAAGAATAGGAAACAAAGTTTATATTAGTAGGCTATCCACTACACGCATTTAACAACTTAAATCATATTTTAATTGAAAAAATAATATTTTTAAGTGGTTTGTATCAGTTATGAAATATAGCACAAATCTCTAAATTTTGCTAGAACGTATTTCAACAATTATTTACTCAGGTAACAAGCAGGCCTAAGTTCAGTCAGTGTGATCATACAGTGAAATCAAATCAGGAACACTTAACACAAAACATCTAATTACATCCATAAAAATGGCAGAAAACATTAAGTCTTAAAATAACTACTTCACACTAGGGGAGGACCTGATTTAATAGCTGCGTCCAAACATGGTATAATATTGAGGTTTATTGGGGCAGCCAGGCATTATACACTTAGCGTCTTTTTTCAGCTCTTGTGGTTGTTTGAATGGTATACACAGTCCCTTGGCTCCCATGGCAGGCGCCCCTTCCTCCACAACAACATCCCTGAAACAAAAAAGAATAAATACAAATCTGTTTTAGCTAACAGAAGAGCTTTCAAGTTCAAGGTTATTTCATTTGTTGGTTTCAATGGATGAACATAATTACTTGTTGCTTCCCAACTGTATTCTTCTACTAAGCTTTTTTTTCCCCCCATGCCCTATCTCGTTTTATTTACAAATTTTCTTTGAAGACATAATTTAAACTCCAAACTAATTGAGCTATGTCTATTTCTTTTTGATTTAGTAATAAAGGTAAAAAAATTTATCTGAAAAGTTTTATTTCTGCAGCAGGGACCCAATACTTAGAAATGTTTTTGATTAAACCCTAACACCTCTCAATGAAAACAAATTAGGTGTTTGTGGTTTGGTTACTAATTCAAGCGAAACATTTAGTCCAAATTTTTTGCCCAGGACCTTCATGGTCAACTTAATGTAAGTGATATCTCTTCTGACCTGGCACTGTCCTTCTTGATGTTCTCCTCACAAAGAATCTCTCCACAGAATGGAGCTTGTATGAGTTTCTTCTTGTCCAGGTTTTCACAGAACTCAGTCCAACTATGACAAACTGTCAAGTTATCTGACAATTCTTTTTGGGCTCTAGAAACAACAAATTGAAGCACTCAGAGAAGAATATCAAATCATGTACTTAAGTTATGTAAACTTGCTAAGCATTCTTTCTAAGCACACCATTTATTTAGATAAGATAAAGTTTTAATCAGAGAGTCTTAAATGTAAACGAAAGTTACATTATTAAATTGAATGGTTATGATTTTGAGGTTTCAAAATTCAATACTAAAAATTATTTTAAAAACTGTATCTTCTAAGTTTATTTAATAAGAAACTATATTACTTTATTTTTTCAATGTACACTTTTTTTTACAATTAACTTACAACCTAATAATATATAGCAATTCACCTTATAACTCAGTTGTTTTTTTCTATATTCAATTTATATGAAACAAAACTTGCTTCAAGATTAAATTAAAAAAAAAAAGATTTACCTGACTTTCACCATCTGGTCTATCATTACGTATACTCTTTATTTACTGGAATTGAAAGTATTTAATTGAGATAAAAAACAAGTCCACTAACTTTGCATATAGACTGTTTTGAATGTCTTCCATCAACTTTTTCAAGGACTCTACAAGACCATTCATGGAAACCTGAATTTTTTCCCCAGTATCACGCCTGACAGCAACCACCTGGTTTTCTTTGATATCTCTTGGTCCAAGTTCTATCCTTATTGGCACACCCTGTGGAGGAGACAGACAACTAATGACAATCTAAGCACAAAACACTAATATAATAAATACAAATGAAATATGTTGTAAGTTTATTCTAGCGTTAAAACTATAGTGCATATCACTATCAGCAATCTATAGAAGACACATGATTTATTTCATGGAAACATACTTTGAGTTCCCAGTGATTGAATTTCCAGCCCGGAGAGTAGTTGTCTCTAATATCAGCTCTACAGCGAATCTTTGCATCTACAAGTTCAGCTGCTAACTGGCTACATTTATCATATAAATTTTTGGAGTCTACTTCAGACATTGCTGCTGTTATGCCGCAGGGAACAATTACAATCTGAAACAATCCAGAAATAAAAAGAATGTCTTTTTTATCGAGTGTTGATTCAAACACAAATAAAACAATAAGTAGCAATAGAAAAGAAACTTTCCTGGGGGGATTAAACAGAATGGGTTTGAGTCAAGTAAAAAGCAGAATCATGAATAGTACATTAAAATTAAAAACTGTTTTCTCTCTCTCAATTTAGTGCTCTAAAATTAGAGTATGGTTTTAGGAGATGGACATCCATTTATATCTTTTTTCTTCTGCAAAATATTCCTTTATCGCAACAACAAAAAAAGTACAGGTAATGAGATAGATGAGCATTCTGAATATGCATATTATAAGCTATTCCTTATCCATCTTTAGAAATAGATACGGTTATATGGCTTAGTTATCAGTCTTCATTTTATTGCAGTTTTTGACTGTTTTCTAGCATACATGCTAAAAATCCCAGGCTGCCAATGAAAGATTGTTAAGCTATTTTAAGCTTACCTTGTAGGGCAAATTTAAGCTTAAACCATGGCATAATTTAGTTAGCACTGTATTGAAATGAAACAACAAAACTTTGTGATAGGAAAATGAATTGTAACTGTTTATGACCTTAATAGTTCTGATGAAACAAAAAAAAAAAAAAAAGCTAAAGATTAGCCCTACTTCCTTCTTCTTAGAAAAATAGCCAGGGGATTTCTTGTTCATAATTAGTGCTAAATGAAAGCAGACAAAGAAACTGCTGCAGTCAAGTCACCTGTAATGTGGCTACTCTAGGAGGTAGTACAAGTCCAGTGTTGTCTCCATGAACCATGGCTAGGACACCTATAGTTCTAGTGGTCAGTCCCCAGCTGTTCTGGTACACATACTGCTTTTGTTGAGTCTCTGGATCTTCTATAACTATGTCAAACATTTTGGAGAAATTCTGACCTGTTTGGAGAGTGCCACGAAACTTTAGTTAAACTGTATTAGAGCATTCTTGTGTCACTTAGTAATATACCAATGATATTACTAATGATTTAATTAAAATTTTACATTAAATGTTTATTAAGGTGTTTAATGTTGTTTTAAAAGTTCTGAATATTAGATACATTTTAAACTTTTAAAAGAAAGAAATGGTATACCAATAAATCTATGGTTTTTTATTTTAACTGGATAAACCAGAATTAGATCCCAACAACATACACAAACATTAACACATCAATTAGCAAAACAACAGATAAAACTTGCATGTCTTTCTATTTCTTCAGATTAGGACATCAACAAATGCAGATAAAAAGTCTTCTTTACCTAAATGATGAGATGTGGCCCCTTGTATTGCTCTCCCGCTGGCTGATATGTAGGCCTCAACTGTCGTTGTGAAGTCACCTCCTGCAAATTTTTCCTTCTCAGTTTTCCTGCCCCTGACAACTGGTATAGCCAACAGATCTTCATACACTCTGGCATATTCTTCTAGTATAGCATACACCTGAAATGAGTTTTTGTTATCAGACTGGCTTGACTGTGGCACAAAACAATAACTTGGTATATGAGCTGTCACTAGAAATAAATGCTCAGTAATTAAAGCTAGTTGTAATAGAACCCTTGAAATGAAAGAATGCACTATTCCATTTGTTGGATTAAAAATGAACAGTTATAGGTTCACTTTCAATATTTCTTTATACAATCTCCTTAACTATGAGCAAAATAAAGAAAATAAAGATAAAAAGATACAAATATATTTTAAAAGGTTAACTTTGTAATACTTAGCTAAAGACCTCTGACTCTTGTATCATTTCATGAATCTTTGAATACTTTCTCCATCAACAAACCTAAATACTGTCCAACCTCTAAATATTTTTAAGCATTTTTTAATGCTTCCTTATATTAAACCCAATGTTACTACAAAATTCAGGATAAATCTAAAATCAAAGTGGTCATATGAGTTTGATACAAGAAAGTTATTAAAAAAAAAAAAAATTAACTTAAGTTTCTTTTTATCCAGAAAATGATTAATTATGTTCAATTAAATGTCTACTAAGAAATTAAATGATTTGAAGAATATAAAATAAAAATTTAAAAAAGTATTAAAATGTCCATTTTTTTGAAGTAAATCAGACTTTGAATGACTCACTTCTTTAACTGCTGATGGCTGGTCAGCCCAAGCTGTGTGACCTTCCTGCCATAAAAACTCCCTGGTTCTCAAGAATGGCTGGGGATGTTTGAACTCCCACCTCTATGGAAATAAGTTTAAGCATGACCAACATAAATCAAAAGAATAACAAGACTATTTTGTTAAAAAATCAAATCTTTGGAGGATTTTTTCTTTACTGGAACTCACCACAACGTTGCACCACTGGTTCAGTCGGAGAGGCAGATCTCTGTGAGATTTAATCCATTTGGCAAAGGAGGGATACATAACTGTTTCACTGGTTGGACGTATAGCAATAGGCTCAGCAAGATCAGACTGTCCTGACTTAGTCACCCATGCAACCTAGCAAAATAACAAAACAATAGATTAAATAAAAAAGATACAATAGTTTAAACTTTTCTAAAATAGAGCAAAAATCATGGCTAACTTAATCATTGTAACTGTGTTATATTAGCAGTCAAACTAAATATCCAATTAAGTCCTGTTGGGTTTCTGGAGTTTTAACTTCAAAAGGTCCCTGACAAAAAAGACCTGATCTAATACCATCCTTTCTTAATAAACCTGTATTCTATGAACATTATGCTTATCAGGAAGCAAGTTCCATTAATTTAACTGTCCAATATTTAGAGAAAAAAAAAGTACCATCCATGTCATTACTAATACATTGTATTGGATTCATTTAGAAGAGCTCCTAAACACTGTTAACTGATGAACACTGGGAAAGTGTTAGCATTCTCTGGGCCAACATATCAATTGCATAA
Organism: Biomphalaria pfeifferi; assembly: GCA_030265305.1. Lineage (NCBI taxonomy): Eukaryota > Metazoa > Mollusca > Gastropoda > Planorbidae > Biomphalaria > Biomphalaria pfeifferi. The sequence continues at coordinate 2,764,147 of JASAOG010000074.1, forward strand.
GGAATGCAAAAAGCATCAGCCAAAGAAAACTTCTTTAAAATCAGGAAAAAGTTTACCAGTGTGATGATGTACATGTTCACAGTAACTTTTTAAGCCCCCAACTACAAATCAATGTGAGACAAAGAAACACCTCTACCAATGTATACAAACAAAGAACAATTACTAATCAAGCCTGACCAAACAAATTTCATGCAAGATATTGATTTTTTTAACCCTGTTTGTTTACTAGCCTTGTGTTTACTCTAAAGCTTTTTGGGAATCAGTTATTCAGCTGTCAACATGTGTATTGAGAAATAGCAAAGTGTAACATGAGCTAATCCAAAGACTTTGAGACTATAAGCTTAACGATTCAAACATCAAGAACATTGAGAAGTAAATACATGTTTATGAACAAGAGAAAAACTCAAACCAGATAGACCACAGAAACAAAATGCTTAGTTTGCTTACACCTGGAAAAAGATGGAAAGGATGGCCCAGAATATAGGACTATGGACCCAATAAACTCAGATAATGGCACAGCACATGCATGGACTATTGGATTAAGCAAGTGTGCATTAGAAACTAAGACTATGCGTGTAGCCTCATGACAAGGGGACTACTGAGAGTTGTAGGGTTTACTTCGTAAGACACAATGAAACCAGACGCCACCCTGCCAACTGCCGTTTCTTTACCTTCCTTTTAGTACAGTGACTTGTCCTTGTTATTATTTGTGTTTTAATTTTGTGGTAAATTAAAGAAGTAGAAGTTTTAGAAAAAGGTTTCAGAAGAACAGGTGCAAGGGTAACTACTATTATTGGTCCCTAATCTAGTTTTAGAACTTATAAATACTAAAACAAGTTTTAATCATTTTACTAGCAAGTAAAACAAGAAATATGAATGGCTAGTCTTCAATCATGTTAATGTTTTTTTTTAATTTAAAAAAAAAAATCAGAACAAAAGAACAGCAACAGGACTTGACATCGTTAACATTTATTTGACTAAGTGGCAATGAAAACTCCAAACTTGTATTTGCTAGGCAAGCCAACTTAAGGGCACATGACACCCACAAATATTTTACCTCTGGAGCAAAGTCTGCTATGTGCGTCTTTTCTTTTTCCAGGGCACTGTGGGATACAAACATGGGGAAGTAACAATTCTCAACTCCCATTTTTTTAATGGCAGTATCAAATTGTTCTTTTATAGACTCCCAGATGCTGTAAGCCCATGGTCGTAGAATGTAGCATCCACTAACATCATAGTACTCAATAAGTTCAGACTTTGTGATAATCTGTGAGTACCAGTCAGACAGGTTTTCTTCCTTTGATGCTTCTAGTCCAAGCCTGAGAAAAAAAAGATCCACTTTAGCCACAAGTCTAAGAGATTAGATCAACTTCTAAATACTCACTAATGGAAATTCTGCTGATGGCTGAGAGGTTGTTTTTTTAAGTTACAAAATAAAAAAGCTGGAGAGATAATGACAGAAGCCTTCGGCTGAAAAAAAACAACTGGTGTGAAGACGGACTCAAGTTACCAAGAATAACAGAAAAAAAAAAAAACATTTATATTCCTATGTATTTTGTATATGACAGAAAAAAAGAGCTAAATACGATTGGTCAAAGAAAGAAATTATCTTGTATCTCTAATCACTAAAGAGCTCCACCACCAGACAGGTCCTAATGACTACTCCACTTTTCAAGTCAGGGCAAGTTGGGCAGGAGACTAGCAACCCCCACTTTGGCAATTATAGCACTTCAGAAAGCAAAGAATATAAAACTTTGTCTTAGAAACAAACATCAGAAGAAATCATGAATCAAATTGGTGAAAAATGAAAGAAAACTGCTACAAGAGACAGACACCTTAGTTTGCTAACACCTGGAAAAGATTGAAAGGATGGCCCAGAACATAGGACCATGAAGATCTATTGTTGGTAGCCCATTCTCCAAAAAGGGTGACAGACTGTAGTTAAATAATTCTAATCACTGAAAGCATTCTTAAGTTATTACAAACATGCAGCCTACAAACCTGGTTTGTTTTTTCACTTCTCTTTTTGTTTCATCCGCCTGATCTCCTCCGCCACTTTTCTCTGCAGCTTTCTTATCTTCTTTCCCTGCTTTCTTGTCTCCCTTAGATTCTTTATTATCCTTTCCTGCTTTTTTGTCCCCTTTAGCAGCTTTCTTGTCATCTTTCTTGGCCGCCCCTTGTACATCTTCCCCAGTCAAGTCTTTGTATTGTTTTTTCAAAGCCAATAGCACCTTCACCTCCTCATCTACCTTGGACTTAAAAAAAAACAACATGGCATTTAATAAAATATTTTATACACTGCCAATGCTCACATTATTTATCACAGTACTGTTTGTTACATGCTTCATAACAGCTGCTTATACTTCACAACACAATATTTCTACTTTTTGACAGACTAGTGTACTCCCTGTTTAGAAAGTGAAGACAAATAGAGAGGCAGAAATTGAGTGCACTGTACCTTCTCTGCCCCTGAAGATTTAAGTTGTCTAACTTTCTCTCCCTGTTCATCAATTTTAGATTTCAACCCCTGAGCTTCAGAACTGTTAGCTGCATTGTTGGCAGACTCCTTGTCAGCTTTAGCCCCCTTTTTAGCCCCTGCTTGCACATCTTCACCAGTCAGATCTTTGTATTGTTTCTTTAGATTTAGTAACACTTTGACTTCTTCATCTATCTTGGACTGAACAATAAAAAGGTTTCATTACAAACCTAAAGTAAAATAATTGCTCTTCATAGCCAAACATCTTTATGACTAGGACCAAACAAGAAAAAGCATAACTCACTTCTTAAGTAATACTTAGCATTAATTGAATTGTCATATACCTTCTCTGCCCCTGAAGATTTAAGTTGTCTCACTTTTTCTCCCTGTTTGTCGATTTTAGATTTCAATGCCTGAGCCTCAGAACTGCTAGCTGCATTATTAACAGATTCCTTGTCTGTTTTTGCCACTTTTTTGTCATCTTTCTTGTCTGCTTTTTTATCTTCCTTTTTTGCACCTTTCTTGTCATCTTTTTTAGCTGCACCAGGTACATCTTCACCAGTCAGATCTTTGTATTGTTTCTTTAGGCTGAGTAAAACTTTCACTTCTTCATCTACCTTGGACTTGAAATAAATTTAATATAAGAACAAATAAAATAAGGAAACAAAACTAAAATGTTGAGCAAGAAATTGTGAAAGAATCTAACATTAACATTTTGGAGTTAAAAACAGTTTTCATTTAAAAAACAAACAAACTAGATCTATGTGTCATAAAACTTTTTTTAAAGTTTATCTTTTTAAACAAAAAGACAAAAATGTTAAAAGCTAAAAATGGCCATGGGAGTAGTGAGTAGTACCTTATCTGCCCCTGAAGATTTAAGTTGTCTAACTTTTTCACCCTGATCATCAATTTGAGATTTCAATGCTTGAGCCTCAGAACTGTTTGGTGTAGCTGCCATTGCAGGTTTTGACTGGACAACATTAAGGTTGGTGGCCTGTTTCTCTTCTTTCTTTAGCTGACCAGGTTTCTGTTTCTGGTCTGACTTTGTCTTGCTCTAAAACAAAAGAAAGTTTCATACAGTGATTACTTTGCAAAATAAAAAGTCATAATAGCTGATTGGGGGGAGGGAAGAGTTGTGATTACTGCATATCTATTTATTTTCATGTTCAAAGATTGCATACATTTATGTAGACAAAAAAAAAATGTTTCTACTGTTAATTGTACCATTTAAGTTTACACTTTATTTTGATAAAATGACTGTCCGATTTTTAAAAAATGTATAAGCATTGACTTAGCAAGGCTTCATTGAAACAGAGACAAAAAAAATGTGCATACATTGTCATGAAATTATTATATATTAGATTCAATATAAGGGAAAAAAATGCTTTCAGATTTCATGTTAAGAAAAACCATTGTAATTCACTCACTCATATCATCCTAAAAACAAAGTCTGTGTAGATGACTACATGAATTTGACATTTAAAACAGTATGGAGTATTAAAAAAAAAGACATGCCATGGCTATAAATAAACATGAAAGAGAAAAGTTGTGCTTTCAAAAAATATTTGCAGCAACTAAAAAGGTTGCAGTAACAGTGATGCTGCACAAAATATCTGGAAACGATAGTATATGTTGTCTCATCAAAGAACCATGATGTTAAGTTAACCATGCAATCTATGAGGCAGATGATGTTAAGGTAATGTTTCTATGACCAACAGTTAACAAGCAGGGTGTCATGAGACCACAACTTAAGTCAGGTACCTGTACATTGTGGAAACTCTGGAATAATATTGCTTTAGCTCATCTTAGTTACTGTATTTGTACACATATTACATATAATAAATTAATAATAAATATTTCTTCAAATAAAAACTTATTTAAAAAAGCTAATATAATTTACTTTATTAATGTCATATAACAATGACGTATTGATCAAGGATAGGGAACAAAGGGAAAAGAAATATTGTAGACTTAATATAGGGATGAAATATAGTGCTGACTTAATGCACTATAAAAAAAAAATTCTCAGAAACCTGTTGTGTTTGAAAATTCTCATAAATAATGAAAGCAAGCTTTACTGTTCATCTAGGTAAAAGGATAAAAGAAACAACATTGAATAGTTACATACATCTAGATTCTAGTAACTTGAAGTTGAACTTGTGAACAGCAGACAATTTAACTTTCTTTATACATGACTAGACTAGATCTGATCTAGATTAAATAATAGAGCCTACTTTTAGAGGTAATCTCATCTAGATCAAATAGATCTACTCACAATCTAGTGACTAGTCTAGATAGATTGACTTTAAATCTAGATAAGTCTATACCTAGAAAAATACTAGTGTCAATAGTGTAGCCAAGAGATTTAAATTTAGATTTATAACCTAATTTTTATATGACTATAGATCAAGCTTGTCTAGATCTATCTAGTATATTAAAATATAGTCTAGACTAGACTACATCATAAAAGACATTAACTAGATAATACTTTTATACTTTTAATAGATTAGTTTTAAAAAAAAGGTGATCTAATATAAATATAGATTTAATCTAGATTAGAAGTTTTCTTTATTTTTAAGTCTAGATCTAAATTTAATAAATAAATAATAATATTTATCTAGTGAATTTGGCTTTAATTAGTTTAAGTAATAGATCTAACTAGATTATCTAGATCTAATTATAATAAATAATACTATTATTTACTATACTCTTAATCTAGATTTTAAAAAAATATTTACTTTTAAGTCTAGATCTAATAAATAAATAATAATTATTATTAATCTAGTGAATTTGGCTTTAATTGGTTTAAGTAATAAATAGATCTAGATCTAATTAAAATAAATACTATAAGTAACTATACTTTCTATACCATGAAAATATAATACTAGGCTCTATAAGTATAGTAACTCATATAATCATATACATCTAATAATTAAATCTAGATTTAGGTTACTAGGTTACACTAGGTAGTAGTTAGAGTTAATTATTAGAGTCAAGATTGGGTATTTTAGTTACCAAATCTAGATCTAGGTAGAAGGTCTAGATTAATAATTGAGTCAAGATCTAGAATCTTAATGCATCTATCATCTAGATCTAGTCACCAATCTAGATCTAGAATATCTAGATTCCAGAGTCTAGACTAGATCTATACTATAATCTAGGCCTATCGAGATAATAATTACTAATGATAATCTTGACTAAAACTTAGATCTTCTAGATCTAGTAAAATGTAATTTAAAAAAATTCTTATGCCTGCCTATAATAATTATACGGTAATTCTATATTTTATCTAGAATAGTTCCAGATCTAGAAATCTAGTTAAAGTCTCGGTGCTCCCCCCCCCCCATTTTTTTTTTGCCTTTTGTTTAATTAAGCCCCGCGTAATTAATGTAGTTGTGTGACCGTAGTATTAGAACGAAAGTAGGTTCATCCGTTTGTTTATGTCTGTTGTCAAGTGTTTACAATTCCGGTCAAATACTAGATCTAATAGATTAAAACTATGTAAACCAAGTTACTAGATATCTAGTCTACTAATTTATTTATGAACTCCAGTCATTTAGAAAGCAATTAACAAAGTATTACAGTTAGACGATGTGAAGTTAGAAAATCAACCTTTAGTCAGACACACACTAGTCTAGTAGATCTACTTACAATTGCGGATAGCGCAACAAGAAGTTCAACGTGGCTAATGTTATAAATAGACACAACACAAACTCCAAGATTTCGAGGTGCTTTAAAAAAAACACAAGAAAAACCCAAAACCTAAGAATTTTTTTTTACATCACCTGCTTTGCTTCACAAACTCGTGGTTTAGGAGGGAGGGTAGAACAGATATTAGTGCAGTGCTTATGCATTGAGAACAACCTGATAAGTTATTGTTAAACTTAGTCAATAAATAATTTTATTTGCAAATCATTTTTTAATCTCTCAGATTAAGATCTAATAATTAAGTTTGGGAGAAGTGCAGTATTTTACGTGGCTGCTCAGTCCTAGCTGCGACTTACATATTTTGCCACATCCAGCGCAAAACTAACCGCTGTCTGTTGTTGTTCGCCCCCCCCCCCACCCCCCACTCAGCAGAAAGATGTGATCTAATTACATTGCAATCCTGTTACAAAACGCGAGACGCTGGTGTGTGGCCGCATTTCTAAACGTTAATGGACCTCATTCACCAATCTCTTCTATACTAACTACGCAATCCATAAAGACTGTCACGTGATAAGTTTTTTTCATTGTTTTATCAGTATTATCACGTGGCTTAATGTTGTTTGTTTACGATTGGTGAATGAGGTCCATTAGGACAGCGCCACTCTTTGTCATCTTACACTCCAATCAATGCAGCATTATTATACTCCAATGTAGCTTTTATACCAGTTCTTCATTGGTCAACGGCAGAAGATACTTCGAGAGCACCGAATTCTGTCCCTCAATAAACAGAACTGTTGGATAGAATAATGTTTGTCAAATGTTTGACATGCTTCGGATGTTCCTTCAGAGTTGAAAATAGTTTACTTCCTAGTCCAAACCTTCCGCAGGACGACGGGGGGATGGGAACGGGCAGGGTTTGAACCAGGGACCATCGATAAGTGGGAAGCGTGGTTGAGAGGCCAAGTACGCTTGACCTTGGTTAGGCTACCTATGAAGGGGCTCCAGGTTCGACTCGAGCAGAAAGTAGCCGCTATATCAAAGCCATAACGAACGACAGACCAGCGCGCAAACCGCACGACCAGGCAGCCATTGCTGCGATGTTGTGTAAGAAATGCAGCAAAGAGTCAACTAAAAATGAGCTGTCGTCAAAGATGCAGGCAGGATGCTTCAAAAACAAGAGCCCACCAAGCGGCGAACATGACATAAGGATACAACGAAAAGGAAACGCCGAAAAAGTGGTAAACTTGAAATATCCCTAATCAAAGAACAATGCGCTGAATCAGATTGTCTGACTTTTCTGTATGAAAGCGGGACATTTGCCGCCCCTCCGTGACTTAAGCCGTTCCCCCCCGTGGCATTTTATGAAAAGCGTGACAGACGGTCTAAAGTTAACTGCACCGTCTAAGTCGGGACGTCTGATCACCATAGTTAAATCTTACTTTCAGCTATATACCAGGTGAATAGCTTTGATGACGTTATTGATAAGTTTGCAAGTTTGGAATCCAGACAAAAAGCGCTTAGCTTTGAAGTTGTTATGTTGTTGGGTTGTTGTTGTTTCTGTGTGTGCTCTTGTAAAGATGATTTAAATACAATTTTGTGTGACCCTTGAATGTATTGGATGAAAATTTGCAAATGTTTCTTTGTTGTTACACGCCTGAGATGTGAATGGACAAAATAGTTTCTCTAAGAAGGACTTTAAGGTTTAAAACTGTTTTTATTAAAACTAATCGTACATTTGAGTAAATGTACTAGCCATGAATAAATTGTCATAAATAACAAACTTTAAAATTAATTCACACTCATTTGAAAGTTGGGTTGGGGGAGGCTGAGCTGAATGCACGACCACCCTAGGGATGGCACTAAATAGACACAATTCCCATCAAAGAATCTAGAACCAACATGTGCAACCAAAAATAGCTCCTGTTATGGTTTACAGTTTTCGGCCAGAAGCACACAAAAAAAAATCAAAAGGAAATGATACGCTTTTATAGGCCCAAAAACCTACTCATGCATGCAGTGAACATAGCGAATCTACTCCTCTTCTCAACACAGGGAAGGACACAGCAGTTTTCTAGTTTTCATAAACTTTTTAAAAAAAACAACAACAGCTGACTTTGTCATACTTTAAATCAAACCAAGATATAAATCAAACCAAGATATTACGATATTCAGCAGTCTTCTTATTAACATGTAGTGAAGAAAAGATAGCCCCTTTCTCTATTTTGCTTAAACTTTTGTAGCAACTCTCTCCTATTGAGTCTCTTTCAGTTGGATGAGCTCTATTCAAATGATGCAAAGCAGACAAAGCAAACGAAAGGGAAATTGCTTTGGTTTTGTATTGTTATAGTCAGGGGCGTTAATACAATATTCTTAAACAGCATATATCTCAAATAGCTTTTGACAATCAAGTCCAGAACCTGGACATCTGGTTTCGGCTTAGACATTACACCAATGAAACTACTACTAGTGACAACTGAAGAAGGAAAAAAAATAGGGAGTTTGTAAGCCAAGTTGGGCAATTTATCTAACCCCCACCCCTTTTACAGTGTAAAGCTTTCAGAGATTAACTTTCAAAAAAAAATCCGGCCTTGGAATGATCCACTATACTATTTCCCTGTGACAGCTCCCACAGACAAGATGATGTCCAATGTAATGTGCAACATTTACTTGGATCTTGACCACAAGAGGGACCAAGGGGCAAACCACAACCTTTGAAGTGAATGCCTAGGAAGAGCTGCAAGCAATGAAACTGCTATTGCAGACCATTAAAAAAACACAGGAGACAAAGAGTTAATCTTTCCCAACTCAAGGAGAAGCAAAATTAGTGATTCATCAGGGTGCATGCATTGCCTCTATAGACTTTAACTTCTTATCTTATAGATTTCAGACATTACTTCAAAAATAAAGATAATTACGTCCTACGCATTTCATGTCAATCTAGTCACGCATGTTAAGTAGTGACTTAAATTCTTCTAAATCGTTGGTTTTCCTGGCTGATTCAGGCAACCCATTCCATTCTCTAATAGCACTAGGGAAGAAGGAGCACTTGTACAAATTTGTCCCAACATATGGAATAAGAAATGAGTCAGGAAGAGCTATTATGTATATCTTTTCAGGCCTCATCACTGATACAAAGGTCTATGAGACCTCAGGCTGCATGTCTGATTTGCATGTTTTTATCCTAGTACACATTTCTTTTGTAGGATTAGCTTTTCCTATTGTAAACTAAGTTTCCATTAGTCCTAGACTAGCATCATTTTTAGCCCACGAGTTTGAATTTAGGGCTTTGACTTTTTAAAATTATCTTTTTTATAAATACATTTTCACAAAGAGGAGTGGCTCAAACAATGGGCATCAGGAAACACAGACAGAGCCATGTACAAAGAAATGACTATGCCTAACAAACTGGACAGTATTAACTTCCTCCCCTGCAAAGAACAATCTACAATTTTCCAACTAAGAACAGGACACACACCTCTGTTAAATTACCATCTGAACAAAATAAATTCCACACACACAACTCCCCCTTTGTAGACACTGCGCCCACTCTTATGAAACCGTAAACCATATCTTCTTTGAATGCCCCTTCCTAATCCACCTTAGGCAGACCCTACTTCCACTACAGCCCAACATAACCAACACCCTGTACGGCAGTGCTGAATAACTGAAGAAAACAGCACACTATTTTTCCTTGGCACAGTCTGCAAAAGAGCTCACAGCTCAGCAGCAATAAAGCTGGCTAGAAGAAGAATAAATACATTTAAAAACGATCTCCCAGACACCCCATTCTTTCTTCCCTACCCCTTTCCAATTAGTCAAGACAAGTGATAGGATCATAGCGTATTGAGAAAGCTAAAAGCTTGAAATTATTTTAAAAAATAAAATTGGTCAAAATATTTCTAATGGCACAAATTTATTATTGTTAGTCTAGATCTATTACAAATTTAACTACATGACTGATCCAAACTAAACTTTTTAACCCAACATCCCCAGTATGTTTAAAGTCAACATAACCAAATCGTTAACTCAAGTACTATGAACGGGTGCTCCACAAGGTTGTGTACTTTCTCCTGTACTGTATAATCTTTACACTAATGACATAAGAAGCATCTATGACTCAGTTAAACTCATTAAATTTGCTGATGATACTGCCATAGTCGGTCTTATTTCAGGAGACGAAACTCAGTATTGAAGCACAATAGAACAGTTTACAAACTGGTCCACTGACAACTTTCTAGAACTGAATGTCACAAAAACTAAAGAACTTATAACAGATTTCAGAAAGAAAAAACAGATGATACATGAACTTCAGATAAAGACTACATTGATAGAACAAGTAAAATCATATAAATATCTAGGCATCATCATTAATAACAAGCTCTCTATATAATTTGTTTTAATTTTAACATTTACTTGTGGGTGATATGGTAAAGAAAACATTTTACAATGCTGCAGTTAACTTCATTGAAGATGTTCCTACACAATGTCATTCACAATATCAAACTTTTATAAAAGTACATATTCTACTTTTTCAAAGACGTGACAACATCTAATGACACACTTTCATATGACCTAAAATCAAATGACTTACCACTTTTGTATCACTGGTATCTTTTGTTTCCTTGTGTTTGGATCCTCCTGTTGGCATCTCCTTCTGGTGACCATCTGGTATGTTGATCAAGACACATGGAGAGTCCCTTCCTGTATGTGGACTAAACAGACACAAGATGTGATAACATTTTGCCCAACTTGTGAACATTTTGTGTGTGTGTGTGTTGTGTGTGAAAATTTTTGGCAATTCATTAAAGAGACAATACAGGATGCTTGATAACAGGACAGGTAGCACTGGATATTCTTAATATTGGCAATGTCTTTGATAAACAAGATTAAGGAAGAGTGCAGTGTAGTACTTGATAATAGAAGTAATAAAGTTTATTTTAAAAGCTGATAAAGCACATTACTATAAGTCTTTCAATGGGAAACATAAGCTGTCAAATAATCTTCATTTTCAAAAAAAAAAAAATTTCTCTTCACCTCCCCCCCCCCAACCCACTTCCATTTGTGTAGGCTAGTGATAAACTTTTGGTAAAACTCATTGCTGCCAACTTCTATTCATTATAAATACAAGCAAAAAAAAAAAAAGCTTCATCACACCTGACAGGTTGATAGGGCTGGTCACATATGAAATAGCCTCTTCTCTGTAACTGGATAATGTCCCCCTTTTTAATGGTTTCAAGGCAGGGATCCCCATACATTACTTCTTCTTGCTGAAACCCAGAAATGAATGATTTGATCATTTACATTGACCATAGAAATATTTCATAGTGAAAAAAAAAAAAAGCAATATTTTGAACTAATGTTGCAGGTAACAGACCTGCCTACCATTTCAAAAAATGTTAATCCATTCTGGCAAAAAATATCGCCAGTATGAAAATAGGACTTTAACCCATTGCATTATGCATTTATAATCTAGACACAGATCTAATCTAGATCTAGTGAATCTAGAAGTGCAATGACTAGAATCTAGATTTGTAGATCTGCTGTCTTTTCTGCTATCTCAATCTAGACCACATCTCTATAATACAGTAATACTAGGTGATCTAGATCTCTGCTACTAGATTCTAAATTTACTATTGCCAGTTGTTACAATTAGATTTGATGACCTGTAATAATTAAAAAAAGGGAAATTGTTTTCTTTAATATATATATCTAGATCTAAATATAATGTTATTTTGTTTGTTTTCAATGCTAATATATACATATATATATTTCTTGCACTTGAAATAGTCAATCACCAAGTGTTACAGAATGTGGTGCCAAAATACACATTTTGACCATTAGTGTTACACATTTGGACTTCTTTAGGTAGGCAGATCTGAGTTAATCTTCTTATGTATTAAAAAAAACCCAATAAAAGCTGACCTTTGAGTTCTTGTTGATGTAAGCTTTGAAGTCCTCATCTTTGCCTAGATTTGGTTTGCTGATTATGTGATCATAATGGATGCAAACAACAGGGATGAATGGTGCCTTCTCAGTTGCTGCTAACCAAGTGATTTTCTGAGTTTTTTTATAATCCTGTAATCAAGCAATCAATATGTTATCATTTTTATTTCAGGGATCTTTGTAAAACAAGTTGACAACCATTTTTAAGTTGTTTGCCTTTTAATAATGACTGAACACAGACAAATACACCAGATGACCAGTAGAGTTACTGAGAAAGTGATATTAAAATGAAACTATAGATGATGGCACCTATATGTGGCCAAACACCAAGCAAGAACTAAACAAGGAGCCACAAGCAAAGTAAAAAGGAACAGGCTAAGTCAGTCAAGTAAGTTTACTTGAATTCCCAAGTGGTAAAGTAGTATATCAATAAAAGCTAAGAGGCAAGACTATAGGGTAGACCATAATTAAGATAAACAGAGGATGCAATAGTTTTAAGCTTCATAAGGGACACAAAAAAAGCCCTTGGAAATACTGCATAAAAAAGATGTGTTAAGTAGGAGGCCAAGACATCTTTAGGCTGCTAGGCCACTTGCTGTAGCAATGCCAACAATCAACTACTTGATAATCACAGACAAGACTAACCAATCATACTACTTACCACATTCTCCAAGTCCAAGTCTGCATCAATTGATGTGATTTTCTTTGTTGCATCTCTAAATGCAAAGAAACAAAAAATTATTATTTGTTATAAATCCATAAAAATCATTTTGTTATAAATTAGATTTGTAAATTAGTTTGTGAAAAAAAAAAAAAAAAAAAAACTGTTTTAAATTTTTCTAAAATGGTTGTTTTTTTAGCCTTTGATCTAATAGAAATGAATGTCAATGAACTTAAACACATAAAGAAACTTGATTTTAAAAATTTCAATATAATACATGACAAACCTGTTGATTTTCTTGATTGTTAAATTACCCCAGTTTATAAATGTGATAGTTTCTCCTTCAGTCATCACCTCAGCATCAGCTCCATCTATAATCACCTTTGGTCCATACCACACAACTTTTTTACCAACATCAGCATTCTGCAAAATCATAAACATCAGAATATCTGAACTAAACATTACAAGATAGTTATCCAAAATGTCAAGGAAAATAGGGCCTGAGTCAAAGTATCAATTAATAAAAACCAAAAACTCTGAAATATGACACACATAAGCACAAGACACCAGCTTAAATTTCAAAATATTAAAAATAGAAAGTACACAACTATTGTTGAACTTTCTAGAAATGTAAATGATACACAACTATTGTTGAACTTTCTAGAAATGTAAATGTTGCTGTGGTGTAAAATGATTCAAAAGGAGAATGTGAGTTAGTTGACAGTGTGGTGCTAGTTTCAATGTTTTCAGCTCTTTAAAAAATTATTTTGATTTCAAGAAAGAAATAGTCCAGGTTTTATTGCTCACTGAATTCTGATTCAAATTGAACTTATTTTTAAGAGTTCCTGTGCCTTTAAATTCCCAGTGCTAGTGCAGCCCTTGGCTGCTTGTAACAAGAAGGGTCCAGGAACAAAGGCATGAGCTATGTATATGGCATGATCCAATTGTAGTAATGGTCAATGCCATTGAAGAACCTCAGACAGGACTTAAGGTGAAGGGCTCAAGGTTGCTTGCCTATTATGAGAAATCCTTCCTAAAGGTCAATGGGATGCATGTCTGCTCTGATTCCCTTACCTACTTTTTCAAAATTTTTTCATTGTTGAACCTGTATTGCAGTAAAGTGGGAAACAATCTGCTTATTGTTATGAATAGGACAACAAAAATAAAGTTTCGCATTTTGAATGTGATGATCTAGTCTAGTCTCATAATTCCATATCAAGCATAAACATAAGTTAAAAATAATAAGTTCTCATTTTAATTAGGTTGCCTATATGTGTAGTTGTAATTTTATATATTCCAAAATACAGCATGTCTAAGCAATGTAATTATTAACATTTGCTATTGAAACAAAATTGTCATGCTCACCTTGGGATGCTTGGCCACTTCTTTAGATTCCAACTTGGCATCTCTTATGTTGACAGTGACCACACCATCTTTCAGAAGTGCTGTGTACCTTGGTACAACTGGATCTATCACCTGCAAAGTAAACAAACAGAATTCTTTAACACATTAGAGGTTTTACAGGGATTTTCAGGGACGTTAAAATTGATTAATAAACTTTTACTTAAAACATTTAAAATCTTCATAAACAATTCAAGACAAACATTGTATTCAATCACACTGTTGATTGAATAAAATCCAAAATCAGTAACTACCTTGAATGCTTGTAACTTTAATAAAATGTTAACACATGGACTACTCTTTTTGTTTAAAGCTTAAATATTTTATTTCTTGCAAAACATCCATTTTCAAAAAACAATTCATTCTTTTAGAAATATTCAAATGGTTGGTATCTCTATTGAGCCTACAAACCTTTTTGTTGTAGGCCCATATCTTGTCCCACTCCATCATGTTGACAGACCTAGAGGATCCCTGAAAAAGAAAGAATACAATACAATTTAGCCTAACACACATGCAGTATTTAAAATACTGGGTTTAATATAGAAAAAGGGGAAAGTTCACCTGTGTGATAATGAACTGTTTCAATCCCTCTACTGTCATACCCCTACGCCTGACACCCCTGACTGTTGGAAATCTTGGGTCATCCCTGGTAAACAAGATAAATAAATTGTACAACAGAATAGTTCAACATTATAGTGTATTTGTTAATACTGAGCACATATTACTAAAACACATTGTTTCTATGACCATTTGAAATGAGTCCTATAAAACAAGCAGAGATTTTGGGCTTAGGACAGTCCTACTTAGAATGTGATTCAATTCAATATTTACCATCCTTCTACTAGGCCCTCTGTGACAAACCAAGTCAACTTCCTCTTTGACATGACAGTGCTTTGAAGGTTGAGGCGGCTGTATTCATAGAGGTAAGGCTTTCTCAGACCTGTGAAGAAGAGCAACAAAGTAGAAAAATGCATTCATTAGTGCTAGAAGAGAGTCACAAACCCCAAAGGTAGTTGTGATTGCTTTTTTAAAGACGTGTATGGCCAGAGCAAATTACAATGAGTTCATACCGAGTGCATCCAAAAACCAAAAATATTGATCATCTCTGTCATGATATTCAGTGGTACGCAGGGCATGGGTTACATTCTCAATGCTGTCAACTATTGGGCAGGCAAAGTCATAGGTGGGATAAACTCTGAGGGAGGAAATAGTAATAAGCACAATATTCAGTTTTAGAAATCTTTCTACACATGTAGTACAAGAGATAGTAATAAGAAGTACATTTAATTCAGCTTTACAAATCTACACAAATATATATTCGAAAAAATTAATTAATTAACCAGCATCAACAAGCAACATTACTTTACCACAAACTGAAATTGTAAATAATCAAATAAGTAAATAATCTTTAATCTTAATTTGCTGTCCAAAAAACTTAAGTAGAAAAAAAATAGCCCCTTTTTTTTGATTTCTTAAAAATAAATTCAAGTGTAAAAGAAATAAATTAATTGAAAGCATTACTTGTATTTGGTTCCAGTTCGTACGTGTGACTCATTCTTGCAGCGGTACATTGTTGGATCTCTCAAGCAGCCATTGTCAGACTTCATATCAATTTTGGCCCTAACACAGCACTTCTGGCCCACTGAACTTCCTTTCTTCATCTCTTCCCAGAGTGACAAATTTTTAGCCACGTCTGCAAAGTTACAATTCATCACTCAGTTAAGAACATAGAACCAAAGCATATCAAGCAATTGAAATATTCATTTAGTTTGATATAATAAGTTCCACCTAATAACTATTTTAATTAAAAATTTCTTAGTAACAATAAGGAAAATATATTGTCATAAATAAATAAAAATCATAATCTGGCAGTCTGAAAAAAAAAAAAAACAATAGGAACCCAATAATTTTTATTTAAATGCTTCAAATGCTGGGAAATTTATTTTATACTTGTAAATAATTTTTTTTATGCGCAAAAAAAGTGTGAAACAAATATTTGAAATTACTAATGAACTTTCTCTTGTATTGTCAATCATTTTGAATCTTTTGAAAATTTTCTGATTTATTTTTGTTCTATTGACCCTTCAAATTTCTTAGGAAAGTATATGAAAAGTAGAAATGCTGGTTCAATTTTTTTCTTTCCAAATGTGCTACATAATGAAATGACACTATTAAATCTGGCGCATGTCAACAATGTTTACCATTATTGCGGGATTTGGACTCTTGTCTTTCTTCTCTCTCTTTCTTCATAACTTCTGGATCAGTATCATCCACATAGGACTTGCCTTCACGAAGCATCTGCTCACAATACTTCATCAAGGTGTCAAAATGATCCGATGTATGGCTGAACTTGTCATAGTTAACACCCAACAGTTGAAGATCTTCTAGAATAACCTTCAAGAGAATTATGTTTGTAAACAATTGAAAAGAATTCTAGTTAGCTACATCTATAGTGTGGTATTGACACTTGAGTTAATGAAGAAGCTGCATGAAGTTTTTAAAATGTGTATAAGCTGCAGCCCAGACAAATCAGGGTTTAAATGGAAAATATGTAACCTTTAAATGAAGGTTTTTCGGGGGAAACACTGACATAAAACTCACAAGGCCAAGGGAGTAGATACCATCCTCAAAGTAAGTGGCAACAAAACATTAAATAGTAAAGAAAAATCAGGTTATATCTGTAGCCAGTTGAAAAAGAAAGGCTCAGCAGAATACAGGCTCTGAAAACTGTAATATTACAGCCTTAACATCAGCAATAGCACTAAGACTGCCAAGGATCACACACTGAACTGTTAGCATGAATCATCTTTAAAAAATTCCACTTAAAAATTGTACATGCTGCCTCTATTAAAGTTATTTTGAACCAATATAAAAAATGTGTAGAAAAAAGAAATACCTTTTCAAACTCTGCATTTTCTTTGGCTGGATTGGTGTCATCAAACCTCATGATTAGAGTTCCTTTGAATGTGTCACGATAATATTGGTTCAGTAGTGCAGCCTTGGCATGTCCGATATGGAGGTAACTAGAACAACAAACAATAGTGTCAAGACAGAATTATAGTGTCAAGACAGAATTGTAGCTTTATAAACTATTGCAATACAAAAATGAAACTATTACACACCCACTAGCTTCTGGAGGGAATCGCACAACAACTTTTCCCATTTCAGCTCCTGGCAACTCAACAAATTTCCCTTCATCTTTTTTAATCTGTGTGTAAAAAAAAAAAAAAAAAAAAAAAAATAAGAAGCAAAGAAATATACTAAAAAAAACTATTGTGTATGCAGAGACAAATGTAATTTTCATCAAATAAAAAAAAATCCACATTGAAAAGCAATGTGTGGCAAACAATAACAATAATTATTAGAATTGCATGGAAACAAGAACATTTGGAGAAAGTGGAACTTATGTATCAAAATAATGCAGCCACTGCTTAAATAAAAGTTTTAGTCAATTATTTATTTTGATCTCTTTCTTATGTTATGAAGCTTTTTATTATTAATTATATGACTTTTACATCATCTGGTGGTTTTTTTGTTTTTTTTTATGTTACAAGCTAGTGTAAATTTTAAAAGAATTCAAAGTTGATATTGGAAATTTCTCATATGGCACAGGTTTTAACTAATGTATAAATTTACATTTGTCTCTGAAGATTTTTTCTTCACATCCTTTACAGCTGCAGGAGCAAACTGAATGACTGCTTTGGCAAAAGGTTTCTGGGCTGTCAAAAACTTGTAGTATCTGCTGACATTGACTGGAGCCTCGTTGGCTGACAACAAAGTCTGAAATGAGCTGCTCACTGTTATATAAAAAAAAAAATTTAACAACAATAAAATATAACAAATAAAATGAATTGCTTTACTATTTTGTAACTTTTTTTACACAAGTTTATTTTTATTAGTAACTAAAGACTAACATAAGCTTTTATAGGGAAAAAAAATATTTACAGTGTAAAACTTCCCATAATGCCAGATCAGCAATTGTAAGAGCAGTGCCAGATATGTAAGTGCTTGGTCTAAGCTCATGGTCCAAATAGTTAATGGCATTTTTGAAGTTGGTTGTGCAAGCTAATCTCCCATAAGCAAAGTTCAGCCAGTGATCAATCTAGAGTGATAAGATCAAATTATATCTACAACTACATACATAATGACTACACATAAAAGACCTTATTTAAGGTTAACATCAATTAAATACTAAAAAATTACTTTTACACACACACACACATATATATATAAAAAAAGATCTTGGAAGACACAATAATTACTTCAGTTTTTTGAAGAGCATCTTCTCCAAATAATCCTGTTTCTGGAAATGATCTGCCTAAGAATCGGAGGATTGATGCAGAGTTATTGAATTCAGCACCGCTAAAAAAAAATTAATTTTGATGATTAAAAAACAAACAGAAAAGGCTCTAAGCAGATACAAACAAAAAAAAAGCGCAAAAAAGCAAAATATAATTTTAAAACTGTAGAAAATGTGTGAAACAGTACAAAAATTGGCATCTTTTGATGTAACACAAAACACCTCGAATAGGGTGAAGTAATTTTTGAGCAGACGTTTTGTTGAAACGAGTTAACAATATATATATCATTTTTTTAAACTGAGCCCAAACGCTCACAAAATTCAATTTCTCTATTTAGCTGCTAAATAAATCTATAGAAGCATTCAAATTGGGTATGTTTAAAAACAAATAAACAGTTAGTTGTACTTTAATCATCAATGTTGTCCCAGTAATGCAAAAGTGGGTACCCCTTAACCAGCACTGCTAGGATAAGGAAATGTACGTATTCGAATTCATTTTCTATTGATAAATTCTTAGAGTACAATGGCTGAAGAAGTGAATACACTTGATATGAACCTAAAACTTCAACTTTAATTTTTAGCCTAATGTGGAACTTTTTGATACCAGAGAAACTAGTTAAACACAAATTATATATTTCTATACATACATATAATATATGTTTATTCAACCTACTTGCCCCAGCTAAGACTATTTGAATCTCCCAGACTCCATTGAAATTTATGATTCACAGATGATAAAACTTCTGCTGCCACAACTGCAGCTGTAGAATAAAAATATAGATTTGAACTTAAAATTTAAAACTTTGGGCAATTCCTGGAATTTTAAAATGTTCAAAACAATAAAAGTTGTATTTTAATACAAGACATGTCCCACATATACTTAAATATATAAATATTTAAATTATGATCTTTGAAAAGCATTACACCCGAGTCTACTATAATTAAGTATTTAATAACAGGGTACATACTCTTTATTTAAAATATTATATTAGATCTAGATATATCTATATCTATAGAGTCAATACTATCTAATAATTTTTACATTTTAAAATTTTGTACACTAGTAATCAGTGAATCAGTAACATTAGTAACAATACTATTCTGAGTATTCTTGGCATGTATATAGCTCCTCCTTCATGGTCGAAGACTCTTGGCATGTACTCATGTAGTATTATACTGTATATATACTAGAGATTCTATCTAGATCTACCCTAAATCTAACATTATTTAATGTAAAAATGTTTTGAATTGAATAATAAAAAATTAAGATCTAGATCTTAAACAATATTAACTCTTTCAGAGCGGCATTACTCTCAGCAAGTAACTTGGAATACAATATTTGCTTCACTATCCTTATAATATTTCACCATAGTTATAATGCTTAACTTTTTATTTCTCTCTTTATTTTTCGCATGTGAGAGTAATTGTTCTTTGTTTTGATGTAAATTTTATGCAGGACCAAGATGTTTGTTTTTTTTAAATGACAACATTCTATTAGGCTTTTTTTAGTTTAATGTCAATGTCACAGGACCCAAAGTATTTAAATAACATCTTTTATCAAATTTAAAGTGACAAACTGTGATTAGTTTGTGATTTTTCAATATTTATGGATTAAATGTAGAATTATAAGGTTAATTATATGTTTATCAATTTTTAAATGAATTTTTCATATATTTTTGTTTCTGAACTCAGTTAAAACTTATTTAAAGCATATTTTCTTAAATATTTTTTTCTATTTATTAAACTATTGACACTAGCCAATTCATTTTTTTTTAAATAAAGGCAAATATGTTAAGTTATATAATTATAAATAAGGTCTAGGTAAGTTCAACACTACCCCTTCCCCTGTAAATTTTTGTTCGTCCCGGAAAACTGCATTTTTTCTATAAAAATTAAATTAAATTGAATAATAAACAAGGTTACAAAGAAGTTTGTGACAGTGGTCAAACCAGGCAGGTTTCAATATTTTCAGAAAGAATATCAGAATGAAATGAAATTCTATCAAAGGAAAATGACAGAGAAGAATGGAGAAAGAATGTCGACAGATCTTGTGTGGTGTCTCAACAGACCAGCAGACCAAGGGATAGATGAAAGTGAAAGAGAAGTTAGATGTGAATCTGGCCTAACTGATGTCATATAATGATTATCTAATTGATCTAAATTGTTTTTTAAAGGTCTGTTTAAAAAAAACAAAAAAACATTTAGTTAAGTGTCTTGTGAAGAATATGGTGCTGTGCTGCAGTTCAGGCAATAATATGAAAAATTACGCATTAATTGTTGTTTTAAATTATGTAATGTATATATATGTTCCACTTATACGCATATTATCTATTAGCTTGTTTCTCTTCAAATAAAAAAAAAAGGAAACTTTTTTTATTATGTACAGTTATTTTTTTGGTGCTTGTTTGCATTTTATAAATGTGTTAAAAATATATGGTAAATAGTCATCTCCCTTACTAAATAGCCTCCCATATTTGTTACTATTAATAGTGAATAGTTGTAAAAATGGTGTATTTTTATGAAAAAACGGCTTGCATCTAATAGTTGATTTTAAAAATCACTTTTTGGCTTTCAGAAATGAAAAAAATAGCGTTGCATCAGAACTTGTCTAAAATATCTGATGTCGGATTTTCAATATCTTTTCTAGTTTACGAGATCTAAGCAGGAGGAATGGACGGACAGACATACCACACAAAACTAATATTGAGTATCTGCGGAACTGTTTCCATTAACCTTTGGCTTGCTACCCACCTAGCAGAAGGAAAACAGAACTCAAACCTCTGCTGCCTTGCAGCTATACCCAAACTTGGGAAAGGTTTCGTGGGCCACCCTATGGAAAAATAAGAAGACGGCGACCATTAGGCAGTTTGTAGCACACGGTGCTACACCCTGTCAGAGCCTGTGATGCCGTTGATCCCAAAATGTTTATATATGAAATTTGCAAAGAATTACAAAAGAAACTTTTAATTTTATAACTCATGCCATGGATGTGCCCTTAAACTCTCTTAAAGAAATTCGTTTAACAATCTCAGATGTAGGTTTATGTAAAACAGCTGGTTGGTACAATTAATATTTGACCTAGATGCTGTTTTCCATATTGTGCTATAAGTAAAAAGATATTGTAAGACGCTCACAAAACATCATCTTCTCAACATGATGTCGAAGAGAGATTTTGTGGGTCTATTCTGAACTTTATCTTTGAGTGTTTGAAAGTTTTTCAAATCTTTAAATTATATTATCTATTTTTGTCAAGGTAACACTGTCTCAAATGATCCTCCATCGTCGTTGGTTTCAAATCTTCATAAAAAAGGTACTTAGGCTAGTTTGACAAGGAAACAATGAATCACAATTTTAAATAATCAATGCTGCACAGTCTACATTTCTTTTTGTTAAACATTAGTTACAAGTAGACAAAATTAAGCTATTTAAATAAATATTGAAATTAAATACAATTTTCGTTTGAAAAGAAGGATAAATATTTAAAGGATTAACTAAGGTGCAAATCATATAGTATATGACAGAATTACATTGATGAGATGTAAAAATTAAAGTCACGACCTACTAAATGAAATCTTTTATCGTAGACCCCCATGGACATCTCATAGACCCCCAAATTATTTTTTCACTTTCTTAGACCCCTGGCTTGGCCTTGGAAGTCTTCATAGACCCCTGGGGTCTATATAGGCCATTTTGGGAATTTAAGATCTAGATCTTAAATATTATTATTATTTTAATAATAAAATAAATAAATAAATTAGCAATTTAAATTTAAAGATTAATTAGATCTAGTCAATTTAGATAGTAATTAGTAATAGTAATACATCTAATCTATCATAAAAAAAAATTTAAAATCATAGACTAGACTCGACAAGAGTTTGAATTTAGCCTTCGGCCTTAGGCACAATTTAGGCCATGTCGTATAGACTAGACCCCCAAATTATTTTTTCACTTTCTTAGACCCCTGGCTTGGCCTTGGAAGTCTTCATAGACCCCTGGGGTCTATATAGGCCATTTTGGGAATCACTGATCTAGATCTTAAATAATATTATTATTTTAATAATAAAATAAATAAATAATAATAAAATCATTTTATAATAAATACTTTACTCCATGAAACCATACCATAATTATACAGATCATGATACTACATTACTACATCTAGTCATTATTATTGACATTATACAGATTAGCCATTAGCAATTTAAAGATTAATTAGATCTAGTCAATTTAGATAGTAATTAGTAATAGTAATACATCTAATCTATCATAAAAAAAATTTTAAAATCATAGACTAGACTCGACAAGAGTTTGAATTTAGCCTTCGGCCTTAGGCACAATTTAGGCCATGTCGTATAGACTAGTAGATTAGAATAAAAATCTATGAGTAGTATCTTAGTATGAGACAGATTCAGACAGGCTGTGACTGTGAGTAGTAAATAGTGAGGACGAGGAGACTTACGACTTAGATCTAGCTAGATCTTCTAAGTTCTAGTCTAGTGTCGTAGTGACTTACCAACAGCAGGCTTGTCTTTACTGATTAAGATATTCTGAGTCATTTTTAATTACATAAATTAGATATAGAATCTAATCTAATTATTGTTCGAAGTTATCCACTAGCACTAGATCTAAATATAGATCTAATGTAGAACTTAATGATGATGCAAGAAATTTATAACCACACTTCTTTAAATACCGATTCCTTGAATTCGCGTTTCTCCAAGTTACACCATACAACCGGAAATATACAAACGCCGGTGATGCCAACTCATCAAAAATATTTTTATCAATACATGTAATACCATGAAAGGCAAAGTATTACACTTTAATCTAGTCTAGATTATTGGCGGATCGGGGAGGGGGGAAGGAGGGGAAAGGCAGAAGGGGCCGTAGGGTGCGATCGCCCCACCCACTCCACCGACCTGCAGGCAAGGGAGGGATTTATAAATAATCACTAAATTTGTGTACAAAATTATTTTTATCTTTACCATCCCTAAGACTTAGTCTGTTGGGGCACCATGCAAGACTCGTCGAACGTCTTTCTCCATTCCTCTCTGTCTTTTGCCTTAGTTAGAACCTCTTTCAATGGAAGGCCCGTCCATTCTTTATGTTGTCCTCCCATCGCTTACTCTGTCTGCCTTTTCTTCTTTTTCCTGGTAGGCTTACAGTTCCCTGAAAAAAGGTCTTTGCGTGCCCCGAAGATCTTATAATATGGAAGATCATCATGGGGTCAAATCAAATCCTGTCTCTAATTTTTTGGTTTGTGATGACAGGATGATTATGACATTCAAAATTATTCATTTTGTTTAATAATATACTAATTATTTATATATTACTTATTATGTCCCCCCCCCTTTTTTTACTGGCCGATTCCGTTGGGTGGAGGGGGGGGGGGGGGGCGAGTGTATCTAAGCCCCCACCCCCATACCACTAGTTCTTCGGATGGTGGGGGTGCAGTTTTATTTTTGTGTAAAATCACAATTTATATGTACATAGTTAGTAATTTATCTATATGATAAAGTCCCCCTTTCGGACCTTGCGATCTATAGGGGAGATGATGTTAAGATCATGTTTCTTTAGCCAACGGTTAACGAGCAAGTAGGAGTGTGTGTGGCCAGCACATCAACCAATCACCTTTACTTTCCCCAACTAACGGATACCCATTAGAGAACTGCAGACGTCAGGAGAATGCGTCTGTGCATTTAATTATAAGAACGCAAAAGAACACGAACCCCCTGGCTTGTCTTTTAGTCCGATCCGAAGATTAATGAAGAGTTGGGGGTTCGGTAATTCACGAGGCTACCAGCTCCAGCTACGACCTACATATTCTGCCACATTCAGCGCAGACATAACCATTGTCCGCCGGTGGTTGAATTAGATAGTTTTCGCTGTTTAAGGCCTTAGGATGTGAATTGCTTCTTTGGTCTCAAATGTGTAACATACGGCCTTTGTAAACCTATGTGTGTATTTATAAGTGGCGTAGCATCCATGGCACGGAGGTTCAAAATTGCCCTCTCTCATTCAAATTAATATAATGTTCTGGATCCGCCAGTGATCTAGAAAACAGATTATCAGGTCTACTAGGGGAACAAGGGGGAGACTTGGGAGTAGCCAGCAATTTTGTTTTTGGAGGTAGTGTAAAATTTTTCCTGTTTTTTTTCTTGGACACACGCACACACATACACATGCACAAACGCAGAGGTTCTTTCTAAAGTTTCTTGACTGACAGCAGATACCCTCTCCTGCCAACTAGAGGTTCATGGGTTCGAAATCTAGTCGAAACATATCTTTTAAATAATTATATATATTAACTTTTTTTACGCTCACAAACACCATTTTTTTAAACTAGATTTAATATTGTTATATTGAGTTCATTTTAATCCATAAATGCATATGCAGTCTAGATAGCAGTAAATAAGTTAATAATGTATGAGTACGACTCTCCCGTAGCTAGGAGCCTCCTTCGAGTTTGTGGGTAACACAAACTCCCTTTATCATCTAGTAGGTACCATTAGATCTAGACTAGCTCTACCAATGAGTTAAACTTGGGCATAGTTCGATTTAGCAATGCTTCATGTTGTCATAATCTTCCTTATATATTATTATGCAAATCACAAAGAAACATTTACGATCAACACGAATCGTTTGAATGCTCTAGCAGCCAAGCTTGTACGGGCTAATTTTAGAGCTTAGATTTCTTTACACCACGTATATCCTCTAATATATTCTAATTCTTTGTAGCGCTATTAAATGGGGAAAATACCCTTTTACCTTGAAATTACATAAACACTATTTAAGGGAAACTGGTCAGTCTATTAGTAAATGGCAATTTTTGAGTTATTTATACTAGGCCTTTAGCGATTTTCTGTAAACAAAATGTTGGAAGTAGTTCAAGCTGATATTATCTAATTGAAAACAAACTAAAAAAAAGGCAGGGAAGGATCGCGACGTTTTGCTTAGGAAGGGAGAGGGATTTAACTTGATTTTGATTTACAATTTATACATCACCATTAGCATAATCATTATCCTTAACAACATTATTTAACTTGATTTTGATTTACAATTTATACATCACCATTAGCATAATCATTATCCTTAACAACATTATCATTGTCGTAATCATCATCATTTTCGTAATCATCATCATTGTCGTAATCATCATCTATCATATTCCGTCTAAGTAAGAACTTGAGACAACGAGAAATTCTAATTCTCCCTGTGGTTGCGCTGCGAGTGGGATTAAGTCAAGAGCAAGTGGCTTTCACGACTTTGAGTCAATGTAGGCATATACAATGTCTACAAAAGCAATTTTCGCGAAAAGGAGGAATGTACGCATAAATAAGGTTTAAATAGTGCTTAAAAACGAAAGAATCTCTCTCTATATATATAATTCTCTACGCCGCCCAACCATCTGACTCTCTAACCCACGATAAAAAAGTCAAGGAAAGATAAATCTTTAATTTCTGCAAGTCGGACTAGAGTTATCCCATGTAACTTTGGCGGCGACAGAGAACGCGGCTCAAAAGAAAAGAGCAAAAAAAGGGGGGGGGGGGCGAAAAAACAAGTAATCTTTTCTGTACATATAATTCTCTACGTCGCCAAACCACCCACCCCATTCGGACAACTGTGCCTTCCAGGAAGTGTTCACCCGTCACTAAATAGCGGTGTATGCTTCGCCACGGGTCGGTTCATGTGTAATATTTTACTTTCTGATCTGTCGGCTTTTAGGTAAATTGTAGTTTTGATCGTGAAAGGTGATTAGTTGTTCTAGGCACACGGAAAGTGATAACAGGCTTAGTTTTCATATTTTTTCGTCCACCGCAATTGAGACAATTAGTGATGAATGTATCAGGGCTTTTTGCTTATAATATTTATATAAGGAAGAAAAAAACAGACAACGCGATAGGAAAATAACAAAATAATGGACGGACCTGTTATTGAAAGAAATTCTATCCAAGGCAAAAGACACAGAGGAATGGAGAAAGACGATCGTGTGGTGCTCCAAAGACTCAAAAAGACTTAGGCAGGGATAGACTAAGGTTATGCCTGGGCGCGGTAAACGAATTTTCATACGCTGCCGCCTCTTTCGGTATATCTATAAACCTCGGGAAAACAGAAGTCATGTTCCAGAAGTCACCCAATGAAACATATTCAGCCCCAAGGATCACAGTAAACGGACAGCCCCTTAACGTGGTAGACCACTTCACATATCTAGGTAGTATAGTGTCAAATGACGCCTCACTTTCAAGGGAAGTTGATAACCGTCTGGTCAGATCCAGTAGCGCTTTTGGACGCCTTCAAGCGAGAGTTTGGAAGAACAAATCGCTCCGCCTGCCTACAAAAATCATTGTCTACCAAGTGGTGGTTCTCTCAACCCTTCTATATGGCTCTGAGACATGGACACTATATAAAAAACAACTAAGACTTCTTGAGCGCTTTCACCAAAGATGCTTGCGCTCCATCATGGACAAACGGTGGCAGGATCGCACTACAAACAGCGATGTCCTAGCGAAGGCCGGTATGGACAGTATAGAGGGACTTATTATTGTCCGACAGCTACGCTGGGCACGGCACGTATCCCGTATGGGAGACGAACGTATGCCAAAGGCAGTCTTTTTTTGGTGAGCTAAAAGGTGGTCGACGTAACAGAGGCGCCCTACGGAAACGCTTTAAAGAACTGCTTAGGCGTCAACTTTCCTTGGCTGACATAGAAGAGAGCACCTGACTGCATGCGGCGTCGCAACGAGACAGCTGGAGGTCACTCATAAAGGATACACATTTGCGACCAAAAGAAAATCTGCTGCCGAGGACAAACGCAGACGACGAAAAGAAAATCTACAACGAGCACCTGCGGACAATGGTTATGCTTGCCCTGGATATGGCAAAATATGTAGGTCACAGCTGGGGCTGCGCAGCCACGGGAAATACTGTATCCCTCACTATCTTCGGACTCGAAGACAAGCCTTATATAATTTTTTAGCACTTTTTAGCACTACAGAATTACATTTTTAAGCACTTCCGTTTGTAGATCCATTTTTTTTAATTAGATGCAAAAAAATTGAAGTTTTAATAAGTGTCCTTGACATTCCTTAGTTTAGGCCTATATTGAAAATACACAAGAAAATATTTTTTAAAAAGCTTATATTAAGCATAGTTGTATCAATTAGTTTGGATCAGTCATGTAATCAAATTTGTACTAGATCTAGACTAACCAACAAAAAAAAAAAGCATTTATAAAAATAGGGGCCTATATATAAAAAGTGTGAACGACCTGAATTTGAGCTTATGGATCAAGCCTTCTCTGGCTTCTCCAGCCAATACGGTAAACACTTATGAACATTGAAGATTGCAAAGTTATCTATTGTTTCTATAGTCTCCTTCTATTTTTCATGGTATGTTCACTTAGACTCAGACGACGACCTATATAGGGGACTAATTAAACCTATACCACCACTTCAGTCAAGTACTTATTCTTTTCCTTATTTGAGATACCAAACAAAATAATTTATTTCCATTAGTTAATTAACTAATTTGTTATTATGTTTAAATTGATTATTGTGTTGTCAGTTAAAAAGAAATAATTATGCAAAATTTCAGCTTGATGCGAGATAGGGTGTTGGAGAAATAATAACGTGTACAACTTTTTACAAGACAGACAGACAGACAGAGTGAGTTAATATAAGCTTTTTAAACATTTTCCTTTGCAAGGCCCCCACAAATCGGAGGCCCTAGACCATTGTTTTCCAAACTTTTCTCCTTAAAACGTAACGCAACACTTCACACATTCTGAGTATTTATCGGAACACTGCTTATTTTTTTTAGAGAGATTAATTCACAAGCGGTAGCTTACTAGTTAATTATTCCAGTAGATCGCGAAACATCTAGTCAGCCCTCGCAGAACACTAGGGCTCCGCGGAACACAGTTAAAGAAACGCTGCCTTAGGCGACTGTCTAATTTGCCTATACCGAAGGCCAGCCCTGTCTGCAGCATCAAATTTTCAAAGCGTTTTAGCTTGTAGCTGTTTTTTTTTTTAAATAGTTGGCAACGCTGAAATTTAATTTAGCGTCCTTGACATTGTTCATCGTGAACATCCTCAATTTCATCATGTCTTATCAGTAAGCTTATGACCCTACTATGTCATCGACTATCTAAAAATAGGCTACAATAACGCTAGTCTACCATAGAGTCTTTCCATAATGTCCTACTGGTTGCATCACTCCTGTTATCATGACCAGGCAGCGTCGACGTAGAGCAATTAAATCTATATAGGTATGTGCGAGCGTCGAATTTAAGATAGTGATTGTATGTATTGTAGGCCCATGTAAGACTCTATTTTTTTCTAGATTATGTCGGAAGACGGGATATTGAGAGGGAAATATTCAATATTGATCTTGTAAAATGTTAACAAAGACGAAGTGGAGGATTTTGCTTCCTTTATTCAGAAAAAAAAGAGGGGGGGGGGGGGGAGAACAAGTAATCTTTTCTGTATATATATAAATCTCTACGTCGCCCAACCACCCAACCCATTTGGACAACTGTCTTTCAGGATGTGTTCACCCGTCATTAAATAGCGGCGTATGCTACGCCGCGGGTCGGCTCGTGTTTAATGTTTTACTTTCTGATATGTCGGCTTTTAGGTAAATTTAACTTCTGCAGTTTTGATCGTGAAAGGTGATTAGTTGTTCTAGGCACACGGAAAGTAATAACAGGCTTAGCGTTCATATTTTTTCGTCCACCGCAAGTGAGACAATTAGTGTTGAGTTTATCAGGGCATTTGCGCTTATAATATAATATTATAATATAATAATATGGAAGAAAAAAAACAGACAGCGCGATGGGGAAAATAACAAAATAATGGATGGACCTGTTATTGAAAGAGATTATGTCCAAGGCAAATGACACAGAGGAATGGAGAAAGACGATCGTGTGGTGCCCCAAATGTTCAAAAGACTTCGCCAGAGATAGGCTAAGGTGAGGCCAGAGTCTTATATAATTTTTGAGCACTTTTTATCACTAAAGAATTACATTTTCTAAGCACGTCCGTTTTTACCTCCATTTTTTTTCCATATTAGTTGCAAAAATTGAAGTTTAATAGGCGTCCTTGACATTGCTTAGTTTGTTGGATGTGGGCCAAATGTGCCCCTCTAAAAACAAGATTGTTAACATGACATTTGTTAGAGCCAGCAGGTTAGGCATAAAATGTCCACATAGTCAAATGAACACCTGATATGATTTATTAATTACTTGTTGGTGAATAGAACAGATAGCCGTGTATGGGATGCGTTTATTCGGCTGTCTCAAAAATATAAAAGAAGTGTACATTGAATTAAAAAAAAAAAAGCACGTGTACACAAATAAAGTCATTGTTTATACAAGGGAGATAATCCAAACAAAAAGGTGTAAAGTGTGAGCTTATAGTGATAAAATCATAGTTAAATGTTCTATTTCTATCACTGCGCAATAAACAAGTTAGAGAACTGTTAACCGGACTCAAAAAAACTAATATTGACGTAAATTTTGACATAGTCCTATACAGTCATATAACTCCGTCGTCGCTAGGGGGCTTGTAAATGTGCGTAAGTGTTTAAGTAAGTGTGGGGGGCTTGTAAATGTGCGTAAGTGTTTAAGTAAGTGTGGGGGGCTTGTAAATGTGCGTAAGTGTTTAAGTAAGTGTGATTTGATATCGTTATATTTATGTTTGGATTTTAAAAAATTACGTAGCCTATATTGCATAGTCATTTTTAGATGTACAACATGGTCTACTGTTTTGTTAATAAATGTAAGAAAATAATACTTTAAAAAGAAATCTTCATGATATTCAAGCAGGGATTGATAACTACAAAACGCCCCCCCCCCCCTCCCTTTTTTTCCCCACATGGTTTGAGAAATTCTCTACTTGTGTCAATTATATAATATAAAGGGACATGATCGTTGTATTTAAGAGGAAAAATCTATACAGTCGGGTTTGGTTTATCTCCCTTTTTGTGCGCCTGTCTTTTGATTTAATGGAAAATAAATTTAAAAAAAAAATCAAACAAAGATGAAATTGTTAATTAAAATATATGACTCCTCATGTCTCGAGGCTTTGTTTTTGTCTTGAGACGGGGCAGAATCTGGTGTGACTGACAAGCCAATCTAGAGCGGCAGAGTTTGCCACAGTTCGTGCATGTCTATGTATCTGTCCTAGGGCTAGCTGACAGGCAACTTTCTTTTTCTTTCCCTTGGCTGATGCAGCTTCGTTTCTTTTGCACTCGGCGAAGTTCGTACCAGCACGTCACAGTCTGTCTCCATGCTGTCCGGTCTTGAGCTATCTCCTCCCACATACTTAGGTCAATGCCCGTGGCTCTCACGTCTCTCTTGCAGAAATCTCTGTAGGTTAGTCTTGAGCGGCCCTTGGGTCTGACTCCTTCTGCAAGCACAGCGTATAGGATGTCTTTAGGGATTCTTCCATCTTTCTCTGAGTAAAACAAAAAAAATAATTAAAAAAATAGCATAGATGCTGTGCATATTGGTCCGTTTCAGAACGTCCTTGTTGGAAACATGATCCCTCCAGGAGATGCACATTACGCGTCGCAGGCAGCGCAAGTGGAAGGCTGTTTAATCTGTAAGTTGCCCAGCTCTCACTGACATATAGAAGTGTGCTCAGAATGCAGGCATTTTAGACTAGCAATTTTGGTTGCCGAAGTCAATTTGGTATTTTCCCACACGCGCTTGGAGAGTTTTGCCATTGCTGCAGAAGCCTTTCCTATTCTTTTTATCAGCTCAGTGTCTAAATCTAAAATATTAACAAATAATTCAACAACAAATATATTAACGTAATTAACCAAAAGTTTTGATATCTACTTTGCACCCCAGAACTAGGGGACTAGCAGCCTCCCTCAGAATGCATCACTCAATAAAACCACGGACAATATAGTCTACCGGGACTCTACCCAACTATGTTAATCAAACACGATTGAGAGCATCCATTGAAAACACTAAAGCTCTAAGATTCACTAATATCTAGTACGGACCCATACAATTTTTTCCGATTTTCTCCTCGGCATCGACATTCGGTGACTCCTATCTCAAATAGTTTTAGTGAAATGCTGTGGAGCACAAGAAAAAATCCTTTTTTGTGAGGTTGGGGCTTTGAACGAGCATTAGCTAGTGTTCAAACGAAGTCGCCCACAAAGCAGCCCCCCCCCCTTTCTCCAGGTAGCCGATGAATCCAAAGGAACGTCAAATACCCATTCCAGTTTGGAACCAGAACAAGAACAAAAAGTTGAACTCTTGTCTCTCCTAACTGACGCTGCCAACGTTGATTTGACCCACATTGAACTAAATTGATTTGGATTTATAAATTTTAATTTGTGTTGTGTAAAAAGCATTCTTCTATAATTCAATACTATAATTATAATCGAAACAAAGAAAACAATTACGGAGAGAAACTTTTTATGAAAACAATGTATTTCAATAGCGTGTTTATTTTCTGTCCAATATATGGCCTATGTTACTTTAACACAAAGCAGGAACCGGCGATACTCTGGCTTATTGCAGCTTGAGTGCTTCGTCCCGAAATGTGTGGGGGTTTTTTTTGTTTCTTTTGAACCAATAGTTTCAGTCACCAAAAAAAAATAAAAAATAAACAAATAAATAAATAAACAATAAAATATATCGTTCTATGACAATATGGCGCAAACTAAAAATGACTTTAAAACAACAGGCAACTCAATAGCGGCAATAAGGCAGTTGAATCTATTGCAACTCTTGATGTATTTAGTTCTAAACGGTGATTTTCGGCATTGCTTATTTTATCTATTTCAAAATCTCTTTTTCTCTTCCTCTGTTCCGTTTCTTGTTTTTTTTATTTACTTTCCTTACACCCCCCCCCCCCCTCCCTTGCCTTGAATTAAAACCTTTAGAAAAGAATGGTACACTTTTTAAAAAATTATATTAACTTATTATATAACGGAAAATCTTACTGATAGGCCGGTAAAGTTTAAAATCTCATTAAATATATTTGATTTAGAATTTCAAATTTAGATCTAGTAACCAAAGAAATAGAAACGAAATCGTTGGAGTTTAAGAAACATTGGACCTGTATACCTATTTTATAGTGTACAATACATACTTGACTCACCATGCCGATGTGCTATCTTCTTGTCTGACCACTAAAAATACAACTAACACTATTGCATAACCGTTAAACGCGCAAGGGAAAAAAACAGCGTGGTCTTTTCATTGTGGACTGCACTGCACTTTCAGTAGGCCTACACTATATAGGCCTACACGTGTACGTCTATCTGGTCAGGTTGTTAAAACCCCGGGTTCGCTGTTCTGCCTCATCGTGGCATCCGGGTGGAAACGGCTATTTGAGGAGATAGCTAGGCAAAACGAATGGCAAAACATAACTCCCGTGGGGATGCCCATGGGTAGACGAGAGTCCACCCCTTACACGGGCGGGGTTGTAAAAAAGTCCTCACAAAATTGTCACACATCCATGCGCCGTTCCTCAAAGGACCGTTCCATAAATGGCGGTTCCCCCACGGTTAGCTTGGTACAAAGAAGGAAGATGACGGAGGCTCCCAGTGCTCCTAGGCCTTCGGCCATGTGTCGGAGGCCGAAGACATTGGATACAGCAATGCTTTATATAGGCATTGACTCGGGTCGCTCTCAAACAGAACTGTGTTCCCACAGGTTTGTTTTTCTTTTTTTTACTGTTACGGCTGGACGACCTAACAGGTTTTTTTCTTTTCAAACTTTGAGCTCGAAGAGCCTTCGGCTCAGCTCAGACGACAATCAAACGGTTGTTAAAACCAGTCGGACACACTGTCTATTTACTTTCTGGGCAGGGAGGGTGTTTAACTATTTTAGTGTAAAGATATATCTATGAACATGCTTGACTAGTCTAATAGCGTGTTATATTTTAGAAAATGGAAACAATGTCCTTGTAAATTTAATCTCATTTTCCTTTTTAAAAAATTGATGTGCATATTTTAGTTTTTAAAAAAATGCATATTCTTGAGAAAACTCAAGGCTAAGGCATTTAGAATACGCAGTGCCGTAAATCCGAAGCTTCACCGGTGTATACATATTCCGAGTATCGAGCATGCTACAACTACAAACGGACACTTCTTAATCACGACGTTGTGTCACTCGACGTAAGATTTAAAGTGTTAGGCGTAAACAATTATTGAAAAAAAAAAATACTTTCAAGTTTCTGACTCAACGCCAATTATATAATTCTCTTTTGTGAAGGTCCCTTTCTTGTGGAGTCCCCGCGGGGCTGTAACCCCATATATGCCCTTTCTTAAATCCGGCCCCTGATTGTATACAATTAAAATAATTTCTTCGCTATATGCCAGTTTTTTCCGAAAGGATAATATGAATGATAATCAACTCGCCCCTTACTAATGTATAATTTGTCTTTTACGCAATATTCTCTGAAGACCTGAAACAGAGCCGACATTTAATGCAAAAACACTCATAAATTCTCATCACGTTTAAACAATTTATTAATTTTTTAAAAGTTTTATTTTAAACAAAATTTATAATTCCAATAAACACTCTTTCAACATTTTTTTTTCATTTTAATTTATATTCTATCACTAAGGAGTCTGTGGGCAAATTTTGACTATATAAAGGGGTCCTGGGGTGAAAAAAGTTTGAGAGCCTCTGGCATAAAGAATGCAAAGCGGATCTTGAAAATGTAAACAAAGACAAGATTACTGTGTTATGTATCGTGCTAACCCTCTAATACGCAATGTTACCTTATGTTAAGTTGTTAATCTAGCCAGAGGCTTCATATGGCTCATTATTTATTCTCCCCAAAGACATCAACTATCGTTGTTTTGCAGAATTATGGTACTTTGTAATGTGTTGCTGTTGTTGTTAATTAAAAAACAAATAAATTTGAAACTTCAATATGGTTTTGACACACAAGCGCACATAAGCATGTTAGAAGTGAAGCCCTGAGTGACATGTAAGAAGAAGCAACA
This sequence comes from Biomphalaria pfeifferi, assembly GCA_030265305.1. Classification (NCBI taxonomy): domain Eukaryota; kingdom Metazoa; phylum Mollusca; class Gastropoda; family Planorbidae; genus Biomphalaria; species Biomphalaria pfeifferi. The sequence goes on from JASAOG010000074.1 coordinate 2,798,554, forward strand.
AAAGCTCTACCGCTCTAGTCTAGATCTCCTGTTTAGTGTTTCATTTGTCCATTCGCACCACCAACTGTTCTGTTTAGTGTTTTTGTTATCGGTTTGCCGTCGAGCGGGACGGCACGTAACCCAAACCAGGTCACAACCTTTACGCACGCGCCAAGTGCGCCGACGCGAAAGGTGTTGGTGGACGTGGGAAAATATGGGGGGTCAATGGGCGGGGGCGGGGATGTAAACATGAGGGCATAACCCCCACGAGATTGGGGGAGGAGGGGTGAGATCTTTTTTTTTTAATCAGACCTCTTTTTTTTTTTATTTGTTTGTTTTTGAGATCTAAACGTGAGGGACAGTCAGAAAACACTAACACAATATCTGCTTTTTCCATACCAAATAATTAAGAGAAGATTCACAGAGACTTTTGTCTAAAACAAAAATTGACCTGCATCAAATCGTTAGTGTTTTTCCTCATTGGAGTGGACCAGCGTTATTGGCTCGTTAGTGCACATAAAGATTGTTTCAATTACTCAAAGATCTTATGGAAGAAACTATGGTGATTTAAAACAAAAATTAAGAATCAGCGCCTAACTTGGGAACATAGTGTGATTCTTTTCTTTCAGTGCTTGTTTGTATTTTTCTTGTTGACTTGACAGTTTCAGAACTGAAGGTTAGAATTATTCCAACCGCCCAGCAAAACGGTAGGTGACTACGGCGAACAGGATTCGGAGGAGACACAGTAACTGATGTACCAATCTGAAGTGCATCTATTTATATAGATCTATCATACGCCCAACCATATCACATGGGTTGTTTGAAAGCCACCCATTGCCTTTTGCATACACTGAGAGTATACAACTGGATTGATGACATGCTAACTAAAAAATAAAAAAAATATATAATTTATTTTAAAAAATATTTGATACCTCCTCCCCCCCCCCCCCCCCCCCTTTGCCCAATCCTCCTCCAGGACTGGATGGCCGCCACTTTTAACATCACCGACCCTCAGGCAGCGAAAAAAAAATGAAGTTAAGTAGAACAACAGAGAGAGAGTGCGAGAGACAGAGAGAGAGACAGAGAGTGAGAGAGATAGAGTTGCTAAAGAAAGACGGGTAATACCCCCCCCCCCCCCGGCCCGTCTTAAAAAAACAACATTTGGACTATGCCTAAAGGGTGCAACTGTACGTTTTATATGAATTGTGTTAGATAGAAATACACACACACATATACATAGACACAGCCACAGCCTATATGGGGAGGGGAGTGAGACAAATCGATCAGTGTCGTGTGGGAAAATGAGAAAATGTCAGAATGCACGAAAGAAGAAAATAGGATAAAGTTCAATCTTAGCCAATAATATATTACAGACATAGAAGTATACGTACATAGACTCTCTCTCTCTCTCTTTATATATATATATATATATATATATATATATATATATATGTATATATATATATATATATATATATATATAAATGGCTATTCTTCGAGTCCGAAGATTAGTGAGGAATGCAGTATTTCCCGTGGCTTCGCAGTTCCGGCTGTGACCTATATATTTTGCCACATCCAGGGCAAGCATAACCATTGTCCGCAGGTGGTCGATTTAGATTTTCTTTTCGCCGTCTGCGTTTGTCCTCGGCAGCAGATTTTCTTTTGGTCTCAAATGTGTGTGTGTGTGTATATATATATAATATTACATTTACCTATCCCTCAGTCTGTTGGACCGTTGAGGCACCAAGCAAGACTCGTCGACCTTCTTCCTCCATTCCTAAAGCCGGTATGGATTTATTTACGGTCATGATCTCATTTGGTGTAACGACGGCTAGAAACTTGCATGGCGGCGCCCACTCCATGCTTGACCACAGCCGAGTAATTATAATTGAAATACAGGAATATACATGATATTAATGATTAGTTATTAATGTTAATGCGTTGCATTATCTTTGTTAATTAACCATCAGAGCCTGATTCGATTTATACATTCTCACTGTGCTTAAAAATTCGACTATTTAACAAAAACGAGATTAACTGACGTACGTTACATGAAGTATTTTAAGTATAATTACTATGTTGGCTAAATGTGCAAGTCAAGGCCATTACAGATATATTTGAAACTCCCCCCGGGGGGGGGGGGGGCAGCTTTCCTGTTCAAACTTTCTAACGTTTCCGGTTACATTTAAAAGAAAACAAGTAGGGGGCTATAACTTTAGATCTGGGTCTAAATGTAGAAAGCAACGGAGGTCGAAGAAATTAGGCTTACCTTGGCTGAACAAATCCGTTTGAAACATTAATACTTCATTTTGCTTACTGTGAGGTATCTAGATCTATCGCAAATTGATAAAAAGGTCACAAGTACTTCTATTATATAATACTTTAAGCCCCTCCTCCATATTGGGACACTGCTTCTTACAAACATAACAGGGATTTTGTAAGGGTGTGTTCGCTTTTTTTTTTCTTTTTTTTTTTCATCTATTGGGAGCGTGGTGGAGCAGATAGATATAAACAAATAAATTTCTTTTAAAATGTTTTAACACAATATGTATTATCTCATTAATTTTTTAAAACTTGCATTTGTTTAAAACATTTCTTTTCCGGCTTTAATTTCGTACTACTATAAGTTATAAATGTTTGTAAAATGTTTTACATGCTTCGGATGTTCCTTCAGAGTTGAAGATAATTACTTCCTAGTCCAAACCTCCCGCAGGACGACAGGGGGATGGGAGCGGGCAGGGTTTGAACCCGGGACTATCGATAAGTCCGAACGACAGTCCAGCGCGCAAACCGCACCACCAGCCAGCCATTATAATGAGTACAAGCTAAATCTAGTCTGCATAGGCGTCTAACAAAAACGATACCGGGCTGTGTTTTTAATTGGGGGATCTTTCAATAATTAAATGCATATATTAAAACGTTATATAATGTGGGCTAGGTTTAATAAACTCTCCACAGCCCGGCTTTAAAATGGAAAATAAATCTCTAAATGCTTATAATGTTTGATGGTTGCTACGAAATCTGTACCGGTAAGCACTCCGGTTTACGTTAGTCAGATATTACATGTACCCCACGAACTTCCTATGAAATCATAGTAAACAATGTTTGAACGGTTTTAATAATAATCTTTTTGATGTGCACAATTGTACTTTAGGTTTTATAAAATGAATATCGATCTGACCCGATTTTCACTAGGCTCTATAAGTGCACTATGTATATTAGGTCTAAAACATTTTTTTAAAGAGTTGGCAACACTGGAAGTGACGTTTGTTGACCCATTTTAAATAATAACATCTTTTTTTTCGAGGGAATCGAACCTCTTGGCTAATAAAAAAGTGTGATTTATGACAATCATTTGGTGTTGTGTGTTATTAAAAAATGTTTAATTAATTTGCAAGTGCATTTAATAGTTGCACGTCGTAGTGGATAATGTTCGACTTCTGCTTTTCACGGCACGTACCTTTTATGTTGAGTTTTAATCTCACATGACGGAAAAGGAATAAAGTGAGGCCTACGTGACGAGATGAATGTATGCCAGTTGTGTGGAGCACTTGAAAATCTCTCACTTTGTGGGGGTTGCAGGGGTACATGGTACTGCTGTAAAGATCATCAGCGGCAGGATTGGAAAGATCACAAAAGCGAATGTAAGAAAAATAAACAGGGTACCGCCCCTCCACAGCGTCCGCAAGACGTTACTTCCAGTGACAATTCGATGCAGAAAGAATCGACCGAAAATACCGCCCCCGTTTACGATGTCCAGCAAGTAAACAACGAACCTGCCTCACCCACTAAGGTATTAGTGGACGATTCCAGCATACAATCTCTATCCACCCCTGCTTCATTACAAAACATAGCAGGTGAGAGTCGAGACAGTATTGTGGACACATTCGGCGACAGTATAAACGCAGTTACAAAGTCAGGGTCGCCGACTTCGTTAGAAGCTGGCGAAAGCAAGGATGAAGTTAAGCATGAGCATGACAGTTCCCAGGTGTTAAGCAAAAGTAATCAGTGCGTAAAGCAGAAGTCAAAAAGTTTTAAGAAAGGGTACGTTCGCGAAGAGGCTAATTTACCTACTATTTCTGAGGATGGTCCTCCACCTGAAAGATACTATCTGAACTACACCACTCATAAAATCAGCCTTCCACCAAATACACAGACCTCGTCTCCTGCAAATCTTCAGGAATCAGCCATGGGGCAAGGAGACAAAAGTCTTACTGCTCTTCAGACCAGGGAGCAGTACCTGTCAATTTTGCGCTCCCGTTTCAAGGTGCTTGCCCAATATGTTGTAGACTGTTTGACAAAATACGGAATATGTGTGATTGACAAATTCCTCGGCGAGGTGACAGGGCATGAAATTTTGAAAGAGGTTCTGCAGCTGAGTTCCGCAGGAGTAATGCGGCAAGGACAGCTGGTTCATGGGCCGTCATCCTCCAGTAATAAGTACATTCGCGGTGACATGATCACCTGGGTAGATGGCACAGAACCACGCTCTGAAAACATTCATTTCCTTATTTCTTGTATGGATGCTGTTATGTTGCAATGTGCAGACAAACTTGAAATGTACAGAATCAATGAGAGAACCAAGGTAACTAAACTGAACTGACTAGATTAGATCTAGATGTAGACTAGTATAGACAGATTTTCCTGGCCTTAAGTGTTGTTTTTTTCTTAGCTTTGAAAATTTTAACATATAGATCTAATCCGATGGTAAAGTCCATTATTTACTAAACACTATTTACAGCATTCTGGTTGTATAATTTTAATTATTATTCTAAAAATTACTAATTTACATACTTACTTCAAATTAGAGTTTGGCGTAGCATATGCCTTTATTTTGCAGGGCCAGTCTTTGGCCAGTGCTACCTATACGACCGCAGTGGGCCCCACACTTTCATAGGACCCGCGCTAATTCTAGGTGTATAAATAATTAAATTAAACCATTTTATAACCTATAACAGATTTCCCGTGGCCTCCTATTGATTTACCAGGAGCTCCTGGAAATCTGAAATTGCAAAATATATGAAAAAGTCCTGGAAATATCAGGAAATTATTAAAATCTTTTGAAAACACATATAAATCTTCTGAAAGAGAAAAATTGTCAATATGGAAAACGCTAATCCTACGCACGATAAAAAAACTGGCATTATGCAATACCCGTAATTGTGGAATCTAGTGAAAGAAGCTTCTTGCGCCTCAAACTAATGAAGAATTACTTGAGGTCAACAATTCTCGTAGATAGATTGAAACATTTGGTAATTCTTGCTATTGAGCGTGATCTATGTAGGAAGCAGAATTCTTATGATATACTGTATGACTTCGCTACACCCAAGGCTTGTGTAGTAATTCTGTGCGTGGTAAAGAATGAATAAAATGCAAAGACGAATATATTTTCTAATACAAACTTTAATTTTCACTTATTATCCGTATCCCTACCCAACTGGGCCCCGCAAAATACGTTTCGCATTGGGCTCCACAATGGTTAAGTCCGGCCCTGATATTTAGTGACGGGTGAATACAGGGTAGATTACTTACATGTTCTCTTTCCATGACTTCTTGGTCACAATGGTTAAGTTATTGTGTATTGTGCTCTAGATTTAGTCGATTATTGTATAAACAAGCATTTAAAATAAATATTAAAAATAAAAGTTCTAGCTAGAGACATTATTATAATTGCCTAGATTTAGATGCATACTACTCATAGATGTAGATATACAGGTATATGAAATTTCTTTGTAGGTTTATTCTAAACTTGTTGGTTGTGGTGCTCCTGTGAATGCTGACTTTAGTTTACTGTTTTTACTTTTTATTTTGTGGGTTAAAAATAGAACCTAGATTTTAATAGATCTAGTAAAAATCAAATTCAATCTATTCTATTACTATTGAACTTGAAGTGACTAATCTACCAATTGATTTCAGCTACTGCAACATCTAGGTTTTAAAATTTAGATCAATATTCAGTTTAGATCTAGATATCTGGGAGATGTTTTCCACTTAGGTATTCAACAAACACAATTCGGCTCAAGATAGGCCTACATCTTGAAATAAAAATTAGTCAATGGTCTTGATTAGAACTTGATATGCATCTCAAAAAGGTAGCCAAGCAGTTTGAACAACACAGCTATACTATATATATGTATATGTAATATTTTTACAAGTAATGTACATGTCAACAAATTTCAAGAAATTTTTTGATTACATTTTGTTTGTGAGGAAAATGCTTTAGAATCTATGATTATGCCATCAACGCAAAATGAAGTACTTGGAGCTATTCTAGAACTTAAGATCTAGATCTTTTTTCTTTTCTGGCTTAAGATAGGCAGTTTTATTTTAAGACAAGGAAAAGGTTTTGAATTAGGTTTATTCCCTTGTCAATTCATCAAAGCTTTTGGACTAAGAACTTACTTCAGAATGTATTAAACTCTTTCAGTGTCTAGTATTTTGAATGAAAAATTAATAAAAAATAGATATATTGAAAGATTTAACCTTATGATTATACATTTAATCTATAATAATTGAAAAATCATAAACCTAAACATTATTTTCAGTTTAAATTTAATAAAAGATGACAAAATGCACTAAATATTGTATAATCTAAATATTTTGGGTCTATGTACATTTATTTGTAATATTATCTACTAGATATTCTATAATATATAAACTAAAAAAGCGGAAACACTAACACAATGTTGTCTTTTAAAAAAAAAACGTCTTGGTTTCGTATCCAATTTTACATCCAAAACAAAAATCACTCTGATGCCCAAAATAAAAAATTGAGAGAAATAAAAGTTTAACATTATAACGACTGTGAAACAAATATTGTATTTCAAGTTACTCGCTGAGAGTAATGCTGTACTGAAAGAGTTTTAAAAAAGATCTTGAATTCACGCTGATCGTGCTCATAAGCTTGATAGAATAGCAGGTTATAAAGATCTATACAGTAAATAAATCAATGTCTTCATGTTTTCCGAATGTAGACATGAATTTAATAGACTGTCATGTCCTTTTTTGGTGCTAGACATATTCAAAGTGTATTCATCAGGAAGCATACTTAAACCTTATAGCAATAAATGAGCAAACTATCATTAGTACAATTCAGAAAATGAATATTGTATTTGTGTTTATGTTTAGATAGTAAAAACACTATTGAAAATTCTTTTTCACCCTCGACTTAATTTCTTTTTCTAAAGGCAATGGTAGCTTGCTACCCTGGAAGAAAAACCAGATATGTCCGACATGTTGACAATCCAAATGGAGATGGGAGATGTATCACTTGTATTTACTACCTCAATGAAAACTGGGATGTGCGGGTATGTTACACAAAACATAGTGTGATTGGGTTACACTAACAAACTACTTCACATGAGTGTAACAAACATGTATTGGTTTGAAATGTTAAAACGTTATTAGCTAAGGATATTCTTTAGCAATTTTTTGTTTTATGGAGTTTGAAATTTTGTTATTAATGAATAAATCAATTTGTCTAAACAAAAATAGGGCATTATACTTAACAAGCCTTTTGTAAACCCAAGTATAAGAATGATTGTCGATAATCTTTTTATACTGATTCTTGTTTAAAGCCGCTATGCACTTAATGCTACTTTATTTTATTTTTGTTTCATGAGTTAAAGTTGAGCAAAAGAAAAAAATTGGTTCTAGTCAAAATATTAAAAAATTTGTTAACAAAAATGTCTAAGCTAGGGATTCAAGAAAAAAAGATAATAATAGGTTTTTCCTAACTCTGATCATAACAGAAGTTGGTTTAAGTTTTTTATCCAAATAAAGATTATTTTTAAAAAATGCAAATAAATGTTAGTTACATTAAAAATGTTAATTTTACAGCAACACGGTGGCCTGTTGAGAATATATCCTGAAGGCTCTGATCGAGTTGCCAGCATTGAACCTAAATTTGATAGGTTGTTATTTTTCTGGTCTGACAGAAGGAACCCACATGAGGTTGAACAATCTTTTCGAGAAAGGTAAATACCTGAGTTAATTAGCGCTGACTCAGTTTAGACAACTTTTTATGTAATTAAGGCTCCATAAAGAGGAATTCTGTATCCTGCATTTTCTGTTGAAATCTGCTTCTCAGATATGCAATCACTGTGTGGTACTATGATGCTGAAGAAAGAGCTCAGGCATTGAAGCGATTTAAAGGTGAGTCCATGAATCATTAATTGATAAAACACTAAAACCTACTAGGCACTTTGGTCTGCTTAACCATCTTGTTCAACAAAAACTTTTCTTCCATGCCTAAAACATCTGTCAAATTCTTTCAGATCTACTTATCTGTCTTTATTTTTATTTAAATTTTATTGACTTATACCAATACTAGTTCTATGTAGCCAAGATTTTCATTTTAGTTTTCTGCTGACATTATGTTCATGTCTTGAGTCACTTTGTTTATCTTGGCTTAGTCATCTCACATGTTTGACACTGTTGTAGATTATAAAATATATCCATGTATAGCAGGACTTCTGAAGTTGCTACTTTCCAGGTTTTCATAGATTTTCAGTACACCTTTTCTACACTTAGTCATTTAAAATTTTTCCTATAGACTGTAAATTAAATCACATGTTTCGCGATCAAGAGCTTAACAAGGATTATGATAGACTTTTTTTTTTTTAAAGATTTTTTTTAGATCTATGTTTGGGAGTTCAAATAGATTTGAGCTTGGTTATAATTTCTAGTAAGAAAATCCAATAAGTTTAAGGAAACTATTTGGTTATTTTTTTTACGTTTTGAAATCTTGAAACAAAGGTTCTCAAAATGACTAATAAATTCTGCAAATATAATTTTAAGCTTCTAGAATAAGATATTATTGTCTGGTTTTAGAATCCCACAGCTTGTTAGTGTGAAACTACAGTTTGTATGTCTTATTGTGCTGTCAAATTTAGTTTCAACAACAAGCTTGGTTTAACAAAATTTAACTTTTTTTTTTGTTTGGTATTTTTTTTTAAGACAATAGTGGTGCATTAATTATAGAGCTATGTCACAATTAATATATTATACACACAATTAAATAAAATGCAGACAAGAAAAACCTTCATGTTGTATGGCTCAGATAGCTAGTCTTGTATCTGAGATACTGTACAGTGGCTTCCAGTTCAGGCAGCCTTCCATTGTTTTTCTTCCTTTATGGTGTTTTAAGGCCCGCATGTTGTTTGTGCTTGTCAATAAAATATTGAGCTTTTGAGACTTTGATCAGCATTCTCTGGTGACACTCCTAAAGGGCATGTTTCACTAGTCTCAATTTTCATTTTCTGGAGCATTATTTTCATTCTGATGTCTCCAGAGGCGAAAAATTATTTATTTGTTGATCTTTATACATTTTTCCTAAAGTTTGGCTAGCTGAGAACTGGTCCATTTGAGAAAAACCTGATTTTAGAAAATACTGTTAATGATTATGGCATAAAATAAGAATTTACCTGCTACTACCATTAATAACAATTATTTTTTCTCCAGGCTCTACAGATAGTAGTATGAAGCCTCACGCTGTTCCTTTAATCAAAGAAGGTCAAGATTTGCAGTGATCATTTGCTTGTCTTTCATCAGCTGTTACAATGCAATACTTAGATCTATCAGCTAGGACTTTGTAATAGGATATAAACAAAAAAGTGAATTCTATTTTTCCCTTTTGTTACTACTTGGCAGAAACATCTGGAGTGGTCTAGTCAAGCTTTAAATTTGCAAATAGTTTACTGTGAAGGTTATGCTGTCATAAGCCCAGTGACTTTTATTAATGAAATTGAGATAATTTCAAAACATTTTATTTTGATTTCAGTTTAAAACAACTCTGAAATTAGCTGCTAATTTAGCATATTTTCATATCAAGTGTTTATTTCCTCTTGTTATGATACAAATATTTTATAGTCATTGGTTTTGTTTGAATTAAGTTTATCTTGGCTTTTATTGTATGTAATTCCCTGATACTACTGTAATTTTGTTTATTATTCGTTTATTTTGAATACTTTTTACTTTATTTTATATTTCCCAATCAAGTGCCATACAAATTTAAATTATTCAATTTGTGTAGTTGTTAAAACATGTCTGGTGCAATGCTGTTAACTTGTCTGTGACCTCTTGGTAGTATAGGGATCTAATGACTACCTCGACAAATCAGAAACTTTTTGTTTAATCTGTCCTCATTAAACTGGTGAGAATAACCTCAACTTTTATTGTCTTGATGAATTTAATGTGAGAGTACTGGTAATGCCAAATCAAGGAAATTTTTGTTGTAGAAGATACATATTTTTATATTTTTTTTTAGAATTACATTCTGCTCATGAAATTATTTTTTTTCATCTACATTTTTTTGTGTGTGTAATTTATGAGTTATGGAAACCAGTTGCATTTAATTTCTTAGTTAAAATTTAGTGAATATCTTTCGACTTTTTAATCCCCCAATTCTAAGTGTTTTAAGTAAAGTTAGTTTTCTAATGATCTGAAACTTATATATTCTGCATCATTCACATGAAAGGTCTAAAAGTTATTTCCTTTTTAAAAACTTTGTTTTCAATCATTTATTTTAGGAGTTTCTAGTCATTGTGCAGTTTCTTTCTTAGTCCAGCTCTGAATACAAAAGCCATGGCTAAAAGATAAGCAACAAAACTTGTGTAACTGAGGATTAAAATATGTATTACAAAAACATTTTAGTAGACAGAAAAAATATTTACTATTGAAGGCTAATAATTTTGTTTTTCTTAAAAAAAAAACATTGATGCACATTTTAACTATTATGATTTGCAACTTCTTTTGGAATTTTTTTTTTTTTTTATATCATTATTTTTGTAACACTATATGAGCATTCAGGCCAAATGATTTTTATTTCAAATACCGGAAAAACTACTTTAATATGTATTCTTCCTAACCTAGTAGGTTTTACCCATTTTCTTAACTCTAGTTACCAGACTAATATCTGTGCTAATTTTTGTAGAAAGAATTGACCTTAACATATTTCTGACTTTTAACTGTGTAATAATTTATTCTGATCATGTGACTTGTTTATCATGTGACTTATGACATGTTTTTTTGTGTGTATAGTCTGTTTTAAATTGTACATTAATTACTGGTTGTATTTGACTGTAGGACAATAGTTGCTAGCAGTGTAGGATTGGCTGAACAATTTCTATATTTAATAGCTCTTGTCAATATGTAACATCATTGCAGAATAGTAACAATGCAAATAAGGTTTACCCCCCCCCCCCCCCCCTTTTTTTTTTCCCTGCCACTTCACTGCTTATTAATCTGTCTTGTGAAGCTTTTGTATTTTCAATAAGAACATTGTGATCAGTGATCCATAGACCAGCATTACCAAAATATTTCAATCCTTGATTCTCTACACAAGTTTATGAAGTCAATTCAATTGTACAAGGTTTATTTTTTATTTGAAAGTAATTTGCCAGCCACACTCCCATTTTGTTTTATCCGTGCCTTGTCATACTTTAAAAAAAATGTTTTCCATTTGTATTGCTGATACATCTGTGTCTGAATAATTGAAAGGTTATTTATTTTGTTTTAAACAGTTAACAAAAAGCTGATGTAATTTATGTTCTTGTATGTGATTTTTTTCTGCATGTCTCCAATGCCAAAGAATTGTGCCACTCCCAAAGTCTCTGTTCATTCATGACCAACATTCCTTTCACTCCAGTAATAGAAACATTTGTTGTTGTATACTTCTCTATGACAATGTTTACATTTTAATTGCCGCTCTATATGACATGTACACTTTTTACAATACAGTCTAATAAAGAAGTCAACACACTTCTGTTGTCACCTTAGCTCTACTTTGCTAAAGACCATTTTAAGAATGCATTATTCAGGAAGTAATTGTATGAATTTGGGCTGTTTGTTTTTAAGTGAATATTGAAAACAAATAATGAAATATTTGTAAGCATTAAGGCTGATGACATTTATTTAGGACTTTAATTGAAAAATATATTTTAGACCTTGGTAATAAATTTGTTCAGCTATTTTTTTTAAAGCTTTCAATGTATCAGTACACTGTAGGTCTTAAAAGACTAAGTATATTCTAGACCTTGGTAAATCGTTTCAGCTTCTTTTTTTTTCTTAAAGCTTTCAATGTATCAGTAAGTAAACTGTAGGTCTACAGTTTAGTATGTGAACTATAGAATCAGAAGCCATTTTCTCTAGTCTGTAAAGCAGTGCTTCCTGGGGGGCATTGTTTTTCACTGCATTGCAATTTTCTCAGTCATGTGAATCATAGCTTTTAATGTCAAAATACAACTTTTGTGATTGTTGGTAAGATCATGTTGAGTCAGTTCTTGTAAAGATTTTTTAATGTTCTAGAATCTAGATCCATATCCTATGCTATAGTACCAAAATTTTTAGTATGGCACATTTGTGATTAGTCTCAGACTTTTACTAGTCAAACTACTTAGGTCAAGCCTAGATGTCTCTCATACTGTATGCTTCTAACATACAGGGCTAAATATGTTAATGCATAATCAGCCAGGAATGAAAACGAGAGGTGGGGGAGGTTCTGAGACATATCTAAGACATAGGGAAATACTGTATTTTTGTAGTATGTATCAATTGAAATGTTTCATGAAATGTTAGGACATGGGTGGGCAGGGGTCTGCTGTTGCTCAGCAAAATAAAAATTAGGAATCCTCGGCACTTGAGCTGTCATAATATGGTATTGAGTTAAATGTTCAAATAGACTTATCACAAATTTGTTGCCCCAATGTTGTGATCACACTCTGTCCTGTATCCTATGCTAACTGCCTACGTTTAACCATGTGCAGTTGTCACAGTGCCCTTTAGCTGTTTTTTTCTTAATAGTAAAATAGAAACTTGACATGCGCAAAAACGCTTGCCAGTGACAGTAACAGAACAAGGACAAAACGCCGTGATCTATAAGCCAAGGCAGAGTTCTCTTTGCTTCATGGCTTTTCTCTGTGAAATGTGAACTTGTACACAGTATTAAGGAAACAAACTTAATATTTCATGTCTATATGGTATTTTTTATTTTATCTATAGAAAAATGTGATTCTATAGTATGTTACAATGTTTCATTGAAATAATATAAAGATTTTTTTAAGCTAAATTTTGGAAATTTTGTTGATTTCTTGTTAAAATATTTCACCCACCTCATAGGTGCACTCACAAAGTCGTCTTTTTATCTGCTTCTCCCCATGCCCACGCTTTCAATTGATGAGTTGTTGGTCACGTTCATTTTGTTCAACACTCACAATCATCATTTAATTGAATCTTTTATCTAGATAAGGTACAAGTGTCGAGGAAAGTCTATGAACACTTAAAAAAAAACAAAGCTTATATTACTGCTATAACTCAATACTTCAAGATTTATCTCCATTTCTATATTAAAAAAACTGGTTAATTTTTTTAAAATAATTCATGTATTGTCTTTGACAAAGAATTATTGTACAAAGTTTCAACTTGTTCCAAAAATAGGAAGTGTGAGAAATAGTGTGTACAAGATTTGTACCAGATAGTCAGATTATATAAAGAAAGAAAAACCTTGTCTTTAATTTGGTAGTAAGAGTAAAAAAAAAATACATTTGCGTCCAAGACATAAATCTACATTCAATGAGATTTTCATTGTGTGTAATATTGCTATACAGTTGCATCGTAGATTTTAATATTTAATGCTAGACCCTGATCCACATCTTTGTTTAAAACACCTTGAATGAATTTCTTAGAGGGTGAGGGCAGAAACCGTCCAGTAGAACCTTTTGACCACTAAGACTTTCTCTTGGCGGAGGCGTGAACAGTGAGCACGCACAACATTTGGGGCAGTCTATTACTTCTATTAGCGACTTCATAGTGCTCTGCCATGAAACCAGCTAGATAGCTATGGTTTAATAACGCAGGGTAAATTATAACTTAAAAAGCTGTAAATAAAAAATACCACCACACAATAAATTGGTTAAAATGTTACTAACTCGTACAGCAATACCATTGCAGACTCCCTGGCATGATCCAGCGATCTTTCTGGCAGCTCATGTCGTGACCGAATAATATATATATAATAACAACGTGAGTAGCCCTCGTGCCTTTGCTCGGTTCCTACAATGAAAAGTACATGGCTAACTTTAACGTAGGTAAAGGAAGGATGAGAATATTCTTTAATGCCTTTCCCGAAGCCACTTGCACTTGACCTGTGTGAAAGCGTGAGGATATGAGCCTCTCAACTCCCACTTTCAGATTGAGGACTATGATTATGACCCTCTTCCCTAAAAACTGCTTGGATTTAGATTATTTTTTAGTGATCGCATTAAGAATGGGGAGGTAGAGAAGTTATCTCCCCTCCTCTCTGCCAAACTACGCCCTCTTCCGAGCTGGAGTTTTAATGGCAATGTCTTCAATTTCGAAGATTAATGACTACGCAGATTCAGTTGCACCTTACGTTTTTTTCCCCCATCACAGTCGTTGTCCGATGGGGTTTATTTAGGATTTCTTTTCGTCTTCTGCGCCTGCCTTCTTCAATATCTGTTGTGTCCCGCGGCCTTCGTGATAGCTCTCCAACTGTTTATTTCTGAGACTATGTGCTGCCAGTGACTGCTAAATGTATCCTGAGTTGATCTTTATAGCGATTACCAGGGGCACCTCTATTACGCCGTCCTCGTTTCAGGGCACAAAAAAAAACGATTTTGGCATGTGGTGGTCCCTATGCGTGTTGAGTGTCCGACCCAGCGCAACTGTCAAATGGTAATTAGTGCTTCTACTTTGTCCAAACCATCCTCCAGCCATGGTTATTTGTAAGGTAGTCCTACCAGCGTATGCCCATTATGGAGCCTGAAGCTTTCGAGGAGCATCAGATGCCTTCTGTAGAGCAACCAGGTCTCGGAACCACACAAAAGTGTGGTGAGAACCACTGATAGACACTTCATTTCTGTAGGCAGGTCGAGCAATTTATTCCGCCATTCTGTAGCTTGGAGGCGTCCAAAAGCGCTACTTGCCTTAGCAAGACAGTTATCAGCCTTTTTTGGATAACGCGTTTCTCAGTTATGTACAGTGGTCCACCACTTTGAAGGGATTTTCATTCACTGTGATCTTTAGGGCTGAGTAGATTTTATTGGATGACTTCTGAAACACGACTTCTGTTATTCCTAGGTTTATTAGCTAACGCTAATACGTTATCGGTTAGCTGGGACTCATGATGATTCTGAGCCAGTAAGCCACAACCATAGGTTTAGAGTTCTGAAACGATCTTAGTCGCCGCCGAAGGTGGAACACATTGCCGTCTGAGCGGAACCTGATGTAGATGCCTTCGTGCATTCACTGCATTAATTGACTCAGCATTGTGCCAAAGAAGCAAACAGAGTAGGAGCAAGTACACAAACAATATACACATTATCTGATACTAAAAGGAAAGCAACTGCTGGAAAGAGAATTTCTTCATTCGGGAACGTTGGAATTGGCGAAATAAGTAGGTCATAACTAGATATGCGTGGCCAGTGGCGGACTGGCAAACGGGCAAATACCGGTGGGCCGGCACCAAATGGGTGCTTCTGGTAGCGACCAAAGAAAAAAAAAATTCAATGACTGCATCAATGCACAGATGTCCGAACACGTTTTCTTGTTTGTTTGTTTTTTTATTATTTTTGACAATAAATTTTGTTTGAAATTCTACAAGAATATAACAATCTTCACACAATACAAGCTGGAGGCCTACTTATTATCATTTGCAAAACGTTGGACCGTATTCTTTGCTGAGTAAGAGCGGCATTGACTTCAAAACTGCTTTGATAGCTTCGATGTTGTGTTTGGTCTAATCGTTTTACTGGTGGGCATGGACGTTTGATGGCACTCCCGTTTCTTTTTGCTCCTTCCGTCCCCCGTCTTTTGATGGTTCCATTGACAATATTGCCGAAAAAGGGGGATGAGAGAGAAGTTAGAAACCATTGACGTAACGCAGCAAAAAATAAATTTGCCTAAACAAAAAGATAGCTTTCTTTTTATTTTTAATAATATTATAGATCTAAAAATACTACAAGTAAGGCTTACAACAACATCAAATGTTTACTGCATGTTTTTAAAAAACCAAATCCGGATCTTTTATTTTTTTGCTAGTGTAATTAATGACAAACTTATGCTTAGTATGAAGTTATTAATGACGGAAAATAATGATCTGATTTTATAAAGTGCTGCCACATCAGATATTTAATGAAAGGATATTCATATTTGAAATAATGGGTCATGGTATATTCAAATACAATTCACGTTTCTGAGAATGTACTAGGTTGAAGCAAGAGCTGTTCGCATTAAGTGAGTGCCTCACTAAACCTTCTACATTCTCTAATCTTTTAATGGAATGGGTTGTTTGAGTCAGACAGGAAAACTAACGACTTAGCAGAGTTTAAGTCACAGATCAACATGTATGGCTAGACTGACACTTGAAATGCGTGGGAATTTTCGAAGTGTCTGTAATCTGTAAGTAATACCAAAAAGTTTCTAAAACATTTAATAATTTATTCATTTCATACTCATTAATGCTGCTATTGCACTGTTTATAGTGTTCAGACCACATACATGTATAAATAAAATACATTACGTAATCCTACACAAGCAATCATCCAGTTTTCAAAGTGTTATCAAACTTTATATACTGTATATATTATATATATATATATATATATATATATATATATATATATATATATATTGCTGTAACTCTGCCTACAGCGAGCCGAAAGAACCTCAACCAAAGTGATAGATAAAAACAGCAATTTAATAATAGACTAATAGTCATGTAACAATTACACATTCGAATAATAACAACACTTGTTTACATCAGCCATCTTTTGGCTTTTACACTTATTTCCTGTCTCTGTCCCGTGTCTCCTGGTGCGCAGTCTCACACCCAATGACAACGTGCAATGTAGAGTCATAACACTGCCCCCTCGTTAAAACTGTTCGTCGAACAAAGTTTGCCCCGCCATGATAAAGATGAAGCCGATCCACGTGAACAACCTTGAAGCTAGACCTTGGAGTCTTCTGAATTCGGTAGACCACATCGTTGATCCTTTTAACGACACGATATGGACCTTCCCAGTCTCTTTGGAGTTTTGGGGATCTACCTTTTCTTCTCTGGGGGTTATACAGCCATACCAGATCGTCTTCCTGAAACCCCGAGGCATTTGCACGTCTATCGTATCGAGTCTTCATTAGATCGCAGGTATTCTTCATTGTCCCACTAGCCAGAGAATGTGTTTCCTCCAGACGCCGTCTAAGATCGTTGACATAGTAGCAGTGAATGGTGTGTCTCTCGGAAGTCCAAAAAGCAGATCACTTGGCAACCGAAGTTCCCGGCCGAACAACATCTTTGCAGGGGTATAGGAAGTAGAGCAATGGATGGAACTCCTGTAGGACATCAGGAACACTGGAATGTATGCATCCCAGTTGTCTTGTCGATCATCGGTGAGCTTCGACAAGTATTGTTCTAGGGTACGATTAAACCGCTCTACCATTCCGTCTGACTGCGGGTGTAGTGGTGTAGTGCGAGTTTTATTGATGCCAAGCACCCGGCACATTTCCTGAAATACTCTAGATTCAAAGTTCCTGCCCTGATCGGAGTGTAGATCCATTGGGACACCAAAACGACTAATCCAGTTCTCTACAAGCGTTTCTGCTACCGTTGTTGCTTCTTGGTTCGGTATCGCATACGCCTCCGGCCATTTAGTGAAGTAATCAATAGCTATCAATATGTACTTATTTCCTCGTCTAGTTTCAGGAAATGGCCCTGCCACATCGATTGCAATCCTTTCAAACGGAACTCCAACTATGTATTGTTGCATTCGTCCCCTTGTTTTGCGTGAAGGGCCCTTTGCGGCTGTACAGACGTCGCATCCCCGGCACCATTCCTCTACATCCTCTCTGTATCTGAACCAGTAGAATCTTTGGCGAACCTTATCGAGGGTCTTATTAACGCCCAGATGAGATCCACTGGTACCGTTGTAAATTTCCTGCAGCACCTCAGACACTCTGATTTTCGGTAATATAAGCTGAAAACGCCTCGATGTGCCGTCAACAGATTCCCAGACCCTTCTTAGGACACCATTAAGGATGGTTATTGAGTCCCATTGAGCCCAGTACGCTTTCGTGGCAGCCTCTTTTTCAGAGATATGCTGCCACTCGGGCCGTTGTCCATTCTCCTTCCATAGCAGAATGGGAGCCAGATCATTATCTTCCAACTGGTCCTCTAATTTTTTTCATCTGACCAGGACCCGGTAACATCTACTCCTAGACGACGACACTCAGTTTCTTTTTCTTCTGCCTTCACGCAGTGCCTGCACTGCATTTCGCATGGTCTTCGAGACAATGCATCGGCATTCTGGTGAATCAGTCCCTTCCTGTGTTCAGTCTCAAATTCATAACTCTGCAACCGTTCAACCCATCTCGCCACCTGTCCCTCTGGATTCTTGAAAGATAGTAGCCATTTCAAGGCTGCGTGGTCAGTTCTCAGTTTAAACCTTTGTCCATAGAGATATTTATGAAAATGTTTAATTGAATCAACTACAGCTAACAATTCACGTCTCGTAACACAATAATTCATTTCAGACTTTGACAACCTTCTACTAAAGTAAGCTACGACCTTTTCGTTTCCACCAATGCTCTGCGATAGCACAGCACCGATCCCCGTACCGCTTGCGTCTGTATCCAGAATGAATGGTGTACCCGACAGTGGGTATGCTAACATCGGCGACGAAAGGAGAGCCTCTTTTAACTTTTCAAACACCTGGCATTCTATTGTCCATATAAACCGTTTTTTCTGTTCTGTCAGTTGGTGAAGGACTCCTGCAATCCTAGAGAAGCCTGGAACGAAGCGTCGGTAAACTTTTCAGTACTTGTACACTTCCAGGGACAGGCCATTGCCTAACCGCTTCACTTTTGTCCGGATTCGTGCTAATACCCTCGCTTAATACAACATGGCCCAAATATTTCACTTTCCTCTTGAATAGGTCACACTTCTTGGGGTTGAGCTTCATACCCGCACTTCGAATCCTCTGAAACACTTCTCTCAAATTGTTCAGATGTTCATCAAATGTTCTTCCGAGTACGAAAATGTCATCAAGATATACTAGACAACAATTCCAGTTAAAATTTTTAAAAATTTGGTCCATCAATCTCTCAAAAGTAGCTGGTGCATTGCATAGGCCAAATGGCATCACCTTAAATTGCCACAAGCCACTTCCAGCTGAAAAGACCGTTTTTTCTTTATCAATCTGATGCATCCCTATCTGCCAATATCCGCTCTTGAGGTCTAGAGTAGAGAAGATTCGTGACCCGGCGAGCGTGTTCAATGTGTCATCAATGCGGGGAAGAGGATAACTATCTTTCTGCGTGACATTATTTAATGCCCGGTAACCAACACAAAACCGCAAAGTCCCATCTTTCTTTTTAAGCAATACAACCGGTGAACACCACGGGCTGTTGGATGGCTCGATGACCCCTTGTTGTTTCATGCGTTCGAGCATATCGAGAGCTTCTTGCGGTTTTGCCAACGGTAGAGGACGCGGTGGTTGTCGAATGGGTCTGGCACTTCCGGTATCAATACGGTGTTGTACAAGGTTTGTCCCCCCGCAATCATTCTCGTCACAGGGCATAATGTCCATAAATTCCAAAATTAATTTCTCAGCTTTGTTATATTCTTCCATCGAAATATTTTCTTCCATCTTGGTAAGAACTTTGTGTATCTGTGCTCCCTCCTTCGCTACCGTGTTTGTCGATCCCTCTGCGTCCCGACATTGTGTGATCAGATCCACGGAGTAACAGTCCGCTATGACACTGCCCGCTAGTAACTTATTTTCCTGCGAGTAAAGATTCTTGACTCTCACAGGGACCCTTCTATCACCAACACTGACCACCAACGTCTTTCCTACAGCCAGAATATTTTCTGTTCTTCTCGCTGTTTCTACGAGTTTTATACTAATGGTTTTGCAATGTCCTTCAACCTTTCCCCATATTATACATTCCGATTGTGCTGGTATGGTCGTATCTTCTACCAACAAAATTCTTTTCGCTTGACCGTATCCCTTATCCTCCTCAATTAGTAGAATCTCCATGTTAGCATATTGTACAGTGCCATTAGCCATGTTTAAAGACAGCCCGAATGCTTGCATAAAATCCAAGCCGAGGATACACTCGTCAGTCACGTTTGCGATCAGGAACTCATGACTGAATGGTTGGGTTTGAATTTCAAAGTTAAGCCTGACCTGTCCCAACACTGGTATTAGTTCGCCATTGGCTGTTTTCAGTGTATAACTGTTTGCTTCTGTTATTTCCTGATCTCCAATATAATCGGGTCTAATTATCGACCGAGATGCCCCGGTGTCCAAAAGAAAAGCGCAACACCCGCGGCCGATCTTTCCTTGTACCTTTAAACTTCTGTTTCTTCCCAACACAGTGACAGAAATAACCATTTTTGGAGCCTCTTTATACCGCGCTGCCTGTCTCCGCTCCGTGAAACCGGCAGACGTTAGTTTTCCCGGTTGCCGTCCACGACCCCGAAACCCTCTGGTACAATCCCTTTGCATATGACCAGGGGTGTTGCAGTTCCAGCAGCGAAGAAGTGTTCTATTTTGTCTGAAATAGGGTTACCGTTAGTCTCTAGTCACGTCCACCACCCTTCTGACCAGCCGTGCAAGATCCTCCTCCTGGGGGTCGTCTTTCGTCTATAGCCTCCCCTACCAGTCTTCGTACCAGCTGTGTAGGATCCTCCTCCCGAGCATCTATCGTCCGGCTGTGCTGCGTGGCCCTCGCTGAATCTCTAGCCGCCTCATAGGACAGAGCATAGATAAGGGCTTCGCTTACTTTCCATTTTCCGCTGATTAGGATGGCTTTTTTAAGTTCTGCATCTCGCACTCCATCTATGAAGGCATCTGTAACAATAACATCCAAAAATTCTGGTGTTGCCAATGGGTAAGTCAGACGGGAAAGACGCTCAATGTCTGCCGCTAATTCCTGTAGTGTCTCGTCGCCGTATCGCAGTTCCATTGTATTGACCAAAGCATCGAAGTCCGTCTGGTCCTTCATTGTCTGTAACAATTCGGCTGCCTTGCCTCTGAGTGCCAACACCAGACCAGTTGCTTTCTCTGCCTTAGTATTCCATCTGTTGACTTTGGCCGCCGCTTCAAACTGCAATCGGTACACCGACCAAGAAACAGAGCCGTCAAACACCGGCGGTTTAGTCTTTCCCGTCATTTTAGTCACCGTGGCCCCCCGCATTTTGTTTTTTTTTTCTAGCTCCGCCTTCATTTCATTTCGTAATACTTGAATTTGCGAATCGACATCCTCTACCATCCGTGACCGGAGCCTCAGTGACCTCATCTCTTAATTGTTGTTTGTAATCGTCCATATCCTTTTTCAATCCAAACACAACGGAGTCTATAGAGCTCGGTTTGTTACCTAAGTCATTTTAAAGTTCATCCTTCACCAATTTCTGGTCTTCCTTTATTTGCTCTTTCATCGATTTCCAAATCTCCCCCGTTTCGGGTTCTATTTCAAATAAATAGGTGTCCGGATCCTGTTCATCATCTATGATGCTTTGCTTCAGACGCTCCATGAGCGCCTCTTTGTTGCCGCTTACCTTCGGCTCTCTGCATCTGAGTTCTCGTCTAAGTTCTATCAACGAAAGCTGACCAAGTGTTTTCGTTGACGCCATCCCGTATCTTTCTTACGTTGGCCTACCAAAACTTGCGTTGGGTTATCCGAGAAAAAAATGTTGTAACGGTCGTGTACAAAGACCTTGTTCCCACTTTCGTTGAAAATCCCACTTCTGATACCAATTGCTGTAACTCTGCCTACAGCGAGCCCAAAGAACCTCAACGAAAGTGATAGATAAAAACAGCAATTTAATAATAGACTAATAGTCGGATAACAATTACACATTCGAATAATAACAACACTTGTTTACATCAGCCATCTTTTGACTTCCCCACTTATTTCCATTTCCTGTCTCTGTCCCGTGTCTCCTGGTGCGCAGTCTCACACCTAATGACAACGTGCAATGTAGAGTCATAACAATATATTACACTTTTAGACTTACACATATGACACATGGGCATAGCCTGAGGGGGGGGGGGAAGGGTTGATGTTCAAACTATCACTTGCCCCATACCTAATGGTCTTACTTTACTTATTGCCCCATTGCAGCGGGGGGTTGGGGGTAACATTAACATCCCTCTCCAGGGGATTTCAAGGTTACCCCCTCCCTTTTCTTCATTAAAAACAAAAAAAAAAAAATTAGCAAACGACAGTCCCCAAATTCCGTGAGCGTAACCAAAAGGGATAGCAGAAGAGAAGCAGGATAATGGAATGGAGATACCCAGAATATGTATTTTTTAAGCTTTAAACACCCAGAGCCCCTAGCTGTCGAGGTCGGGGTGTCTACTGTCTTCCCACTAACTAAAGGAAGAGCCTATTCTAGGGTACAAAAAAAAAACGGCCTAAGTAATGAAAGGTCAGTATGTAATGAAGTAGCACTCCAATTAATTATGGCACTCGAATAGATTGTTCATATTGTTAGTGCAAAGTAAGAGACACTACATAGAGAAATTCCATTTAGACTTTCAAAAAAAATCTCTTCCCACCACTGCCCACGAGTCTTAAAAGGTGGAAAACTTCTGACTCGGAAGAGAAAAAATGCATGAATACTTCGATTCCTGTATTATGTCTCGCCACCATAAAACCTTTTTTTTAAACGTCAAGAATTAAGCCTCGTAGGAGTGTCGGTCAGATCCCCCCATTGACCATTTAGCCCTCCCCGCTCCTCTATGTCCATGAAACTGGAAAGACGTGTGCGTCTTGACACGTAGGTGTGTATGAGATCCAGGCAACTTAATGGGGGCAACTCTTTGAGTCTGGAATCTAGTCTAGCCCATTTAAAAACATTGATCCATAAACTATAAATAGCAAGCTTTTTGGTGTATCCGGTGTACAACTAAAGGACGTGTTGATAATCTATGTTGTTTTTTTTTTAAGTTCTATGGTAATTTTGTTAGCAGTGCATAATCTAATTTTAAAGCTCTACCGTTTGTATCACTAGATCATTTCAACATTAAGAAAGGACTCACGACATATTTGCAAACAAATGGGCAACTAACTAGCGTATTAAAGATCAACTGCTACGTATTGAAATATTGTAAAAATTATTGTTTAATTTTTTTTTAGTTGTCAATAGTGAAATCTAGAGTCCTTGACATTGTTTAGTTCATCGCTATGACAGATAAATATATAAACATTTATTTGAAGCAATTAAAATGCAATTGGCGCCAATGGGTTAATTAAATATGCTAACCCTTTAAGTTCTACATCTTTTAAAAGCATGTGACAAGAGTCATGACTGATAGTAATAAACTAAATGTAATTTGCGGGGCCCATGCCAGGTGCGGTTCCAAATTTGGAGCAATTGGTCAAATCGGCCTAAGGAAGGCCCTGTATACAAAGCTAAAAAAAAAACAACAACATGATTTGAAAGATTTCCATATGCCGGTATTGTACAACGGATAACCTACGGTGGCAAGACCGCACTACAAACAGCGATATCCTTGTGAACTCCGGTATGGACAGTATAGAGGGACTTCTTATGGTCTGACAGTTACGATGGGCAAGCACGTATCCCGTATGGGTGACGAACGTAGGCTAAAAGCAGTCTTTTTTTTTTTTTGGTGAGCTGAAAGGTTGTCGACGTAACAGAGTTGCCCCACGGAAACGCTTTAAAAACCAGCTTAGGCGTCAACTTGCTGACATAGAAGAGAGCACCTGGTTGCATGCGGATTCAGAACGAGACAGTCACTGGATAAACATTTGAAACCAAAAGAATAATCCACTCATGAGGACCGACGTAGACGGCGAAAAGTAAATCTAAATTGACCACGGCGAACAATTTTTATGCCTGCACTGCAAATGGTAAAATATGTAGGTCACAGGTAGGGCTGCTTTGGCACGGAAATACTGCATTCTTCATTAATCTTCGGACTCGATGACTAGCCTTATCATCATCATTATTATTATTTGAATCGTAGCCTAAGTCGTTTAAAAGTTAGGATTAATAAAAAAAAATGTTTAGCATTAAAACCATATGATTATAGCTACTTTCTAAAAATGTTCATCAGTCACAAATAGAGGACATGATTTTTTAAATAATTAACAACAACACGTAAACGCCCATTTCTTTAATAAACATTTACATCGAAGGCAGTAAAGTGGAATAGGGCTGTGTATACGTTTGTATATGAGAGAGAGGGAGAGAGAGAGAGAGAGAGAGAGAGAGAGAGAGAGAGAACTGAATGCATACATTTAGGTGACACAGTTAAAAACCAATGTGCGAGTGTGAGAGCGCTCTATGTGCGTATGTGTGTGTGTGTTGCAATAAAATGTAAATGAAGGTTCTCGTCAATATGAAGCACGTGACTAGGGTCACTCTTGCTTCTTCAAGGGTAGAAACGTTCTTCGAGTTGTCGGGAACTGCAAAGACAGTGAACATGTCTATCGGAGATTTGCTTGGATGGGGGGTAGCTAGATCTAGAAATATTTGGGAAGTGTTCATATTTAGTGTTCACTTTTTAGCTCTGCAACATCAACTTTAGTTGGCAACAGTAATCTTTGCATACAGCGTTCTTTTTACATTATTCAATTAATTTTTAAATTTTATAATGTCACCCATCTTCTCCTTTTATTTTCTAACCGTTTTCTTTACTACTCCTTACATCGTTCCACATTTCCCCATATTGTCTTCTCTTCTTTTTCTATCTTGAAGTAGTCCTTTGTTTCATTAAATCAATGAAGTACATTTTCATTAAAGTCCGTAAAAAGGAGCCTCCTCACAAAAAGATTATTCTACACAGGGCTTCCACTTTTTAAAATCCGGCACTGATAAACATTTTTTTGATTAACTTTCTTGAACTAGTTTACTTTTTGTGAATAACACCATTCGAATTTCTGAAGTATCCAGGATTATATGTAGACATGTTTATATTTACACACGCAAATGCTACTTCGCATGTCTTACAAAGCTGGATTGTTTTCTGTACTAAATAGATATAAAAAAGAGGATATAAGACTTTTCTTTCAGATTTCACAATCATGGTATTCAAGTTTGCATTTCAATTGGTCATCCTACAGAATTCTGCTTACCAGTTTTTAAGATATTTTTATTTTTAGAATCTTTTTCTTCTTCGGCTCAGTGAAATCATAATGGGTCTTTTTTTTTCCCCTTTTTATTCACGCCGGTGACAACATAATGACATTTTAAAAAATAAGGGGGAGTAACTAAAACAACACAAATTTATAACAAAGAGGAGTTGTCTATCTTGTGTGATTAACCACTATTAAAGATTTTTTTCTGTTTCTTGTGCTTATTCAAACATGCCATATTGACCAATTGCAGGGGAAGTCTACATTGGAAGTCTTCAATACAAATGTAATGATAATTTTGTGCACCTGAAAGTAACAGCGTTGTATAAAAAGAGAGTTATGTTCATTAGCGCCCCTGTAAGATTTATGTTTTCACAATTGGTACATTTATTAACTCTTATTTTAGTTTATAGTTTGCACTTTCTATAAAGCGTTATAACCCAACCAATCCTCATCTGGCACTCTCTCTCTCTTTTCTTCTCTCTCTCTCTCTCTTTTCCCTTCTTCTCTCTCTCTCTCTCTTTTCCCTTCTTCTCTCTCTCTCTCTTCTTTTCTTCACTCTCTCTTTTTTTCTTTCCTTCTCTCTCTCTCTCTTTTCATTACTTCTCTCTCTCTCTCTTCTTTTCTTTGTGCTCTCTCTTTTCTTCTCTCTCTCTCTTCTTTTCTTCTCACTCTCTTTTTTTTAAATGGATTCTTTGCGAAACAGCTTAAATAATGACTACACTTTATTTCGAAATTAGAAACTTTTCCTGTTTTAAAACTTTTTTTTAGGGGGGGGGGGGGTATCACGAGCAACCGCCGCACAGGACATCAAATACACTAGCTACGCCACTGTGTTTGCATTTACTCTTGCGATCCTACAATCAGAGTCTATACCATGGCCATCCTAAGGCATAGGCAAACTAATCATACGCCTAGGGGCATCCGATTGGTGGGGGCCTTGCCCAGGACTAACAAAAAGATTTTAGAGAAAACATTGCAAGGATCAGATCCCAAGCTTAGTTGAGCACTATGGCTCTCTGTTTACAAGTGTAGCTTTGTTACATATTAGTTTGAACTGTTCATTGATTTAGATGGAGATGGGCAGGTTATTAATAAATTGTAACAATTTTATTCTTTCGCTGTTTCTTTCTTTTCCTTTTTCATTTCATTTGGGGGCAACCACATTCACTTCGCCTCCAATTATCCAAGGCCGGCCCTGTCTAGACTATGCTTTATAATAAAGATCTAGCTCAGACAGATAAACTAAGGGCGGCTACGATATTGTGTAATTCAAAACGTCATTACATATTTGCCTTATCAAAATAATACACACACACACACACACAATAAATTCAAAATAAAAACAACACACATTCTAAAATTAGTTGTCCTAATCTTAATGACATTCGTTTTGCTGTAGATTTTTTCTATTATAGTTTTGGCGTATTTGCATAAATAAAGTTAATCTATATAGGTCAGATTATTAATACATTAGGCCTAAGTGTTATAAAAAAATATAAACATTATTATGAAAAATTTGAAGAAAAAAACTGCGGTAAAAGGGAAGGGAATAACAAACCAGATTTAGATCTAGATCTAAAGTGGAAATGAAACCGAAAAAATATTATTAAAAACAAAAATAGTACAGACTGTCTTCATTATTACAGTCTGACAGGCATGACTGCAGAGAGTGAATGACGTGAGAGCTCTCTAGAAAAAAAGATCCGATCAAAACAAGCTGAGACCGAATGGTGGCTACGTGCTAGACGTCAAGGAGGTTACATTTGTCTACGTCTGCTTCACTTTTCAGAGACACTTATTTCACATTTAAGAATTGGTTTAGTACACAGACCGAAAAAAAAACACATTTAAAGTCAAGGTCAAAAGTGTAGTCATGTTTTTTTGTTTGTAAATTTAAAAGTATATTTAGATTTTAAATGATAGATATGGATGAATTTTGAATTATCTAGTTTTTATTGGGTCTGCAATCTATGCGTTATAAATTTTCAAGATTTAAACTAGATTTAGTTCATTGCTAAATCTGGTCAAAATGACGGATGGAAAAAAAAAAGTCATGCCTACAATAATCAAGTCTGTTCGGTTTGTATGTAGGTCTATTTAGCCCGCTTGTCTGTAATAAAATGTGTGCTATTTACGTAGATGCCTTACAGAACTGCTACCGTGAAAGACAGCGCACTGGAGTAGACCAAATCTTTTTACAAAGCTTATATCAAAATATCAAGTCACTCTGTCTGTTTGTACACGTTATTTATCCCATACCAAATCTCGGATCAAGTTGAAATTTCGCACAAGTATTTCTTGTACCTGACAAAACAAGAATACATTAAAAAAGCAAATAGCTTATCAACTGGTCAAGACAAGTGATAGGACCATAACGCACTGAGACAGCTAAATAGCATGAAATTGCGCTAAACAAAAACAATTTGTAAAAATATTTCTAATCGCACAGATGTATTATTATTTTTTTATTATTATTAGTGTAGTTCTACTACAAATTTAATTACATGACTGATTCAAAGTAATTGATAAATTTTAAATAATATAAACTTTGTTGATTTTTTTAAAAAAGTATTTTAAAATATTTTGTTTCTTCTTCTCATTTAATGCACAGGGAAATCTAGAGCTCCGACATGTCACTGACTCTAACATAGAAGACGTGATATACACTTTGTATATTATTGCTCAAAATGTTGTCCCCCTTATTCTTTGTAATGGAGCAGACGAGCCTAAGAAATCATCGTTTTCACTTCCGAGGCAAGTGCAACATCGCTTCTGAGAGTAGAATTGGGGACAGTGGCGTAGCTAGGGTGGGGGGAAGATGGGGGAATTGGACCCCCCGGCCCCCACTTAAAAGTGTGAGGGCCCAAATAGTATTTTTTACATTAAATATTACGCAAAATGCAGGGGCCCCCAAAGAATTCAAGCCCAGGGCCCAAATGATGGCGAATTCCTAGCTACGCCCCTGGTTGTTGTGTGAGCAACGTTCCTACTAATTCTCTAATTGGTGGGTTACTTTCTTAATTATTCACGCTGGTCTATTTCTTTTTCATATCTTATCTTATAAAATTAAGACGTCACTTCAAAAATGAAGAAGATTACGCCCTAGGTCAATCTAGTCATGCAACGTTAATCAATGACTTAAATTCTGCTTCAACGGCCTACAGACTATTTGACCAAAATTTGGGGATAATTTTGCGAGAAGGTCAGTGATTTTTGGTTGGTTAAAAAGCTCGCTGATAGGATAGGCGTAGCTAGGAATTTTCCCTAGTTTGGGGGTTCGGGGGGGGGGGGGGCTTGACCTCTTTGAGGGCCCCTGCAATTTGCGTAATATTCAATTTAATTTTTAATGTAAAAAAACACTCAAGTGGGGGCCCTCCCCCCCCCCCCCACCAGCACTGGTCCAACCACCCATAATGATATATAAAATATGTACAATTGTAGCACATTAGTCAGTGCATTAGTCAGTAGGGAAATAGGTTTATGTTATATCCGCTTAACTTTATTTGTTTTTCTTTAAAAACTTTTGCCAAATTGGCACTTTATTTAAACTACCTCTTAGCAGGATGTTGTATTAGATCTGTAGCCATTGGGCTTAATGTAACATTATTATCATCATTTATTATTATTATTATTATTATTATCATAACAATGGAATTTGGTCTAGAAATAGCTTTCAGTATAGCGCATATATACACATCCATTTTGTGAGCTACAAAAGTAAAATAAAAATCTCTTGCCCACACACACACACTTTTAAATGGACCACAGATACATTTTAAAAAGAAACAAACACAACTGTGGCGTTAATTTCATGTTTGGTTGAATGCAAAGAACTTCCAAAATTGATATGTAGTTCAGTGGAAGCTAGTGAAAGCGGGAAGATCGCGAGCAGATGTCAAGAGTGGAACTAGAAATGAAAAGGAAGTGATCGCAGTAAGCACGTGCGCCTTGACATCCCCGAAGTCGTACACGGTCAAAGCAGGGGCGTAGCTTGCCTTTTTTTTTAAATAGTTGAGCTTTAGCCCCTTTTATTTAGAGACACACCATGGTTAGCCGCTTCAACAAACTACAGTCGCCTTTACATTTTATGTGCCCAATGAATCACAGCAGCGCAAATGCTAAGGATACAAGTCTGAGCATACGACGTATAGATCCTTCTACGAGTATTTTATAATTATAATTTCGGTTTGGTAATGGCTGTTTTTTTTCAATTAACTTGTTTAAAAATAGAAAAAAATAAATGTATATAAATATTCGCATTCCGATACATAATTCATATTATTCATAAAAAGAAAATGTCTTCTAGCTAAAATAAAAGTAAGAAAGCAGGAGAAAGAAAGGGAGTACCTGGGTGACTGTTACAGTGATCGTGATGTATTAAAAAAAAGTTGTTCGTCTTGAATTCGAACTCAAGGATCAAGCCTCCTTTAGACGATACACTAACCACTGAGCAAGCGTATTGATTATGAAAATAGAAGGCTTTATAATTATCTATTCTTAGTTTCAAACTTTAAGCTATGACCTAATTGTATACTTGTATAAAGGGAACTAACTCAACTTATACCACACATCTGTAAGGTACTATTTCGTTCGCTTGTTCGATACCAAACAAAATAATTACCAATAGTAAATTAACTAATTTTTTTTTTTTTTCTCATTGATTCTTGTGTGGTAAGGTAAGAGATAATTGTGAAAAATTTCAAATTTGATCCGAGATTGGGGATGGGATAATTAACGTGTACACATTTTTCCCCAGACAGAGTGAGTTGATATAAGCTTTGTGAAAAGAGACGTCCTTTTAGACAAAACCAGCCGCATACTTCAAAGCTAATTCTAATCTTGTGATTTTTGTTAGGTTTGCAGTCAAGCAAACAATTAACAGACTATCTCTTTAAAAAAAAAAGAACTTTAAATGTCTTCAATGTAGAAATTAGATTCTAATTTAGAACATCAACTTGAGTTCAACATTTTTTTTTCTTATTCAGCTCAATCTGTGTCTTCAGATGTATCATCTTCCTTACAACTTCCCATGTTACTAAAGAGAACAATTCTTGCTACACATTCACGTCAAATGTTATGCATTGGTATTTGGCAATCACCTGATGATGTAGAGTTTTCAGCCTTATCCCTGCTCCCGGTGTGTTGTTCATCTACGATCTAGGTCACTTCCTCTATGCTTGCCCTCCACGTCAACCTTTCCTGTTTTTTTTTCCTCTCAACTTTTGGTGTCGATCTTGATGTATCGTTTATTAAAATGAGATGACCTGCACTCACCCACTCTCTTTTAGATCACAATAAATTCAATCTTTTGGAAGGTGTGAAACTTGATCATGTGCCACCAAGTGCAAAGGTCTAAACCAGCCAAGGAGCCTACTGCTTACAACAGTGCGGATGTCCTGGCATCCTGATCTTCGTTGGTGATTTTATCTTGTCGGCTTATTTTCAGAATCGTCTTAATTCAAAGACACATGTCTTGTACTAGAACAAAGGTTTCTCATTGAATGCAATATAGTGATATAATATGAAAAATGGTCCCTAGAGGATGACATTTAGAAATGCTTTTCTTTACAACCCAGTCGGTCAACATTTTCCATTTGCCTACCCGATCCCCCCCCCCCCATTTCCCATATGTCAACAAAAGAGATTGGACCTGAAGACACGTCACTATAGAAGTGCGGGGGGGGGGGGGCTTATTTAAAACAAACAATAACTATTTGATTATGCTGTGAATCGCATTTTTCTTTAAGCTTTTGGGTTGAGAATCCATGGCATGAAAAGTTAAAACGTTAAAACACAAATGTCACACTGCTAGGTTGCTGTAAATTTATAACCTAAAAGAAGATGATAAATCCTAATTCCCCAGCCCCCCCCCCCCTTCTTTTAAAAAGAATTCGACCCTCCAATGAAAGTAGGCTTATTGATAAACAAACTTTATAATTGCACACGTTAATACCATTAGGAGATGTTAATACCATTAGGAGATGTTAATACCATTAGGAGATGTTAATACCATTAGGAGATGTTAATACCATTAGGAGATGTTAATACCATTAGGAGATGGGGCAAAGATGGTTAACGTTGATATTTCCATTGTCCCTCCAATGAATGAATTCCTTTTAATGTCCTGGTATTTTGCATTCAGGTCACGACCATCCTACAATGACACAGTGAATGTACGCAATCAACGGTTCTCAAATTGATCAATCAGTTCATTAAAAAAACAAAAAAAAAAAACAACGCCACCAGTCTTATGCTCGAGTGGTATGTAAATGTAGGATTTTTTGTGGACCCGAGTTTGAACCCTACCCACGGGTGTCCCTCTCCGTCCTGCAGGAGGTTAGGGCTAGGACGTAATAATTGTCCTTGCTGAAGGAACGCCCGAAACACACACACACAAATCAACAGTGTGTTATGGAAGGTGTGTGTGTGTGTTTCTATGGTGATGATGAGAAGAAGTTAGCGATTGGTTGGTGGCTATGCAGTGCGACTGATACAAGACAAGAGGCACTGTCGTACGCAGTCTTGGGTGAACCAGGATGCCAGAGTGAGATGACTTGCTTTTTGTAGTGAGTTAGATTTTGTTTACAATACCATTTTATAGTATTACTTAAGTCTACTAGATTTATTTCATCTCAAGTGGAATCTATATATATAATTATCTTAATGGCTCAACAGTTTGGACACCAAGAAGCAAAGGAAAGATCACTCTTTTATTTCTAAAAGTCGGACTAGAGTTACCCCACGTAACTTTAGTGATGAAAAAAAAGAGGGGGGATAACAAGAAGCCTAATCTACTCTGTAATCACCCGTCACTAAATAGCAGGGCCGGACTTTGGGTAGGGATACATATAATAAGTGAAAATTAAGAGTTTGTATTAGAAAAAAAATTCGACTTTGCATTTTATTCATTCTTTACTACGTACAGAATTACTTTGCGTGAAGCGAAGTCATACAGTATATCACAAGAATTCTGTTTTCTACAAGAATTACCAAATGTTTCAATCAATCTTCGAGAATTGCTAACCTGCTGTGATTTTCCATTAGTTTGAGGCGCGAGAAGCTTCTTTCACCAGATTCCACAATTACGTGCATTTCATAATACCGTTTTTTTTATCGCGCGAGGATTTGCGTTTTCCATATTGAATAATACCTCAAAATGACAATTTTTTGTCTATATATTTCAATAGATTTGTATGAGTTTTCTAAAGATTTTAATAATTTCTAGAGATTTCCATGACTTTTTCGTATACTTTGCAATTTCAGGAGATTTCTGGAGCTCCTGGTGAATCATGAGCCCGCGGAAAATCTGCTACAAGTTATAAAATGGTTTAATTTAATAATTTACACCTAGAATTAGCACGGGTCCTATAAAAGTGAGGGGCCCACTGCGGTCGCATTGGTAGCAGTGGCCTAAGGCCGGCCCTGCAAAATAGCGGCGTATGCTACGCCGTGGGTCGACTAGTTTATCTATATTGCTATAAAAATTATATTTAGTTTTGTTCACAAAGAAGTTATTCAACTGATTTCAAGTTTATAAATTAAGATATAATACGCTCTACAGCGGTTTAGTTGTCTACCAGCAGTTTGGTGCTACAGGTCAACGACTGTCCACACTAAATATGAAGCAATCGCTCCCCCCCCCCCGGCTTTTAAAAAATATTTCTTTTTGATTACGCGGTGCGTGCATTGTTGATTGTCTGAATCGTCCAACTTTATAAGGGGAAGCACGTAACTTTTGTTTGTTTGTTTGTTTTAAACGAATGTCCAAAATGAGGGATGTATTAAGAAAACAATTTGACCTAATCCTGTTTTTGTCTTTTCTCGAAACAAAAAAAGGGAAACTAATGAGATAGGCCTAGGCCTAGGTAGCCTAGCATGAAAGTGCCTACCCGAAGCCAAGCAAGCTAGGGCTCATAAGGTTGTATTCTCAGACTTTGGTGAAAAGTTAGGCAATGCAATGTACGGGGATGGTGGAAGCACACTCGCAGAACCACTGATCCAACAACGTTTCTTATTGAACCGCCCAAGCTACACACGTGCGATGTAAAGCAATTCGTAACTAGGGCATCTAGTTCAATAATGACATTGATAATTAGGTCTATGCACGTGAATCCGTCACGTGACTTCAGCGAATCGTTACAATATAGAAGCATTTTAAAAAATCACGTTAACGCCTACATAGGACGCCCCCCCCCCCCCCCTGCTTTCCTAAATTTCCCTAGTGGTGTACGTGATGAAATGAACGAGTCGAGATTTGCGCTGCCAAATTAGGGCTTTATGGGCTGTATTTTGGTACACCTCAGTGGCTCATCAAGTAGGCCTTCACTGACTGTTGACCCAGACGTAGGCTTAGAATGCAGTTGCTTGAACGGGAGACTGAGATTAATATATTGATTTGTGGATACAAAGAATATAAATGTAATCAGATCCGTCTGGAGTACTCTGCAGTGACATTGTATTATATTGGATTTCAGCTTTGCTAATTTAAAAAAAATCATTAAAGCAATTTTTAACGGGGACCCCTGGGGGATACGTTTATTATCAATATTTATAATTAAAATACAGTGTATACATTTTATCTCATTACATTACATTCATAAAAGAAGATATATTTTTAATGGCTTTGCGAGCATGTTCATTTGAACATTTTTTTAAGCATGTTAAAAAAAAACAAGAAAAAAAAACAACACTACCATAAAGGTTCGTCTTAAGATTTGAACATCCAAATCTTCATCTTTGTATATAAGTGTTTTGATGTTAACATCAGATTTTGATAGGCCTAGAGTTAATGATAAATAACCAACAGGACAGAGTGTAAATGGTATGCACAAGTAGATCTCTAAAGGATTAGCTCGAAATCCTCAAGTTAAACTGATCTCAATACAGCTTGAAGTCAAGTAAAACGTGCCAACTTAACCGTCGGCCAATTCTAGTTTCTTTATGAGCCGTAAAAGAAAAATGCAGAGCAAAGTATGCAGATGAATATAGGGTTACTCATAGACATACAATATATGTCTATGGGGGTTACTAAACGCCTTTTAAAAATTCAGCAGACAAAGTCTGTTATTTATTGTTATGGTAAATTATCCAGCGATCAAATTTATTCCTTCATGTCTACTGGTTTAAATGATCTACTATCATGAATACCCGGTACAGCATGGAGCGTGTTGCCTGAATCAACCAGGAAAACCAATGACCTAGCAGAGTTTAGGCTTATCATGCACGACTTGATTAAAACATGGATACGCGTAGGATGTGATGGTCTTCTCTTTTGAAGGAGCGTCCGTAGTTTATAAGATAAGATACAGTGTTAAAGGAAAGGGGTATTGATGCTAGTGACGTTCAGATGTTTCACCAGTGATGCAACATTTGCTGGACAGAAAGTTGACACTTTGTTCAAATATTACAGGCTATTAATCTAAACGACTTAAAGATAAAGACCAGCTTAGGGTGCCTACTTGGGGCCTTAGCTGACGAAAAAGACCTAGTTGCACGTGACTTTAGAAAGAGACAGCTGGAGGTCACTCACAAAGGCCGCGGGATGCACATTTGAGACCAAAAGAAAATCTGCTGCCGAGGACAGACGGCAAGAAAATCTAAATCGACCACCTGCGGACAATGGTTATGACTGCGGTGTTTGTAACAAAATATGTAGGTCACAACTGGGGCTGCGTAGCCACGGGAAAACTGCATTCATCATTAATCTTCGGACTCGAAGACTAGCCTTATTATTAATAATCTAAAACATATCGGCTCTGGAACTCTTTAAATATGTAAAATGTTCATTCAAAAAGCGTTTTCGCTGAGCTACGCACACTCGAGGTACAGTGGACACAAGAGAAGATGACTTTCCGTTGACTAGGTGAAGGGTTGTTTTTCACAAGGTGCAAGATGTCGCTTGTTCTGAGAAATATATTTAGTATTGAAGCTTTACTGGCAGGTTTTATCAACTAAATAGGCCTACATTGAAAAAAAAACGAACTCATTTTATTTTTGTGTCTTACATATATATGTGATAATCCGGATAAATAGTTCGGTATGAACTTTGACTAGAAGTAGAAGAAACTTTGTAGAAGTGGCTGAAGCTATTGAATTTCAATAGTGATTTTTAGATTTTAAATGTCTTTCCTTTACAGATTCTTTAACAAGAGAAATACGAAGTTCAAGCTAATTGTATCAGTCATGTAATTAAATTCGTAATAGACCTAGACCAACAACAATAGATATATGCGATTAATACTATTTTTACCTCGTTTTTTATTAGCACTATTTCATGGTTTCAGCTTTTTCAATACACTATGATCCTATCACTTCTCTGGACCATGGGGGTGAGGTTGGCTGGGTGGAAGAAAGAAAGGCACATGTGGGTAAATTTTATCGGAGGCCTAATTGGTTTAAAAAAAAATGGAGGAACAACCTAAATTTGAACTCGTGGCAATGGCCTTCTTGGGCAGACGTTCAAACCACTTTGCTAGTTAGGCACTTATGACTGGAGAAAATTGTATAGTTATATAGTGTTTCTTTCAATTTAGAACGGCGACCTATAAAGAGGACTAATTCAACTTATACTACTAATTCAGTCAAGTACAATTTCTTTCCCTTGTTCGATATACCAAACAAAATAATTAATTACCAATAGTTAATCAACTAATTGGCTAATTTTTAAAATATGATTCTTGTGTTGACTGGCAAAATAAATAATTGTGCGAAATTTCAGCTTGATCCGTGATTGGTTGTCGGAGAAATGAAGAAATAACAGAAATAACATGTACCAAATGTTTACCATGCAGAGTGAGTTGATATAAGCTTTGTAAAAACAACAGCGAAAGAACAGTGCCTCCATTTTATTGTTGTATTCAGTTGTTTGGAATGATCCAGCATTGAAAACCACAAAGTGTTAGCTCATTAAAAAAATGTGCAAACATTCAAACAATATTGAGATACAATTTATGTCATAGTAAAAATGAGAAAAAAATTGTACATCACAAAATATTTTTGACTTTGAGCTCTCAAATTAATCACAAGTAATGTTAGCAAACTCTAATTATACTATAGATGTACATTTAGCGTCAAGGCCACAATTTATTTTTCTAAAACAAAGCCCATTGATCTGTTCAGATCTTGCAATAAGCTTTAACAGTCGAATCCTGTTAGACATTGTTACATGTTATTAAATTTAACTTTATTTATTTTTTTGCTAGACTTTAAACGACTTTTAATTAAAAATAAATGTAAACTAAAAAAAAAACAATAACAATAAATGCCTGAAATGTTAGTCCAATTTTACAAATTTTCACTATATTTACTAATTACTATTCTATCATTGCATTTATCACAGATATCATACACATTTAAGAGGCTAAATACTAGAAACCCTCTAGGCAGAGTGTTACTAATGAACAACTACCTACAAGACTAATCCCACCCCTTTTTTTTTTTTCAATGACTAGTCTTGTAAATACTATAACACAAAACAAACTGGTTTCAACCTTCTGTTATATGCAAATACTCAACTAGATCTGATCATTATGCAAATACTTTGATATACAGTGTTTTGGTGGACACTTCAAGCTGGTGTTCAATGTTTGTCCTTGCAAACATCCACTGAAATAAATGTTGAACTAGGTAAAGATAGGGTCATTTGAAATGTACAAATAAAAGAGGTTGAAAAGTTCTGTTTTAAACCAAACAAATCCAAGAAGTGTTTGTGAAAAGAAAAAGGAACATTTTTACTTTACTAGTTGACAAAAATCAAGTAAGATTTTACATTATTTG
Organism: Biomphalaria pfeifferi; assembly: GCA_030265305.1. Classification (NCBI taxonomy): domain Eukaryota; kingdom Metazoa; phylum Mollusca; class Gastropoda; family Planorbidae; genus Biomphalaria; species Biomphalaria pfeifferi. The sequence continues at coordinate 2,835,430 of JASAOG010000074.1, forward strand.
AGTCAGAAACATACAAATAAAAATTACATTACAACCAAAAAAAAAACAACTTCTGCAAATGTTATGACAGATTAGTACCAGTAAAGCTATATAAATATATAGAAAGTTTAAAACAAACAGCATTAGAACTAGGCCAACAGAAAAAAATTGCAGAGATGAGATGACATCTGTAAGATAAAAAGTTCCAGGATGTGTAATATTTTACTCGGTGTTAAATACCCCAAAGATCTTACTTTCATTAAAGAACAAAATAAAAGGATTTTGACAGCTAGTTCTAATGTGTTATGTTAGGAAAGTTTTATTAAAAATTGTAACGAACTCTATGTTGTGCGTGCATGAAGTTTTCTTTGAATTTAATATTGGTGTTTTAGCATATAGGAAGTATTTTCTTTTAAGTGCGTTTTGTTGTCTAGAATACTGTGTATGTTTACGTCATCCTTAGTTCCCGCAAGAGAGCTTCTTCTGTGAGCTGGGTAGCTGGTTTTTTGGTTCCCCCTTGTAAGGGGTGTTAGGCTTTGGGCAAGTGTGTCGTCTTTCCACCCTTGGAGTTGTGTAGTAACTATCGGTGTTGAGGTGTAGGGAGTTGAGGTTCTGTTGGGCGCCCAGATGGAGTGTGAGCATGAAGGTGTGTTACGGAAACTTGTAGACTAATTATTAATCAAATGCTAACTTCAATGATATTGATATATATGTAAATATGTTTGAAAATTACAATTAGGTATAATTAAATATTGTTCCTGTTGACAACTGTTGTTATTCACTAAATGTTCAGTTGAATAACTGTTATTCAATGTTTGTATTTTACATGCTATTACCTTTAGGTTCTTGTGTTACTCTGTTCAGGCTGGGGATATGGGACCATAATATCATACCCTACCTAAGCGACAAAACCCACCTGACACTCTACACAATGAAAATGTATTACCAAAATCATAGCTTAGCATTATCCCAGCAGAACACATTTTTTCTTTAAAAAAAATCATAATTTATAACTTTAAATACCAGCTTTGGTGCCAACTTGCCTTCTGAATGAGACAGCTGGAGATTCCTTACAAAGGCCCCAGGATATACATTTAAGACCAAATGAAAATCCACTACCGAGGACAGAAGCGGCAAAAAGAGAACCTAAATCAACCACTGGTGGACAAAGGTTATGTCTGTGCTAGATGTAGTAAAATATGTAGGTCACAGCTGGGACTACATAGCCATATGAAATACTGCACTCTTCATTTATCTTCAGAGTCAAATGAATGCTACACTTGTAGAACACAATGGAGCTGTGCTAAACTTCTTTCAGTGTGTGTATGTTTTTCCTAATTACAAACTGAAAAGGTGTTCTCAATACATTAGATAGCAATGATCACAACATTAAGTATGTTATTCTACAGATCTTGCTATCATGAACAGGATCAACATTCAGTGTAGGTGGAGTGAGACTAAAATTAATTATTGATACACACAAGTTGTTTAACTTATGAACACACAGTATTCCAATGACCAATACAAACTAATAAACTATAAGTCAGAAATATCTATGAATTAAAAGCATCTTAAGGTAAGAAAATTGGTAAAACTGTTTCGTAGGTACAAGCAAAATATTTTGAAAAAGAAAGTTTTTGATAGATTATAAATAAGTGACAGATGTTCAATTATTTCCACAACTATGACATCTCAAACATTTTATTTATAAAATATGTTTCTTTGCAAATATCAATAAAACATCATTGCAAGATAGTTTCCTCATCTGATTTTAATATAAAAACATTAATTTTAAAATAAATTGACTCGCTTCTTCTAGCCAGCTTTTTTTCTAGGCTCTTTTCCAGTTTATCCTGTGGAAAAATAGAGTGCTGTTTTCAGCTACACTGCATTGACCTATAGAATTATATATCTAGATTTCAGACTGGTTTGCTCAAAATAAATGGTTATTGAAACATCATTTATTAAGAATTTCAAAAATCTTAGCCAGCCAGTTTGCACATAGTTTTAGGCTTATCTTAACATTTCTTCTTGCTGTTTATAATTAACATTATTGAAGAAAGCCTACTAAAATAGAGCAACAAATCACAAAGTCTCAGAAGCTTTGCTCACTGTATAAACAACAGTAAAATTATTTCTAGTGCAAAATTTAAAATGTAGGCTACCAAGAAATACCTGTATCTTTGGTGTACAGTCAAGGTGGGTAAACTTTTTCTAATGAACTGATAAAAAAAATTATACTAGCTTAAAGATGGAAAAAAGAAGCCTCAAATATTATCAACTACAAGTTCTTTTTTTTTTCTGAAAAACAAACACAAAAACAAATGAATCATAAATGCAAAAGAAAAATGAAATAACATATTTATACAAATACAATTAAACCTTCAATATTATAAATCATTAAATTATATTGCACCCACCATTTATATTTTAAGGGCCATAATTCCTTATAAAAGTAACAGAGCCATCCAGCAAAACTCCATTACAAAAAAGCAATTCACGTCAGTTCTTTAATTAGTCAATACATCAAAGGGATAAGAAAATTTGGAGTATTAGACAAAGAAATGAAAGATCTGTATATAACATAAGCCTTGTCAGAAAAGCTTTGCCTCATTAAAAATGCTCTCCCTTGTCAGAAGTGTTTTCCTTTGAATACTGTTTGGTACCATGTAGGCTGACATTTACCACAGACAAACCTTGAGATTCTTCATGCAGTTTCTGGTTCCTGATACGTTCTTCTTCTTGCTGGAGAGCAAGAAATAACATTCTTCTTTAATATTTTAATTCAAATCATCCTTTAACTAAAGTGTGTGTGGCTGTTCATTATCAATGTTCTAAGAATGGACTCCTATCTTGGAGTGTTTAAAAAAGACAAACAAACAACTTAAATAGTATAAATGTTGAATGTATTGCCAAAAACTACAAAATCAGATGACTAGTACTGTACAAATAGTCAAAAGTAGTTGGTGGTCATGCATAATTCAAAGATTTGAATCTCTGGAGCAATCATGAATTTCATAGAAATAAATAGAAAACATTTATAATCCAAAGAGATTTTTTAAAATTCCATGTATCCAGACAGGAACTCTAAATTATGAAATGTTATTTTAAGTATTTTTTAACCAAAAGAACAATTTCTTCTATTGCTCAGTCAAATATTTATAGCAAATTGTTACACTTATAACTTGCCTCTTATGTTTACTTCACTACTCTGGGGGAAGCTACAATATTTAGCCAACTAAATGAATTCCTTTGATGGTTAATTACTAATTTAACAGCACAGCTATTCCAAAACTGGATAACAGTAAAAAAATAAAAAAAAATTTGACATTAATTAGTTAGGATATTTCACTTTAAAACATATAACAAAAAAAAAAAGTGAAATCAATTATTTATGTTTATCTAGTTCAAATTAATTCCTATAGTGCAGCTGAAAGTTACCAACAGTTTTTAAATATTGTATACGAAGATCTGTACCTGTCTTATACAGAATGAGAAGATAGGCTCAGTTTTAAAATCAATGGGAGTACCGTATAAATTTTTTTTTTACTTATCTTACATAGGTAAAGATCATTTTTTTTCAAAACCAGAAAGATAAAGAGTTAAGTCAAACTAATCAAATTGCTTTTTTAATGCCTGAAATCAAATCAAATTTAATTTTCTGAAGGGTCAAAAATTGTTTAACCTCTTTTTCCATTCGTCTATATTCATCCAGAGCATACTGATATTTGGGAGTTGTGATACCAAACAACCAAGCTAGTTTTTCTCCACAAAAGTCTGCACCTAAATTAGGAAAACAAAAATAGGCCCACTATGGCGTTTTAAAAATTATTTATTTAAAAATAATCATTATACATGTATTTAAATAATTATATTTAAAAACAAAATTAAATGTTTTTTGTTTTTTTTATGTTACAACTATATATATTCTTTAATTCTGATAAAATCTCAACATTGACATTTGAATGACACATGTATAGGACATGATAGCAAATTTTAATAATAAAAAAAAGATCCAAACAGATATTGAAAACTAATTAAAGTTGTTTTTTTTTTAATAAAAAAAAAATAATTTTCATTAAAAAAAAAAAAATTTGATTCTCACATCAATTCTTATTTTTTTTTTTCCCAATCTCACCTCTTAGAGATTTGTGAAATGCTGTAGTAAGTTGATGAACAAACCAAGGTGCCCATGCCAACTCTTTCTGAAAAATCAACATTTATGAAATTTATACACATAATCGGACAATCAAATGACAAAAATTTTAAATGTTGGAGATAAGTACAAAAAACAAAAAAAAATAGAATTCATAAACTTGAAATTTTCTCACATCCTTTCTTCTAAAAAAGTTTTTGTTCAATTTTTAAGTCTCTGTCCTAACTGAACACTCCTGAAAAAAATAAACATTTAAATAGGAACATACAATTTTTAACTTTTTTTTTTCAACAACAATAAGTAATGTTTAACCCTTTGACAACTAGAGTCGCCAGGAGTAGCCGCTACTGGTTGACAACTTGAGTCGCCATGAGTTGCCGGCAATCGCCGATTTTGGGTTGTTTCGTTAAGCATGCACTGCTAGTTTTTAAATAACCATTTATACCTTTACTAACTTTGACCTAGAAGAGTGATAGTGATGCTATTTTTAGGTGCTTATTTTGTCTCTGCAGCATGTTAGAATGGATTTTTATGATTTTTTGAAAATTACGTTGTTGTTTTTTTTGCTAGCCTAGAAAATGGAACATATTTAGGCTTATGTTTAGGCTTTAATAGAATAAGATTTTAATGGGAATATTAATGTTTAAGCTGTAGAATAAAGTTATAATGATTGGGGTAAGTTATTTAGAACCATTTAAGACCGATAGTAGTGAAAATAAATAAAAAATTGATGCTAGATCCAGTATTGATTATGTTAGATCTAGTCAATCGGGAGATTGGAAGGCAACTAAATATGACGTGATATTTTAATGTTTTTGAGCTCTGTAGGCCTATTTATGACATGATGCTTAACCCTAGGTCTATTTTTTCTATTATAAAAAGAAGGATTTTGTTAGGTTTTATTAGTTTTTTTCTGTGAATTTAGTCAAAAAATCGATTTTTTTAAATAGCTGATACAGAGTTATATCCCTTCTCTTAGGGATGGGGTAGATTGTTTCTTACAACTGCTTAGTGGTGAAATGGTTAATTAAAAGCAAGTGGTAGATTACAATAACAATTAATGCTTGTTAAAAACTCAAAAAGATAAAAACAAACAGTCATGACAGTGAATTGCAACAAAACACTAGACTAACCTTTGATATGCCTTTTTTGCTTAGATATGCTATTTCGTGATTTCCCATACATGAAATTATATATTTTTTTAAAAGAAACTTCAAACAAACTTTCCTCAAAGAAATTATATGAGTGTAGAGCGATAGAAATGCTTTACTTCCAAACTGAGGGATCACAACTTCAGCTCCCAGGGAAGATTGAGATTTCAAGCTACTTGATCTTTAAGGTGGCCCAAGTCCAACTAAATCTGATGATTGTTTACCTGACATTGGTAATTGCACTGGCCACATGACTCTATTAATAATATTTGACAACAGTAATAGAGAAATTTTATATCAACTGTCCCATGAAGTCTGAAAGGGTAACTACTTTAACAAAAATGATTTTTTAAAATTGCTTTAGAGTTTTTTTTGTTTGTCTATTACCAAACATCTCTACTAAAAAATCACCATTATATTGTGGGAAGCGTGGTCGAGAGGCTAAGTGCGCTTGAACTTGGCTTGGCTACCTAGAACAAGGCTCGAGGTTCGACACCTGACTCGGGCAGAATTGTGTTTACTGAGCGCCTAAAGGCAGTACGGAAAACCAACTCCTAGATACCCCCAAAGCGCTCTGAGCATGCTATAAGCATGAAAGTAGCGCTATATAAAAGCTATAAATATATTTATTAATCATCTCCTTTCCTTCTTCTTGAAATAATTACTCACAGGGTTTATACTTGTGCTAGCTGGAGCTGGCGCTGAGTCTTCTTCATCTGAAGAATATTCTTCTAGAATGCCATCGCTAAAATGAAGAACTCTTTTTGGTGCTTTTAACTTTTTGTGTGTTGGAACTACATCCAGGGCAGTGTATTGGTTATTGATTTCTGTGCACTGAATCAAATAAATATAATGGTACTTGAATATATGAAAAGTACATCTATAGACTCTTAATGACTAAAGTCAATGCATACACAAGCATTGAAAACAAAAAGTGTAAAATAGCTCTCTAGATCTTTTAAAATCAATTTTCATTACTTCAAAAGTGAAGATATTTACATCATACACATATATCCATATATATGTTAATCTAGTTGTGTATGTTAATTACAGAATTATACTCTGCTAAGTCATTGCTTTCATGGGCTGATTCAGTACTGTTCTATGCTCTAATGACTAATGGCACTATGAAAGAGTTAGCATAAGGAATAAGAAATGTGCTAGTATAAAGTGCATATTATAAGGGTGTGCTTTGTATATTCTTAATATTGTTAGTTATGGCTCAGTGTTTTATGACTATGTAGTATAGTAATAGTTACTTCACATTTTAGTCTAAAGTCTTCTCTAATAGTCTAAGTCTCGTTCTAGACTCTGGATCTAGTAAAAAAGTTTAGAAGAAGATCTAGATTATAGTATTAACTTCACTAAGTCTTACTGAAGTCTAAGTAGTATAAAATGTAATAGTAATAGTCAAGTAATACTTAGTAATACTACTAATACTAAACTAAGTAATAAGTTTTTAACTTTAACTTCGAATAAGACTATAAAAAAACTATAACTATAAGTAGTATTAAGTAAATAAGTATATGAATAAGACTATAAGTAGTATAAGTCATAATAAGTATATACTAGTATATAAGTCTAAGATCATTATGATCATGTCATGATCTATAAAAATTAAATTCTATAGATTCTAGCTCTAATTTAGTAATTATATTCTTGATTATCTAGCTAGATCTAGAATACTCAGCATAATGTATCTAGATAGAGTCTAGATCTAGAAATCTAAATGTATAGATCTAGTCAACTAGGGAGGTAATAGATCTAATTCTACATAAGAGTTGATAACTAACAATAGTATTTGCTGGGTAAACGTCAGCCATGTTTCTAAAGACGCAAATTTGCCAGATTATTGTAAAAACAAGTCTTCTAACCAAAGTTTTAAAAAACATACATGAAAAATGAAAATGAAGATCTATATAGAATTAAGTTTCCAATGTAGACCCAAAAAAGATATTTAGATTGCACACCAAATAGTTAGATCTAGAGTCTATCTAATAATTTTTTAATCTTTCTAGACTCTAGATCTAAATTAGTGATTTTTACATAAAAGCAAAATAATATATAATATAGACAACAAGGCAAAAGTAGATTTATCACTTCACGTCCAACTTTTTAGAATGATCCATGTCACTAACCCTTAGATACCTCAAATATTTCATTATTGATTGTGAAAGTAGAGCTATAATAAACAACTCTAGTTAAGTCTTGGTCTAGACACAGTCAAGTCTTACTCTTAGTAAAAAACCTGCGCATCATTCATTTCAATCAAGTGTCATTATGGCTCCTTGGAATAAAGAAGCTGGTCCTTTGAGCAAGGCTCAAAAAGAAGGAGATGTTTTAAAGAAAAAGGTTTGTTTAAATAATAAAAAGAAAGTTACAACAAAAAATAATAATAAATATTAATCATTAAAATTATAAACCTGTTAAAACTTGCACTTTTGACTTTTTCATTTTTTTTTTCAATGATTGTTAAACTAGAATTTGATCTAGAATACACCAAAAACAATGTAATATCTATATATCTATATCTATATATAGATATACTTATAATAGAAAAAATGGAAACAACAGAAGTAGAAGTAACAGTAACACTGCTCATTAAAATGAGAAAACTTAAGTGAGTTAACACATAATGATAATGAAACTAAGGCTAACATCCTAAATAAATACTTTGCATTAATTAACATTCTCATCCCAAGGAGACAAAGACATATTACTTAATTTGAACCAAGCAGACAACATAGGAGATATAGAAGTGCAAGAAAAGGTGATCCAAAAACTATTCTATGGCATCCTTCAGTAGTAAAGTGACTATGGATCATCTCTGCTTTCATCCATTACCACTTCCGGCAATGACAACATTGCGGAACTATTAGCGAACATTAAAGCGAATAAAGCATCTGGACCTGATGGTATTCTAGAACATAATAATGGTATATATATACCATTCTATAATGGTATTATAGAACAATAAAAACAACACAGGATATAGAAATTAGATAAAGAGAATTAGATGAATTACAGAAATGGGAATCAAATTGGATCATATCTTTCCACCCAGAAAAATGTGAGATATTAAGAGTACTAAAAAAAACTAAAACAAATAAATTTCACTTATCTTATTCATGGTAAACCAGTAACACAGACTAAAAACACAAAATACCTAGGTGTTATAGGTGTGATTAAATAATCAAAAAATCAAACAAAGCATTAGGGTTTTTCAAAAGAAATTTCTATAAATCAAATAAGAACATAAAACTAAAATGTTCTATTACCTTGGTTAGGCCAATAATAGAATAAGCATTCTGTTTTTGGGATCGCTCAACTCAAGAAAACATTAAGAAACTGGAACAGACACAAAATAGAGCAGTGAGATTCATACCAAACGAATATTCACATTTGACTAGAGTAACACCTTTAGTAAAATCACTAAATTTAGAAAGCTTTCAGGATAGAAGACTCAAAAGTAAAGTAGCAATTATACATAAAACACTGAACCATAATCTTCAAATACAAAAACCATATCTAATAATGATACTCAGAAAGATACAAAGTTAAAGGGACATTCCTCGTTCCATATGCCAGGACAAATTTGTACAAATGCTCCTTCTTCCCAAGTGCTATGAGAGCATGGAATGGGTTGCCTGAGCCAGCCAGGAAAACCAATGACTTGGTCATTTGTTAACATGCATGACTAGATCAGATGCATGACATGTAGGACGTAATCATCTTCTTTTTTGAAGTAACGTCTGTATTATATAAGATAAGAATGTAGTTCTAGTCTAGATTTATAAGAGCTAGCTCTAGTAGATCATGGCTAATGTCACATGAATGCAGAGTAGACTTGAACTCTTAGAAATTAAGTTGACTTAGAATTTACTTAAGACAAGGGTGAAGCGTTACATCCAAGGTGGTTGTCTATGTGCACTTATGCTGACTTACTGTTAAAATTTTGACCTAACCTGTGCTCTTCTAGATCACTATCTTTCTCTCCTTTTTTGATAACCTTATAAAGACTTACGTACATTTAATAATATAGATCTACATTCAATCAAATTATTATAATTAAGAACTTTCATATATTCTTCTTTGGGACCTTCTGTGTAAAGTTTTATTGCCTAAGCTAGAAAATAGTTGTAGGTAGGTCTCTCTCTCTCTCTCTCTCTCTCTCTCTATATATATATATATATAGGGTTAGGGTTATATATAAATTAAAATTACTTTTCTTGATTTTTGCAATCATCACACAGAATCTGGTCAATAAGCCTTCTTAAACTGTAATACTTAATACCCAGTTACAAAATGAATATCAGTACATGACTTGTCTTTAGGTTGACCAAGTTGTCAAAGAATCAAATAAGATTGTTTCACAAAAAGTCAAAGGGGATCAAGTTACAGAAAAACAGCAGAAGTTGGAACAGATGTTTCAAAAGTAAGAGCTTCACAGTCTGAGTTGAACTCTATGTGTGTGGGTTATGTGGTAGCAACAGATACTATTTTTATTCTCTCGAAAAGATTTCAAGTAGCTACATGGCAAATTTCTTATGCCTTAAAAAAAAGTAAAGTTCCCCTTTCAGACCTTGCGATCTATTAATGATGTAAAGGTAAATCTGTTTTTGTGACCCACGGTTAACAAGAGTGTCATTTGGCCAGCACAACGACCAACCGCCTTTACCTTTCCCTGGACTAATGTTAGGTAGCCATTAGAACTAGGTGGACACAGAGGCGCCCAAAGGTCCAGAAATTAAAAATCCCAGTCTTCTTTCCAAGTGCCTGAATCAACCAGGACAAGCATTGACTTAGCAGAATTAAAGTCTCCAATTAACATGCAGGACTAGATTAACATATGGATAAGCGTAGGGCGTAATTATCTTCTCTTTTGTAGTAATGTTTTTATTTATAAGATAAGCTTTAGATTTGGACAGATTCCAAAGGTTCTTAAATCTTACAAAATACAGATCTTCACAAAATTCATAGCAGGATATTTGGCACATCAGTGAAGAACTTACACAATCAGTCAAAATGTCCCATAAACTTATTTAAACATTTTTAAGTTGATTTTTTATTTTTGGCTAGTAAGTTTATAAAATGTCTACATGAAAATTAGTTATATTTTTATTTGTTTTACAGTTGCATTGACACCAAAACTCAGGTTACACAACATCTTGTTGAGGTCGAAAAGTTGGAAGAGGTATAAATTTGAAATAGAAAACTCACAAAATTGTGCTCTTTTATTTAGTAGATGAAGGGAGATAACTTGTTGATTTGTGTGGTCAATGTCAAGGACTTTCCTTTGACAAAAAGAGCCCTCTGGTACTACATTTTCTTAGGAAAATAATTTGATATTTTACATATTCCAAGCTTATGTCACTTGCTGGGTTTGAAAAAAAGTTAGATAATATTTAGATCTTTCATTATTGCATTATCATTTCAATTTTAATGACAGAAAATCCCCAACAGTTTTGTTGACATCTATTTATATTTCAGAATTATCTTTATCATGCCAGGATAGTATTTTAAGGTTTTATTATTCATGCTGAAAACCTTTTGTTAAAAAAAAACAAAGTCATGGTACACTTTTTGTAAGGCATATGACAAGAATTAGATCTATGTTTCTCAAACTTTTACTGTTGGCGCCCCCTGAATGAAAAGAAGTTGGGGACCTGGAGGAGTGCTGTAGACTCGGGGGGAAGGTTTTAAGAATGTAGTGAAAAAGAAAAGAAGCTAAAATTCAGAAAACTATTACACTAAATTCAGATGCTATTTTTCATTTATATTTACACTGTTTGGAATCAAAATTTACATAATGAAATTTTTGTAAAGGTAGTCCGGTAATAGTGCTTCGTACATATGTTTTAAGTGTTTTGTATACTAAGTAAATTTATTCCTGAAAGCTGAATTGGAGATGCAGCTGGTTTTCGCCCATCCAGCAAGGGTTTCAATCAAGGAGCGCTGTCAGGGTCTGGGGCAGAGCTGAATGTTTAAACTGTATATATTAAAAAATACCTCGCATTTGTAATTGTATTTTGATTTTTTTCAATAACAAAAGTCTAATTTTTTAAAAATTTTTTACATAAGAAAAATGAGCCAACAAAAATGAAAGATTTTGACAAGAAGATAACAGCAGAGTTAAATCGAGTCTCTGTGATGAAGGTAAGGAAATATATATGTATATATTTTATTATAGAACTAGTGGACACGCGGCGTAGCATACGCCTCTATTTTGCAGGGCTGGCCTTAGGCCACTGCAACCTATGTGACCACAGTGGGGCACGCACTTTCATACAATCGCGCTAATTCTAGGTGTAAATTATTAAATTAAACCATTTTATAACTTATAACATATTTCCCGCGGCCTCTTGATTTACTAGGAGCTCCAGGAAATGTCGTGAAATTGCAAAATATACGAAAAAGTCCTGGAAATCTCTGGAAATTATTAAAATCTTTATATAAACACAAAAATTGTCATTTTGGGGTGTTATTCAATATGGAAAATGCCAATCCTACGCGGGATAAAAAAAACGGCATTATGAAACACCTCTAATTGTGGAATGTGGTGAAAGAAGCTTCTCGTGCCTCCTAGTAATGATTTACTTGAAGTCAACAATTCTCGTAGATAGATTGAGACATTTGGTAATTCTTTCTATTGAGTGTGATCTAGGTAGGAAATAGAATTTTTATGATATATAGTGTATGACTTCTCTACACGCAAGGCCCGTAAAGTAGTTCTGTACGTAGTAAAGAATGAATAAAAGGCAAAGACTAATTAATTTTCAAATACAAACTCTTAATTTTCATGTATTATCCATATCACTACCCAAATTTGGCCCGCCTAATCCGTTTTGCATAGGTTAAGTCGGGCCCTGCTATTTAGTGACGGGTGAATACTACTTCCCCCCCCCCCTTTTTTTTCTTTGTTGAGCCATGAAGAAATATATATAGATTAGTATTTTCTCATTATGTAGTAGGTCATGTTTACCCAGTTTCATATGGGTGTCTGGAAAAAAATAATAATTACTTTTTGCTGCCCAGTCGAGATTTCTGGTTGAAAGGATTTTTCAGACCATAAAGCCCTGGTATAAAAACTAAACTTTAGTGTTTAATGTCTCTGTTTACTTTAAGACCTGTCCCTATGACATAGCTTGACTCGGGACAATATGACACACCATTCCTTTAATTACCCTAGACTTGAAGAAAAGAAGATTATTGTTTGGTCTAAACCAGGGTAGATAGGTCTTTTTGAGACAGTGTTCCATGATACATCGTCATATTACAGACTGCTAAGATGATCTTCAATATGGATTACATCATTTTGCTTGACTCTTGTTGATAGCACCCCCCCCCCCCCCCACCCCCCCATGTATCAGCTCCATATCGCCCTTTATTGTCATTAGCCATGCTAGTATCTCCCTTAATGAATAGTTGCAGGCATCCATGGGTTGGGAAACATACAAGGCACCAGAAATGATCAAAGGTAGTTATTTCACAATTAATCTTGCCTCATCTTTTTGTTTTCTATATTAATATTTTAAGTGTGTTTGCATGTTTATGGTGTAATTATGACAAAAGGGGAGTGGATGGTTTTTGGTTGTGTAGGATGAAGAGTTTCTGATGAAACCATAATGGGGTCTGGTGCAATTCAAGTAAATAAGAAGACTGGTTTGAAAGTTGAGGAAACTAACTAGAGACACTAGAGACACGAGACTGTAAAGAAGTGTATTTGAGTCAGGAAATTGTTCACAAGATGGACAAAGAAATGCTTCAGGGACACCCTCATAGCTTCTTTGAAAGCCTTAAAAATTGACCCAGTCACCTGGGAGACAGAAGCACATGATAATGCATTATGGCATCGCGCTTTGAAAACTGGCACACAAATTGCAGAGGATAAAGAGAACAGCGCTGGTAGAATAAAAGCATTAGAGAAAAAAAACAAAGCCAATGACTTTAGCTCCAGTTGGAATAAACTGCCCAGTGTGCAGCCCAGAACCGAGACTCCTTGAGGAAGCTGGTTGGCAGCCTATGCTCCAGAAGGGACCATAGGCAGATATGAGATGAGTGTGCAGCCGAGGATTCTGGGCATACATAGGTCTCACCAGTCACATGTGGAGGCACAAAACCCCAGTGCAAAGCTGTCAGCCCCCTGGATGACATGGATGAACTATATATAGATTTAGAGCTGTTTAGAGCTACAAACCAACATCTAAGCAACAACTTTTGAGTTTGTATGCTGTATATTAGATTAATATAAATCATGTTATTCCACATTAAAAGTTAATAAAATATAATCCTAAAAAAATTGTTGTTCACATTATTTAGTATTTTGCATAGAAATGAGCATCACCCACTTTCATACTGTACAATGATCATCATTCGAGATTGACTTATAAATCTAGTGCTATTGTTGTGTTATGGCTTTATTCTTTGTAGACTTTACTTGAGGAAACATTGAAAAAGTTGCTGCCTAATACACAGGAAGAAGACTTTATCAAGTAAGCTTTTTATTTAAAAATATTTTTTTTATAGTTTTATTTCAATTTTTTAGTTTTTATTTCCTTGTTTTTAAGTGGGTTATTGTTTTTTATTGGTTTATTTTAGAAGTCATCAGCAGGCAGAAGAGAAAGGAAAGGTGGAGAAGAAAGAGGCAGATAAAAGTAAGTAGCATTCAATTTTTGGACTGTTTAACAGCCAAATGTTGCCACTTACTGCAAGCTATAAAAGATTTTTTTTTAAAGTTTACCTTTTAACATAGGAAATATACTTACATTACTTGCAACTGCACGGTTTTAATTTAGTGATTTTAAAAGGATGGATTTAAATGTCAAAGTTTGATGATTTTGTCTTTTAATTTTGATAAAGTAGACTCAGAAAAATGAATTCTAGCTTATATGTGATTCTCTACTTGCTCAAATGATTGGAATATTTTCTGAGCCTCCAAAAAGACTGTCCACTGACGCAGTTGTTTTGCACTCAAATGATTCTAAGTGTTTCTTGGCTTTTTGTTTAATATGAAAGCCTGTGTACAAGAGGTAACTTTACTTTCAAGTGACTGAGGTTTCAATTATGTGTTGTATATATGTTTTATGTTTAGGGAGACCTATGTTCTCCTATGGATTGTGCTCCGACATCCTCATACTCTCTATGATAGCACTCCTTTTTGGATCTCAATAGTTCTAGGACATCTTGTTTCACAGATATTTTCTTTTACTGTGTGTTTAGGGCAGGTCTAGCAATGTTCCAGGTCCGACAATCATCCAAGTCTAATAAATTGTCTAACAATGTATACGTGTCTAACTATATGCCTTGGTCTAACATATTGTTAGAACTTATTTAGAACTTGTTTCAATGCATGAATTATGGATATCTCAAGAGTAAGGCAACTTGAAGCTTACTGCTTTTTATTGAATTACAGATTTGCCACTCAACTTTTTCCTCTCTCTGTTAAATGTTTAAAAAGTATTAAGAGAAATCCGGAAGAAAGTACTTTAAAAAAAGCAAAATTTGAATCAGTCCTGTGATTAAATTTGTAATAGATCTAGACTAACAATAATAAATCTGCGATTAGAAATATTTTTTACCAGTTGTTTTTGTTACATGCTATAGGGTGGGGGGTATCTGTGTGAATGTTACCATGATCACTTTTTAAATACATAAAAAAAAAATCACTCAGGGCTCAAGCAATCTCAAGGGGAGTAACTCAACTCATACCACCACATCTGACAAGTACTATTCTCTCCCTTGTTCTATACCAAACAAAATAATTAATTGCCTAAAGTTAATTAAGTAATTGGTTAATTTTGTAAAATTATTTTTTGTTTTGTTAGGTACAGAAATAATTTTTCAAAATTTCCACTTGATCCGAGAATGGGTGTGGGACGAATAATGCGTACAAACTTTTTAACAGACAAAGTGATTTGATATAAGCTTTATCCTCCATTTTTGTCCTCATATGATAGTATTCATATGATGTATTATGTACACTCCATGTCCATGACTTTTTGTACATCCTGTAGAGCTCATTATCTTTTCCAGTTTCTGTTTCCTAGCTCAGAACTTTGGTCATTTAAAATTTGTAACTCATTTAGATGCTCAGCAATTTTTGGTTTTCACTTTTCAATGTTGTTTCCATCAAGAGATAATTTGATATCTCTTTGCTTATGGTATACCCAGTGCTTTTTATGTGACGGTACACACCCGTATGCCGTACCAGCACCTTTTTCAATGTGGGGAAAAATTATTACTTTTCTTGTATTTTAACATTTATTATTAATTTATTAGTAGTTAAAAGTTAGGCAATCCATCACTGAGTACCAGCATCTATATTTTTTTTTTTTACAAAAAAAAAAGCACTGGATATACCTATTACAAAAAAAAAATCTTGATGTTTAATCAAAACACAAGCTTTGTCCAACACATTTTTGCTCATTAAAGATGAAGAAAGAAAATGAAGTTAATCAAGCTTCTTACTTTTATTGCAATGTTTACCTGAGAGTCTGCTTTTCAAAATGTAGTAAAAGTTTTATTTTATTTAGGTGTACATATTTTTTTTAATAGCTCAGAATGAAGCAGAGGACGATGAGGAGGAGGAAGAGGATGAAGATGACGATGATGAAGAGGAAGATGATGATGATGAAGAAGAAGAAGATGATGATGATGATGACATTGAAACTGATGAAGTTAAAGCAAAACAAATGTAAATATGTCAAACATTTTGGAACTTTCCTATTTCTCACTGGTTAATGTGAAGGAAATGAAATATATATATTTACTGAAATGCTAAAAAAAATCTTATCCTCTTATCTTACAAATATAAATGACAGACTTCCTTCAAAACAGAGTAACGTCCCAAGGAAATTCCTTTTCAAAAGCTCATTATATAAAGCAATCTCCATTAACTTCCAATTTTTAATATTGACACAATGCACTGGGTCAGTTTGATGTAAAAATAAATTTTGTGAACATTGTTCATGTAGGAAAATGAACAAAACAATTTTATTCTCTCCTTTTTTTTAAAGTTGTAGAAATGTATTTTGTTATAGAGACTAAAGGATAAAAATGTTTGACTGTTGAGTTGAGGCTCTGAAGTTTCAATCTAGCTGATGTTTGGAGTTTTAAGAGGATTACCCATTTCTATCAAGTACTTGACATTAGTTGGGAAGAGTTAAGTTAATTGTTGTGCTGGCCTTATGGGCCTTTGTCAACTTTGGGCGATAGAAGAGAGATTATTTACTTCAGTAGCCGCATCAATGATACGTTCTCAAAACTCAATTAACTTATTAATCCAATGCAGACCTAAACAAGCTGCAGCGAGTACAGTTCAAAAAGAAGAGAGTGAAGAAGAGGAAGATGAAGATGAATCAGAAGAGGAAGAAGAAGAGGAAAAACCAAAACCTGTCCTAAGAGGGTAATCTTATAACAATGTCTTTCTGTACCATTCTGTTCAAGAAAATATTTAGTACATTAGGAAAAGTTACCACCACTCTTTATTATTCTCTACAGTCTGGAACTAATATAAAAAAAATCATTCTGTATTAATATATTTTTAGATTAATATGTTTTGGTCGGAACAGGTTATCAATTAACAAAGTTTTAATGTCATAAAAAAATTCCCTTTTTCATTAATAATCATTTTTGAGACAGGTTACAACAGTGGTTCTCAAACTTCTTATACTCTGTCTCCTGCTGATTTAAGGTTTTGAAGTTCGCTTGATGTTAGTTTCAAACTGGTTTATGGTTTTAAATATCAATAGAATGCAGATATGTGGAAAAAGGGGGACACCTTTTGTTTTCTAACAATTATAGGCTTCAAAAATTCTTGTTTAACTGTAGCACAATTTGAAGCGTGGAAACAGCTCACATTATATTTCTGCTTGTAGTGCTGTCCCAAAACTTAAAGTTGAAGAGAAAAAAGATGATGAGGATGACAAAGATGACGATGATGAAGATGAAGATGATGATGAAGAAGAGGAAGAGGAAGATGATGACAACAGTGATGATGATGATATTGAAGTGCCTAAGGAGAAATCTGAGAAAGCAGAAACAGTAAAAAAAGAAACCAAATCACAAAAGGTAAAAATAAAACAAAATGATTTAATGATAGGATTTTATTTTATACCAAAAGCCTTTCCTTTAAAGGAAAAAATGTATATGTATTTTTTTCTATTTAATCTGAAGTTGTTGATTTTTGTCATTCACACTTTTCTGTAATACTTTAGCAATAAAACATCTTCATACACTTTCCTTATTTTGTCACTATTTAAATGATTTGATGATGTTTGACTTGAGTCTGCCAACTATTTATACAAAAAAAAAGATAATAGAATCTCATTCTGTCCAAAAATTTAATATGTTTATATTTTCTAAACAGATTTGTAATTTTTTTTTACTAAAGGCCTACTTGAATAGAGTAATTCTATGGCATTTGGTTTGCATTCTGGACTATCCTCTTGTTGGTCTTGAATTCAAGAACTGCCCACCACCATCTCCCACCATCCTGCTAGAATGTAATCATCTTCATTTCTGAAGGAAGGTTCTTCTAGCCACCTTTTTGCTGCTGAACTGTAAGTTCTTTTGCAGATGAACAAAGATCTTCAAGTCAGCTTTTGCTGCTGAGCTGTAAGCTCTTATGCGGAATGGAGGAAGATCTGATTCATTTAAAAGAAAGCCTGAACAAGACACTGGCCCTTAAAACAAGAAAGAAAACTATATGGAGAATTCCCTGCACTGCACAGTTCATCTCTTATATTGGTGATAATTGTTAGGTTATCTTGATATATTAAATAACCATGTCTCTGCTTGTTGTTTCTTCAGTTGCACAAGTTTGAGACCATTGAGGACTATGAAGGAGAGGAAGACGGAGATCTGAGTTTTAAGGAGGGTGAAGTTCTAGTTATTCTGGACACGAGGTGAGATCTTCTCTTACATTCTCTTTGTTTCTTCTAATTGTTTCTTATTCAAAGACAAGTTTGACATTTGAGTTGATTTATACAGAAGTAAAAACATAAATATAAATAAGCTGAGATAGTGAAGTTACATAGTATTACAAATGGACATGAGAGTTAACATAATTAAGGAAGATTTAGTAGAAGGCATTTTGTTTCCAAGTCAAACTGTTATCAAGGATTTTGTGTCTCCAGAATAATGAGCACAACATGAATGACACTTACTCATTTAACCAAAGGGAAAAGTTCTTTCCTATGAGAGATCGGTCCTTTACAAATCAATCAAATCATTAGATAATCTTGCAATAACATAAGTTAGGCCAGGTTCACTCTGAACCATATCTTCATAACTATCAGTTCATTGAAACATTTAAATATTAACTATCTAAAATTATTAACATTAATAAATCTCTGTATCCTGTGGTCTGATGTCATCAGTACATTAGTGTCAGCAACACTTTAGAAATGTACAACTCTTTTCTTTTTGTATTGGCAAAGATAGGAATCTAGTTTTTGAAAGTTTGTAGTTTCTGATATCCATGTATGCAATTTATAAAAGAGCAGGGTTTCTGTCCATGGCTTCTGCAAGAGAGGATTTGAGCCTCTCAAGCCGTCACTCAAATGGAGTTTGAAAATATTGAGATCAGACTTTTTACCTTCATGAGTGGACAACTTTGGGGGCCCAATTTGAGTTTGTGTTTCCACACAAACTGTTTTTGTAACCTTGTTTTTTTTCTACAGAAATATAATTGACAAGTGCCTTCTAAGCTTTGCTTTTTTTTAATAGTGAAGTTCTTTTTGTTTGAATTCTCAAGTGTCTTGGTTCACTTTAATATTTTTGTTATTGTAAATGATGTTATAAATCTTGTTATACTACTAGTTATTTATCTTTTTGTAGTCGAGAAGATGGCTGGTGGAAAGCCCGAAATGAAAAAGGGGAAATTGGAATGGTTCCATCAACATATTTAAAGGTTAGCTCTTAGGACTTTTTGCTTGTCTCAATTCATTTGTTGTTGTTGTTGTTGATACAAGTTACATCACTAAAACATTATTCATTATGTTTTGCTTTAGCTCAGGGCCAGACTTAGGCCACTGCAACCTATGCGGTCGCAGTTGGCCCCACACTTTCATAAGCCCCACGCTAATTTTAGGTGTAACTTATCAAATTAAAAATACTATTATGTTATAATAGCAGGTTTTACGCAGCTTTCTGATTTTCCAGGCGCTCCTGTAAATCTCCTGTAATTTCAAAATATACCAAAAAGTCCTGGAAATCTCCTGAAATTAAATATCTCCTGAAATCTCATAAAAATCTCTTGAAAAATAGAAAAGAGTGTCATTTTGGGGTGCAAGTTTTACGCACGCTAAAAAAACTGGCATTGTCAGCTTTCACTTAATAAAATTTATTGTAAAGACGAATGAATTTTTTAATACAAAATCTTAATTTTGACATTATACTTATTTCTACCCAGACTAGGCCCAGCGCGATCCGTTACGCATAAGGCCCCGCAATTGTTAGGATCAGCCCTGCTTTAGTCTATTTTTGTTTTAGAGTGCCCTTGTAAAATTAAAGTATTGATAAAAAAAAAGCAGAAACAAAATCTAAACATGCATGGTTTGCTAACAAGTAACTTGAAAATGTTTGTATTCAACTCAGAAACTTCCAGAAGAACCAGAGCAAGCCTCAGAAGGTAATTGACATACAACTTCTTTTTTTACACACACCTAACCTTATAATATTTAATATTCACATTCAAACTATAAGCATTTTTTTTGTAGTCAGTTCTGGTAAAATAAAATAAATAAGAATTTAACTAGTACGTCTGTTCAGTATAAAAGAAAAACTGCAACACCCATAGCAATTCTTAAATGCATGAGCTGTTAGTTTGATTTAATAATTAGTTTTTTTTAATGAAACTAACATTAACGCAAGTTTATTGTGTTTCATTTTTTTTCTCTCTAAAATTCTTGATATGGACTAGGAGAGGAAGCAATGTCTGGAGAAGATGAAGTGGATCATAGTACAGCCCCTAGAACTCAAAGGTCAGGAGACTATCATTGGAGTCTTATTGTTTTGTTACCTTCTGATTACAACTAATAGTACATTTCACATCAATATTTGA
Organism: Biomphalaria pfeifferi; assembly: GCA_030265305.1. Classification (NCBI taxonomy): domain Eukaryota; kingdom Metazoa; phylum Mollusca; class Gastropoda; family Planorbidae; genus Biomphalaria; species Biomphalaria pfeifferi. Next base: position 2,855,780 of record JASAOG010000074.1, read on the forward strand.
TTTAAAAAAACAAAATGATTATTTTAGTGTTAAAAATTGATCTCATTAAATCCATTTACATCTTTTTCTTATTCTTTCAATACACTGAAAACACAACATGTAACCACCATACATGTAACCACTGTTCATGCAACATGTAACCACCATTCATGAAACATGTAACCACCATTCATGCAACATGTAACCACCGTTCATGCAACATGTAACTACCATTCATGCAACATGCAACCACCATTCAAGCATTATGTAACCACCGTTCATGCAACATGTAACCACCGTTCAAGCAACATGTAACCACCATTCAAGCAACATGTAACCACCATTCATGCAACATGTAACCACCGTTCAAGCAACATGTAACCACCATTCATGCAACATGTAACCACCATTCATGCAACATGTAACCACCATTCATGCAACATGTAACCACCATTCATGCAACATGTAACCACCATTCATGCAACATGTAACCACCATTCAAGCAACATGTAACCACCATTCAAGCAACATGTAACCACCATTCATGCAACATGTAACCACCGTTCAAGCAACATGTAACCACCATTCATGCAACATGTAACCACCATTCATGCAACATGTAACCACCATTCATGCAACATGTAACCACCATTCAAGCAACATGTAACCACCATTCATGCAACATGTAACCACCGTTCAAGCAACATGTAACCACCATTCATGCAACATGTTCCCACCACTTATGCATTCCTTTGTGAGCTCATCTCAATCTTGTCTCAAATTGTATATTCTACTGCTAATTTTTTTTTTTATTTCACTGTTTTGTCTCTTTAAAATATGAAGTTCTCTTTTTTTTTGTTTTTCAGAGGTAGAAAGTTGTGGAGAGGCTTAAAGCAAGCTTTGAATGAAGTGAGTCTATCAGTTGATCTATGCTGTAGAGTAGAAACTTTTAGTTTGAAACAACCATTTCCCATTCCGACATGTCCTATCTGTTTTTGATTTACAAACCCATTCTAAGTTTACATATCCCACAGTTAACAAATATTTCCCATACATGCAGCAATATGTTGTTATGGCACGATTAGGAATTAATTATTTGTTTTGGAAATAGGGGAAATTTTGACTTAGTGACAATGACGCGACTAGTAAAAACAAGGATAGGTTTGAGAGATAGAACAAAATATCAGCAGACGTAAACAGGCTACTTCCAGGACAACGTAGAGATATGTAGCATTTTATGAACATATAGAGTTAGTTGATATTCTATGGTTCTCTTCATTGCTATTAAACTTGTTTGACATTCAGTAGTCAGCGTTGACCAACTTCTATTGATTGTTCTGCCTTTGGATTATTATTATTATTGGATTATGTATTACTTAGAGTGTTACCTCCATTTGGTTTATTTGATTAAACACCGCGGAAAATGTCTAACAATGTACATACATCACTGGGTTGAGCAAAGACTCTCCCACATAAAAGTGAATGAGTAAAGGCCTAAAAGAAGTAATGACATTATTAGTTTACATTTAGAGGTAATATTAAAATGTTTAGAAAACTGCAGTATTTGAATATTCTTTGATAGAACAACTAATGAACCTTGAAGATAAAGTTCAAGCTAGTTGTTTATGTGGTTAAACCTGTATATTACACTATCTGGTTTGTCTCTTACTGATCAGTGTAGACAAATTAGGAAATCTAATATTTTAGTAGCAAGAGAATAAGGAAATTCCTATTTGATTGCATTAAGTTAAATATAAAGAATAAAAATGAATCTTTTTACCAAGAACAAAAAATTAGAGAAAAAATAGTAAAGTTCTCCTTTCAGACCTTGTGGTCTATTGGGCAGATGATGTTAAGGTCATCTGTTAGTTAACAAGGGTGTCATGTGACCAATGGCCTTTACTTTTCCCCAACTAATGTCAGGTACCCATTAGAGCTGGGTGGACTCAGAGGTGCCCGAAGATCCCAAAATTAAAAATCCCAGTCTTCACCAGTATTCGAGAAACATTTTTTTTGTTTTGTAAATTGTGAAACAGTTTGGGTGCAATAAGACTTTTAATTCTTTCCATTTCACAGACAACTGTGTCAGATGTCCTCCATGCTTTGGGAGCCGTACCATCAGGTTTTAGACTCTCAACTCTTTGTCGCAAATTTAATGAAGGTAATAGGAGCAACCAGTCTTCTTGTTATACAAATCTTTATTTATAAGTGAATTGTTCTCATCGGTCAGTTTACACTTTTGTAATGAATACTTGGCTTGTACAGGATACATGTTCCGGCTAATCAACTTCCTGTTTCCTAAGTTGAGTCACTCCAACCTGACTTATAAAGATCTTCTCTTTGACCCAGCATTAAATAAGGTAACTAAAGCTAGTTACTAGCCCTTAGTTAGTGGTGATATTGTTATTTATGTTAAACTCACCCAGCCAGCGTTTATTAAGATGAACTACAGAATTAGATTGAAAAGTAAAGGGACAGAAATGATTTTTTTATGTACATCTCAAAGGACACCAACAACAAATTATTTGGAAAAATTTAGTCAAAATCTTGAAAAGAAGCTTAAAAATACTATTGACATTAGTGATGTTTCCATATTATTTTAGATGGAGAATATCTAATTACAGACATGGTAATACAAGCCCATGTTACAGTTCAAAATGTTTTAAAGACATTCTTTGTTATATTTTTACTCTTACACCATTGGACATTTTGGTTGGGCAAAACCTTTTTTAATTTTGACTAATTTAGTAAACCAAACTTCTTTTGTGAACAAAACGCAATTTAATTTCTATTACAATATACACAAATTTAGCTTGAGATGAGATAGAGATCTAATAGTGAGAAATAAACTGATATTTAAACAAACTCAAACTCACTACAAAACACGTCTTTACTCTTTAAAATCTCTGGGTCGTCTGCCGTTCTACTATCACGTGACTTCCTAACATAAATTACTACAAACTAATGCTCCCTTTCTTCATCATTTCAGTGGAAACACCCAAACATTCATTAGGTGATAAGTTTATAATCAGCTTTTGAAGCCCTTGGGATTTTTTACAAAGTTTATATCAACTCACTCTGTATAGTGAAAATTTTGTACACATTATTTTTCCCACAACCAATTTCAGATTAAACTGAAATTTTGCACAATTATTTCTTTTACCTGACAATACAAGAGTCAATAAAAAAAAAGTAACCAATTGGTTAATTAACTATTGGTAATTAATTATATTTTTGGAATCTGAAACAAGGGAAAGAAATTGTACTTCATTGATGTGGTTGAAATAAGTTGAATTAGCCCCCTTTATATGTCACGGCTTTAAAGCTTGAAGCAAACAATAGATAACTAGCGTGGTATAGTTAATGAAAAGTGGTGGGAGTTCCCTGATGTACCTGGCCTTTTGCCTAGTTGCTAAATGGAGCATTCTGAGTTCCAAGTCACTGGAAGTGGCTTTAATAGAGATGTGCTTGGACCGCTCCCAAATAGAAACATTTTTCAGTCAGGCCTGTAAAGGGAGCTTTTGCTGGCCAAGAGTTTCTAGAGTCTTGGCATATCTCTCTTTACAATTAGAAATCTGGTTGTTCTGTTATGTAACATCAAGCTGTCTTGTTTAACTCACTAAGTTATGATGACTTAATAAAACATTGTTTTATATATTGTTTAAATTTCCTAAAACATTTTTGGCATCATAAAACAGATTTGCTTACGCCAAACAAAAATTGATAGAGTTGTCACCATCGTCTCTTGTCAACAAATTCCTCCCCCCAGTGTTGGTTAGTAGACACTTACATTTTAAAAAATTTGTGTGTTTGATATGTTCTGATAGAATTACATTTTTGATGGCTAATCTTAAATCTGTAGTACATTATGAACAATATTTTTACTGGATTATTATTTAGTTTTCAATAATTTTTTTGTTGCAGAGTATTTCTAAAAAAAATATAATATAAAATGTTTGTTTTATAAAGTGAACATTAAAAAAAATGGATGTTTACTTTTTGTTTTGTTTAGGAATTGATGTCCTGGATCGCAATGTCAGAGTGTGTTTATTTGATGGAATACATGTAGGTCTTAGTGTATTATCTTTTGTTAAGTAGATCACTGATATTTTGTTAAAATTTTTATTCTTTATGTTCGATTCCAATGAAATAGTAGTGTATAAATTATTTAATGTTTGTCAGATATTGAGTAACATTCACTCTGTGGCTGTGGCTAGTGTGGACAAGACTCAGAGAGCTTGGACTTTCACAACAAAAGTAAGTCAAACATTAGTCTTTCTGAAACATTAGTATTTTTATTCAACTGCCCTTAAAGTCTTTGGGCATTGAAAAGATTTTAGTCCATAGTTTTTGTTTGTTCTATCAGTGCCTGGTCAATATTTTCTTTTCCAACAGGATTTATTTTATTGGTATTCAGTTAATTAACTTCTAGCTGTAGCATCATCACCACTTCTTTGTTTGTACTGTTGTATGAGAAGAAATTAAAAAGTTATCTAAGAATATAAGTGTTGCACTATAGACTAAAAACACAAAATACCTAGGTGTTATAATAAATGAAAAACTGTCATGGAATCCCCATATTGATGAAATTATCAAAAAATCAAACCAAGCATTAGGGTTTATTAAAAGAAATTTCTATAAATCAAATAAGAACATAAAACTAAAATGTTCTATTACCTTGGTTAGGCCAATAATAGAATATGCATTCTGTTTTTTGGGATCGCTCAACTCAAGTAAACATTAAGAAACTGGAACAGACACAAAATAGAACAGTGAGATTCATAACAAATGAATATTCACATTTGACTAGAGTAACACCTTTAGTAAAATCACTAAATTTAGAAAGCCTTTAGGATAGAAGTCTCAAAAGTAAAGTAGCAATTATACATAAAACACTGAACCATAATCTTCAAATACAAAAACAAAATCTAAGATGTCTCTTTCTTTTCTTGTTTGTAGTTAGGAGACTTAATAGACCCAGGTAGCCATGCAGAATTCTTTGTGCGGAGCAATGCTAATGTAGATAACATCGGTAAGTTTTGAATGAAAATATAGTTTGGTAATTGCTGACATTGATTGTAGGTCATTTGTTAAATTTAAGTTCTACTTTCTGACGTTTGAACATAACCTGATTCTTAACATTTATTTCTTGTTGATCAGAATTTATGAAAAACAAAACAACTTAGAGACTCCATGACTTCAATGTAATACTTGTACATCTCTATATTGTAATGTTAAACAGTTGTTGTTTTTTTATGGAAAGTTTATTACATTTGTATACAATCTTTTGTTATGTTATTTACTTACAGGTATTTTATTTGAACTTGGCATTTCCTATTTGAGATCAGTAAGTTTTTTGTTTTAATTTTTTGAAAATTTTGTTTGAAAACTCTTTTGATAAATACTAAATAATAATTTGATTTGAGTTTCAACAGTTTAGGCTTAGATTTATATGTCACCTTGAGATTAGAATGTTTAAATAAAGTAAAACCCCATTGAACGTGATTATAATGTATAAATAATTTGTCCTTGAAATTTTATTCTTCATAAGTGGTGCGAACTGCCAGAACATGGTCTATCAATGATTTGAGAAGAAAGAATTACTTAGGAATAAAACATATGCATTCAACAAGACAAAAAAAATTACAATTTATCTATCGCTGGAAAAAAAAACACACTAGACTTAGAACTGCAATCTAAAAGAACTGCCTTTCTCCATAGGTCCTATATAAGTGCAGGCTTCTAAACGCAATAACTCTGGCCCAAGAGCCATTACACCACTCTAACAAAAAAAAAACACTCTCAGATCTAGTCATAACCAAAAAACATGAACTCATATTATTTTAAAAACTATTTTTTTTATCATCCGGCTATAAAGATCTGTTATTTCAAATTGTAAGTTATGTTGAACTATTTAAGTTATTCCATAAAGGTTTTACAATAATCTGTTTGACAGTGTATCTTTATGTGTATAAATAATAGAAGATTAGAAACTGTCATTTAGAAATCTTGGCCTTCATTTTAGATTTTGAAAGTTTTAGAATGTTTTTCATAAATGAAAATTATTGCATTTTAGTCCAAACCTCCTGCAGAGTTGTAGGGGTTGGCAGGGGGCTGGGTTTGAACCTGTGACTATTGTGAGAGCATTCCAGAATGCATACATCAGAACCAGGCATCCTTATATTACAAGCTTATCCACAATACCTTGGTTTATTTTTTGATGTCTTGTTTGTTCACTTTGTCAGAGTACCCAGGAGAAAGGCGAATTCAGTTGTGGCTGGGTCCACTTGCCTCTTCTGGATGAAACAGGCAATGTGGTGACCAACAGATCCTTCGACCTCCAGCTTCATGGAGGCACACCCTACGAGAAAGATGTTGAAGTTGACCCAAGCATCAGCAGACGTGGTATGTTAAATATAAGTCCTAAATGTTATATAAATATTAGTTGCACAGAATTAAATTTTTTTATGTGTTTTTAATAATCTTCAAATTAATAGTAATGGTAATGAAAATGAATTCAATAAAAACAATTTGCATTTTCAGTCTGTTGTATAATGGATTAGAAATCAGTTTGGTTTATGATTTCAAAATGTTTTTTTTTTCTTGGTGCCCTTGTCTTCAAATGACTGTGACACCTCTCATAGAGTATTTCTTCAAATGACTATGACTCCTCTCATAGAGTATTTCTTCTAGTGACTATGGAAACCTATTTTGGAGAAGCTTTCTCACCTGTAAACATTATAGATAAAACTAGCCCCTGCCCAAATGCTAGAGGAGCCAGTCTTTTTGCTTTTTGGCTGTTTTTTTTTTCTTTGTTGGCTAAGATCATTGATCTCTCTCACTCTGTCCACTTCTCTTGGGCTATGTCTTCATAAGATTTAATATCTTTGTCTTCTGCTTTTAAATTCTGTTTTGATTAAAGCCTGATCATTTTGATGATGTGCTCCATAGACAATGACTTTTAAGGAATTATTTGTCCTCCATACTCTACTAACGGCTACATAACATTAGCCACTTTACTTGTTTCTAATTGGCTAGGACATACAGCCTATATGTCTGACTGGTTATGTGGTATGTGCTCAGGACTGGCATCTCTATGGTTCTAGTTTTAAACACTGCCCTCTGCCGTCTTCCTGGTGGAGGTTAGGGCAAGAGGGTTTATTCTTCAATTCTGAAGGAACATCTGAAAGCATAAAACATTTATATAATCCTGGTCTTTTGTTTTTCGTTCCACTGTAATAGACGGTCTAATTAACTTTTTGCTATTCCTTGATTGTTGCAATGCTTGGGAATATATACTAAACTTAAAAAAGCTGCTTTCACTATGATACATGGTTCAGTTGTTTTTATTTCTGAATGTAATCCATCACACTTTGTAGTGCCGAAAACTATAATGCCAAGTTTATTATTGAAAACTAAAAGTAGGATTAACATTAAAAATTTAAATAATTGTGTTTCTTCCAAAATACATTGTAGATTTAGCACTAGGTTTTGTTGTAACTTCTACAAGCTCCCGACTAAATTATACTAATAAGACTGAGCCAAGCTCACTTTGTCTGATCTAAAGTTTATTGATGTTGCAGCAACCAGCAACTCACTAGTGGCCTTGATCTCTGGAAATAAACAACCGAGATTAGCGGTGAAAATCAGTGAACCAAAAAAACTTCAAAAAGATTTGATGGAGTAAGTAAAACTTTTGTTTTTAATTTTAAATTGGTAAGTAAGATTTGGCTTGTAATAATGTTGTTTTTTTTTGGATTAGTGAAAAATTTAAACTTTGTAACTACATTTTAAACTAGTTTGAAATTACCCTTTCTACAGCAATTCTGTATTTTTCCACAGCACCCTTCCAGATACCTTAGTTGGCAACACCTGCCTACTACAACTCTATGCGTACTACCGTCAATGTCTTGCTGATGTTTTACTGAGAGACAAGTTAGATCTCAACTCAACAGGTACAGAAAAAAAAAATTAGACAAAAAACCCCAGCACCAATAGTGGTTGCAAAGTTCTCTGGTTGATTGTAGATGAATTCCAGATTGGAACTCATGTCACCGATCTTTCTTGTAACTTTCCAAAGAAAAACATTTCAAACTTTTTGGCTTGGGAAATGTCGTGGAAAACATAGCCAGGTTCCCTTCAATTGTTCATTCACAAATTGTATTATTGAAATAAAAACGGCTAGTTGTGTCAATGACAAAGTGTCACCTGGTCTATTGAAAGAATACAAAACTGGAATTCCCCAATACTAAAATATAATTGTCTAGAATATAAGAAATTTTTTGGGGGGGTCTGCTTATGCATTTAGGTCTTTCACATATACACTTGTATTATTTGAAAGCATTGTACTTGATGAAACTGTTGGGCTTATTTCTATCATACATTGTGTTTAATTTCACTTCAAATAACTTTATACACAAAAAATGCTACCTTTTTTTCAACGAAAAAAAATATGATTGAAATGCAGAATTGAAATTCATTAAATATAGATTTATAATACCATAAGACAAACATCTGATCATCAGACACCAAAACTATTGAACAAGCCAACTTGATTGGCCATATGATATTTGAGTCTTTTCATCTTTGTCTTTCTGTCTAGTAAAAGTGTGAATATGTTATTTCTCTATTTCCCATTCTCGGATCAAGTTAAAGCTTTGCACCTTTATTCATTGAACCTGGCAAGACATGAATCAATAAAAAAAATTAACCAATTAGTTAATTTTTGGGGATTAATAATTTTGTTTTATTTCAAAATAAGGGTAAAAAATATTACTTAATGAGAGATGTGGATGTATTTGTGCATTCAAACCTCATTACATTTTGGCACGTTTTTTTTGCTGTTTCCCATTCTCTGATGGAGTTGAAATTTTTGCATATCTATTCATAGTCGATGACAATACATGAATCAGTCCAAAAATTAATCAATTAGTTAATCATTTATTATTAATTAATTAATTTTGTTTTAAATAGCAGTAAGGGAGCTAAACTCTATAATTTTCACTAAATGGCAGTAATTATCAGTTCTTATCCTTTTCCTTTGCTTTTGAAAAGTATTATTTTTTCTATTGATTATTTTTTATTTATCTTAGAACTTATTCACAGTCCATTTCTAAAGACATTCCCTATAGTAGCTGACTGCCCAGATTTGATGAAAATCCTTAGAGTAAGTAGGATTATTGAAACTATTAGTTGCTATTGTTGTAGGTCATTTAAAAGACATTTTTTACAGTTCATAAAAAAATTCAAAAACGTTAAATTGGAATCTTTACTAACTTAGAAATGTTTTACATATTTCATCATAGATTAGATTTTTTAAATATTTAGTAACAGGTATCTAATGTTTCATAGTGACCAAGTTTTAAAAACGATCTCACTGGAGGTAATAATTTTAAAAAATTTGTGATTAAATGACTTTATGAGCCCGGCCTTCCCTAATGGGGGATTAGTATTGTTTTGAAAAGTTGGTTGGTTGGTCATTTGCTAGCTACTAGCTACTCATAGACATTTGGCCAAAGAAACAGGTGAAGGTTACTTCATCTGCTCATGGATTGATAGTTCTTTAAACGAATCTTTTTAAAACACCTAATAGGATGGGCTTTATTTCAGATAAACATGAACTATCATAATATTTAATTTTTTTTTTTAACCCCGTTGAATTGATTGTTGGTTTGTCTAGACTGCTTGGCTTGAAAAGCTTCAAGAAGTGAAAAGAGCGGATAAGGTAAAATGTTAGCACATTTTTTTTTACTGAAAAGTAGCTGATTTGTTTTTCACCATGAGTTTTTATTTCTAGAATTTTGTTTCATTATCACTTTTAATGGATCACCAGGTATTTAATTCTTCATATTTAAAAAATTAGCTGCTTTTTTTTTTTTAGTTTATTTCTTGTTCGATTCTTGTGTTCATTTATTATTGATGCCTCATTCACTATGTGTTCCTAGTTTGTTAACAATCCAATAACTTGATCTTTTATTGCAGCCACTATTTTCCATTGGAAGTAATCCATTGGTAAACTATTTTACTTGCATGTCCTGAAACAGTCTTGTTAATATATGCATATAGTCAACACAATAAGTATATGTAGTTGTAGATGTATTGAATTCTTTTTTTTTTAATTTTAAGTCTTAGAAATGCTTTGCACTCAATATAATAATAATAATTTTAAAAAAAGGATTATTTACTTCACTAATTTCTTTCATTTTTAATTTTCTTTTTAAATTATGTATTCGAAAACAATTTTTTAGAGTAGCTTTAGTTGTTTTTAAACAGTCCTACCTGGTTTAATTAAGCTTGTTGGAATTCATTCAATAATTAAAATATAATGTAACTCTACGTCAACCAACTTGATGGCAAGTAATAAAGGGAGTTTAAGAGAGTCTGGGTGACCAGGTTTGGCTGTAAGTCATCACTTCTGCACTCATTATGTTTATATATAAATATATATATGTATATTTACATTGGCTTGGCAAGGAGCTAGTGTTAACCCAGGCTTTTTTTTACTTTGATTATGGTACTGGTAGTTTAGCTGTATATTTGTGGATCTGTGGGAGATGCATTACTGAATTGAGCTGTATATTTGTGGATCTGTAGGAGTTAAATTGAGCTCTATATTTCTTGATCTGTAGGAGTTAAATTGAGCTGTATATTTGTGGATCTGTAGGAGTTAAATTGAGCTGTATATTTGTGGATCTGTAGGGTTACTTGTATTTATCTTTATTCATCTCACCCATCTGAGCAACTGTCATTTTTGGTATTTAGTATTAGTTTCACATAACTTTCATGTCCTCCTCGTCTGATTCACACACTGTCATCTCATTATAACAGCCAGTGAAAACACAAAGTTCAACTATTCTTCTTACTATTATTACTAATATATTTTTATGTGACTTTTTGGTATTTAGTGTGACTCAAATCTATGCTTATGACATAAAATGCCTTTTTATGAATGCCTATCTCTTGACTTCCTGTGCCTGGTAGGATTGTTTTTAAAAGGCATTGCTAGAGGTTTATTTTACTATGGTTTGGTTTTACAGGGTGTTGTAAACTTTCTATACATGTTTGCTAGATTTCAGTTGAGCCTCATTGCACTAGATTTTTAAAATGATATATTTAGGCTTAACTTCTTTTTGGCTGTCATCAACTGTAAGAACTATATGTCTTGTTACCTCAACATGTCTTGTTACATTAACACTTTGACATTTCCTGTTACTTCAAAATGTCCTGTTACTTTAATGTTCCTTGTTTTTAATAATTGTCTTTGATAGAGCTCAAATGTTTCTTGTTTCTGTTTTCTTAATGTCAGTATTATTTCTTAAAAAATGTAAATCTATTATTCTATTCTTTCTTTCTAAAGTGTATAAACCTACAGATTCATTGATATTGAAAGACTTTTATTAGTCATAATAATAAATAGAAAGTCACTGGTTAAAATTATCAACTTTCTATTATTTTTAATGGAAGATAATTAAACATTGTCAGAATGTAAACCATTGGACTGACTTTGTTGCAAGCAATGTTTCTGTTAGTAAATGAAAAGTCAATACACCAGTGAGAATATTAGCTCTCTGACATTTGCAAGACCTGGAAATTGTACTTGGTTTAATAAACAAATGACTTTGTTAGTACTTCCTGGACATTCAAACAACAATGGTTCTCAAAATCTTTTTTATTCCTATTCGTTGTAAAAAAATAATAATGATGTAAATGGTGCCTCACATAGGGTTAATGACATCTGCACATTAACATTCCTGTAGAATAAAACCATTTCCTCAATTGAGCCATAATGTTTGGATCAGGGATCTTTACCAAGTGAGACTAGCATTAGGATAACTGCAGTGGCGAAGCTAGGGTGGGGGAGTAGGGGGGAGAATTTGAAAATCCCCCCCCCGGGCCCCCACTTGAGGGGGGCCCCCAAATGAGTGTTTTTTACATTAAAAATTAAATATTACGCAAAATGCAGGGCCCCCCAAAGAGGTCAAGCCCCCGGGCCACCAAACACTGGAAAATTCCTAGATACATCCCTGGAGTCTATTGTGAGACTTTTTGTTTTGTTTTTAGAGATTTGTATGAAATTAATTTGTTTTTATCCTAACATTGCTTTGTCTTTATCCAGAAATTGATTTTTCTCTCCCCTGAAATTGATTTGCATTGCTCCTGCCCCTCATTCTTTTTTTTTCCCCCTCTTCACTATTCACACAGTTGGCAATGAGGGTCCATTAGTGATAAGAGTTGCTGCCCTTGATTCCTCATTACCTCTTACCATCTCCCCAAGTAGTAATAAGGCAGTCTCTATCAGAACCACTGGTTCAGAGTCTACAGTAAGCCTAATCAATACAACGTCTAAAAATAGACTGAAACATCAGATAGAAACATATAATTTACTTTTTTTAAATATATATTTATATGTGTGAGAGTGTGTCTTTGTGTGTGTAAGTGCGTGTATATTTAAAACCCTTTTTTTTCCCTACTTCAATAACATTTCCCAGATTAAAATAACTAGGCTTAGAATGTTAATGAACATTGGATCTGTGCTATCAGTTTACTATGATAAAGAGAATGAAGATGAAATGTTGTAGCATAAAATTCTAACAAAGCATCTGCTATTGATTAGAGGATAAATTTGAAATAGTTGTCTGAAAAGAAATTGCTTTTGTTGATTTCTAGCATCATTTCTCAAGCCAGGGGGCTGGTGCACTCAGCAGACAATACACTTATTTTAAGAAACATTGGCATACAGCTCTGCTTACTGCTTCTTAGCTTTAAGTAAGTGTAAGATTTAAAGTGACCAAGAGCATTGGGAATTCTGAAGTCTATTGAAAGAGTATTTGGAAGATAAATAGGTGGAGAACTGATACTTTATATGAAAAGATGATTTATGTTTTGAATTGTGGGTCCCATCATGTCAAGCTATTTGTTTAGGCATGCCTAGTTCATGGACAGCTCTAGTGCTTTAAGGCAGTTGTTTAATGAAAGATAAACGGAGGCAGTTTCATTGCCTCCTGTCATGTGGGCATGTTAATCTGTTGTTGCCTTGTGTCATGTGGTCATGCCAATCTGTTGTTGCCTTGTGTCATGTGGTCATGCCAATCTGTTGTTGCCTTGTGTCTTGTGGTCATGCCAATCTGTTGTTGCCTTGTGTCAGAAATGAATATAGAGATGTACAAGATTTAAAGAACTGTGCATGCATCATTTATAATACATACATCATTCACAACACTTACATCATTGACACCACCTAAACCATGGATAATACAATCTTCATTGACACCACATACATCATCGACAATCTTTCATTAAACAATACATCATTAACAATAAATGCATCATTGACAACTCATGCATCATTGACAACTCATGTATCATGGTTAATTCTTAAACATCATGTAAAATTAATACATCATTGACAATTGATACATCATTGATACTACTTACATCATTTACAATTGATACTACTTACATCATTGACAATAGATACATCATTGACAATAGATACATCATTGGATACTGCATACATCATTGGCAATAGATACATCTTTGATGCTAAATATATCATTGACAACACATACATCATTGATACTACATACATCAATCACATGTTAAACATACATCATTGACAATAGATACATCATTGATACTACAAACATCATTGATACTACATACATTATTGGTCCTACATCAGTTTTTGACCCAACATTTCCATTCATCAACAGAGAGATGAAGAATACATGAAAAAGCTTTTTAAAGATGTCTTCATGGAAACAGTGTATTCTATTAGCTCCCTTGCCACATTGCCAGACTACACCATGGGGGATGTCGACATTCTAAAAGTAAGTTCAGGAGATTTGAGTTCAGTTCATTTGAACTCATTTTATTCATTGACAGCTACTTCCAACACTGCAATTAACTTAAAATTAGTACAATGATGTCTCTCAGCCTAAAAGCTCCTATAAGCTCTAAAATAATTTGGACGACACTAAAAATGGGGAAAGGTAAAATTTAAAGGACAGATATATTCAGTTTAAAGAGAGCGATGACTAGAGTAAAACATTTTTAGTTGAATTGTACTGAACCTTTATGTAGTGTGTATATTCTTAAAGTGATTCCTAGTTCCAGAATGAAAGCTTTGTATATATTTCAAAGATGATTTCAGTTGAGTTTACTCTCTCTGGCATCATGATATTGTTTTAAGAATTCAGAAATTGTCTAAAGGAGAGAGCTAAAAATATTATAAAATCAGAAACGTCTGATCAGCACAATCTCATCGTGACATCAAGACATCATCTGGCACTCAAACATTTATCATCACATACAGCCTCAAACAGATCATGTCACTCATTAAGTCTAAATTAGAATATAACATTATTTTTGACAAAGTGAAGGTACTGTGACATAGTGTTGTCTACCAAATAGATTACATTGAAGTTTGTTAGCAACATCATAGCTTAACTCATTTGTATTTAATGTTTTATTTATGGGCTTTATCATTCTGACTTGACTTAATCCTGTGCACTCCCAGGGGGGCATAGGGCCGCAACCACACCTCTCCACCGAACTCAGTTCTGAGCAGCTTTCTTCATCTGCTCCCATGTCATTTTACATATATATATATATATCACTCTAAATATTGCATGCTCACTCTTATTAAAGCAACTAGTTGAAGTCTCACTAAATGGAGTTTCTAATTGGGTTGTGTGGTTCATTTGAATCCCAAGTGATATTTACTTCACTTATCTTATCTTATCTTATATAATACAGACGTTACTTCAAAAAAGAAGATGATTACGTCCTACGCGTCATGCATTTAGTCATGCATATTAACCAATGACTTAAATTCTGCCAAGTCACTGGTTTTTCTGGCTAGCTCAGGCAACCCATTCCATGCTCTAATAGCACTAGGGAAGAAGGAGTATTTGTACAAATTTGTCCTAGCATATGGGACGAGGAATGTGCCTTTATTTTTGTGTCTTTCAGAGTATTTTATTAAATTTTGTTTTTGTATTTGAAGATTATGGTTCAGTGTTTTATGTATAATTGCTACTTTACTTTTGAGTCTTCTGTCCTGAAGGCTTTCTAAATTTAGTGATTTTACTAATGGTGTTACCCTAGTCAAATGTGAATATTCGTTTGTTATGAATCTCACTGCTCTATTTTGTGTTTGTTCCAGTTTCTTAATGTTTTCTTGAGTTGAGGGGTCCCACACGGTGGATGCATATTCTATTATTGGCCTAACCAAGGTTAAATAACATTTTAGTTTTATGTTCTTATTTGATTTATAGAAATTTCTTTTAATAAACCCTAATGCTTTGTTGGATTTTTTTATAGTTTCATCAATATGTGGATTCCATGACAGTTTTTCATTTATTATAACACCTAGGTATTTTGAGTTTTTAGTCTGTGTTACTGGTTTGCCATGAATAAGATAAGTGGAATTAATTTGTTTTAGTTTTTTTGTTACTCTTAACAACTGACATTTTTCTGGGTGGAAAGACATGCTCCAATTTGATTCCCATTTCTGTAATTCATCTAATTCTCTTTGTAAAATATCTGTGTCTTGTTTTGTTTTTATTGTTCTATATATTATGCAATCGTCTGCAAATAATCTGACTTTTGTTCCTGAACTAATGCAATTTGGTAAATCATTTATGTAAATTAAAAATAGTAGTGGACCCAAAACTGTTCCTTGAGGTACACCTGAGTTTACTGTTATTGGTGTTGATTTAGAGCCATTTATTATTACAGTTTGTTCTCTCCCTATCAGAAAATCTTTAATCCACTGATGCAGTGGACCGTTAATGCCGAAATATTTTAATTTTTTAAGCAAACTATGGTGGTGAACTTTGTCAAAAGCCTTGGAAAAATCTAGTAAGATAGCATCTATTTGTTCACTATTATCTAAACCTTTTGAAAAATCATCAATTAGTCCTATTAGTTGTGTTTCACATGA
Organism: Biomphalaria pfeifferi; assembly: GCA_030265305.1. Lineage (NCBI taxonomy): Eukaryota > Metazoa > Mollusca > Gastropoda > Planorbidae > Biomphalaria > Biomphalaria pfeifferi. The sequence goes on from JASAOG010000074.1 coordinate 2,871,705, forward strand.
TCTATATTTCCTAAAGCCATGTTGGTATGGGGTGAGGACATTATGTTTGTCTAAGTGGTTTATGATATTGCTACATATTATGTGTTCTAGTATTTTACATGTGATGCTGGTAAGTGATACTGGTCTGTAGTTTCCTGGATCAGATTTTTCTCCTTTTTTAAATAGGGGGGTGACATTAGCTTCTTTCCAGTCCTTTGGTACTCTGCCCTGGTTAAGCGATGCTTGAAAGAGTATTTTGAACACTGGGGCTAGCTCATTGCTTAGTTCTTTGAGTAATCTAGCTGGAATACCATCAGGTCCAGACGCTTTATTTGGTTTGGTGTTGGCTAATAGTTTTTTAATTCCATTTTCTTGTACTACTAAATCTTCTATGTTGTCTACTTGGCTCAAATTAAGAAATATGTCTTTGTCTCCTGGGGCTGAGAATGCTGATGCAAAGTATTTGTTTAGGATGTTTGCTTTAGTTTCATTATCATTATGTATTATGTTATGTTCATCTTTTAATGGCGCTATGCCTGTTGTTTCCATTTTCTTAGACTTAATGTATGACCATAGGTTTTTGTTGTTATCTTTAGATATTACATTGTTGATGTATTCACTCTGCAGCTGTCTGCTTACTTTTTGGGTTAGGTGTTTAATTTTTATATACTTTTTGTAAACTTGTCTCTTATACTGATAGTTAACTGGTTCACTTCACTTTATTTTTAATGGATAGATAAATTGTGATATGGTAGAACAATGCTTTGAGTAGGGACTGACAATGTTGATGTAGGATAGGCTGCTGTACCATCTATATTTCATATTACACCATGTTGATTGTACACAGCTGCGTCAGGAACATATCAACAGATTTATGGAAATGAAGCGAGCCACTCGGACAACACTGGCTGCCCTTCTGTCTGAAGACTTTGTGTATGAGCCATTTAACATGGAAGAAGTTGCTTTCACTGTGATAGGTCCTTATTGTTTAATGAAACAACAAGTGGTGAGTTGATTATATATTTGATGGGTGGTGAGTTTGAAATATTGAATTGAATTTTTCAATAGCATTCCATCCTTTTCATCGCGAAATGGAAATTATATCTACACATTCTGATTACCTAGATACCCTTTTGACCCTAAACTTTAAACCAGAGTGTGGGTGTCATGTATACATCAAAATATTGACAAAAGGTTGATTCAATGGATTTCAAACTTTTTTTTTGTTTTAAATCAGGACTCTATTAATAAAATAAAAGCTGCCTGCAAAACCAATCATTTGAAAAAAAAAGAGTATTTTTTTAGGATCAAAGTAGAAGATGACTCTGTCTAAGGACTGGACTTTTTTATTCTTATACTCTCTTCTATGACCAGCGTCCCTCAGAGGGACAATTATTGAAAGATGTTTTGCTTTTTTTTTTTTTTCATTGCTATTTTTTTTTATACAAATATTTTGAAAAGTTTTCAATATAATAATTGTACTTTTCAGGCCACAGAAAACTGAAGAGAGTAGAATGAATGCATCCAACATCTACAGGGGAGGTCACTTTGTGAAACTTATTATGCTAGATGTAAAGAAAACAAATATTCCTAACAGATTATTAGCTTAGGAAGTTCCAGGATAAAAAATATTTCTAAAGGCTCTAGTTGAAACAATGTGGAGCTTGGACTAGTGGAAACTAATATTCAAACTCATTTAGGAACTAGTGTGAATTTGAAGGAATTTCATTAACTGACACCAATGAGATTGTTTTTGTGAAGTTTTTTTCTTGTGATCTAGACAGGAACTTGTATTTTGGTTCAAGTCTTATTTTGTTTTCTGGTTTTAGTTTATTTATAGGGAGTTATTGATTAAACATAGAGGTTAAAGGTCAAGATTGCAGCTTAAAAGTACAGAAAAAAATCTATGTTTGAACTCATTGCTCTATAGCTAATGGTTGAAGGTGACATAGACTTGACTCCTGGTAATGTAAAATGATTCTGTCCAGCAAGCCATCTTATACCATTAAGTTTTTCATGGAGAGAGAAATGTCTGTCTTAAAATAAAGATTGCGACACTTAAAGTTTGTTATCTCTCTTGTTTGTAAGAAGACACGACTGGAAGAATGACCAAATACCCTTTCGATTCACATGGCCTGAAAGGTTAAAGGTCAGCTTACTAACGGAAAAACATGTAAGACTTTGCTGGTCAAGATTTAGACTGCAGCCACCAATCAAAGAATGTCTCAGGCTTGACTCCTGATGAGAATATCAAATTATCTAATTGTTTACTTATTTATATTAACAAATTTTCTTTTTACTTAGTAGCTTCCATAGGCTCCAAAAATCAATAGCGTGTCACAGCAACAGATTATGCCTCTTCTAGAGTAACCAAGTTCAGTAGAAAACGTTTTGATTGTGTAGACTGGTGTCAATATCTCTGCATGAATTTTGGAAACACTTGGGGAAAACATTTGTCTTTATGATAGACAAAAATACAACTCTGTTACCAGTGCTCTGCTAGATTTGCCCTTTAGATCACATAGCCTGAAAGGTTAAAGATCAACTTTCTAACACAAAGACATGATATAGTCTCAGTTTCACTGAATGATTTTGAGTTTTTTATTTTTGGCACATTTCGTTCATTTTCACGGATGATTCTTTTTTATACTTTTGTACTATCATGATTTTTTTTAGTGATAGTGTGTGAACTCCGTCCAATGTTTAACAAATATTGACTGTTGTCCATTCCTCTGAATAATAGATATTTATATCATCTATTATTATTTACATATGTTAGATTTTGTAAAAATATTGTTTAAAAAAATATATAATATGATAAATGTTTATAATATCTATTCCTTAGAGATCTAAATATGTTTATCAATGTTTTCATTGAATGCAAATAAAAATGTGGATTTCAGTTTCATTGTGTTGTTAAGTTCAAGATTTCCGTTTGTTTTTATGTGAGGTGTTGGCCAGGTTGTTTAAGCATTGGATGCTATATCCTGGGCTCTCTTAAACAGTGCAATTGTACAGGCTGTTTGTGTACCAACTCTTGCGACTTATTAATTGGGCTGTTCAGACCACACATGAAAGAAACAATCATATACAATAGAGGATGTCATTACCAAGATCACGTCTATAAATTTATGAAATACTACATCTATTTCTTCTGGTGCCCAAAACCTCTTTAGAGACGATCTCATTTTCAGGAGCTCGTACCTTACTTGGTCAGACTTTTATCAACGCCACACTTTGATCAGAAAACATGAAAAATGCCTGCGTGTAGTCGCTGAATGAACTCTTTTATGTTGTGTCTGTCAATTTATATGCATGTTTCTGTTGTGTTGTCTGTATATGAGAAAAGAGACCTTGCAATCACAATAGATTTCCATAAGGATCAATAAAGCAGTCTTAGTCCTAGTCTTAAATTATTGAAGTAAAAAAGGTTGGCCTACCATAACGTTACTAACACTTGACCTCATCTCTCAACGTGCACGACAAAATGCACACAGCGTACAGAAAGCAACTTTGAAATATCAATTCTTTCTTATTCTGCGCACCAGATACACCAAAATGCTTGCTATTTTTAGTTTGCCTCCATGTTTGAAAATCTCCAACCCATATTGCTTTAGTACGGGTATAAAACATTTTTTTTCAAGAAAAGGAAAGAATGCTGACCATCTCCTTCAAAACGTCACCAAGAGGCCCAAACTGACCCCAAAACACCCATATAGAAAGAAAACTATATGGAGAGCTGCCTGATTTAGAAACCACTGCGCAGTTTATCTAAGTATATTGGTCCATTTATCTGAACGCTCCAACATAATACCGGTGATGAGAACGAGGATGAAGGAGACGACCCTTCGTGACATGAGACGTCAGCAACTCCTGCCTCCTGGTTTCTTCCTTGATCCCTTCTGGAACTTCCTCTTCTCTATCCTCTTTCTTTTTACAAACACATGAAACAAAACTCTTCAAAGGACATCGTTTGTTAAACACTGTGAAGCCTTTTTTAAAAAAAAATCTTAAGCATTATTTCTTCTCGAAATCGCGGCCGAATGGCGAACAACGCACTGGATCTGCATAATCTGTACCACCTGAGATGAACTCCTATTGAAAAATCAGAGCAGGAAGGACTAGTCCTCCCGTAGTGCTCTGGCAAGAAACTTAGCTGTCCGGCGTAGTGCCTCATAGCTACCTTAAAAATCGAGTGACTGCACAGACAGGTACCCCTTAGCTCGCGGAGCTGGGGACACTCGTACAAGACATGCGACACTGTTTCGACGCTCTCTCCACAGTGACGGCATCGGGAGTCAAAGTTCGTGCGGAACCGGGCAAAGTATGCCCCAATAGGACAGTGTTCCGTTCTGCACTGCGCTTATGTACCACCAACTATTGTAAGGAGGCTACAGTCGAACAAAGCCCCCTCCCCAGCGCACGTCTTTTGAAAAACCTTTGTTATTTCTGCGAGGAACGGCGGATTAGACTAGATCTATATCTAGTCGGCCTACTCGAGAGCCTTTCTGGAAAGCTTCAACGTCAGTCGGCGTGACCAAGCGTGACCTCCGTGTCGAAGGTGCCGGACCAAGGTCTTCCAAAAATTCTGGCAACATGCAGTGTGTTTCTCCGGTTCAGTGAGTCATGTCTGGCCCGTAACGCAGTCCTTTTCAATCACTCGAAACTTCTGGCCATTGTGAATAATGAGATCGCCTAGGCTGGTTCTAACTTCTAAGGCTTGGTTCTGCGGCCCAGGATACGCGTTCATGTGACCTTCAGATCAAAAAGGTTTGGGTGCCAGTTCATTTAAATTTTATTGTGATCGACACTTAGGTCTACATACGTCATACTTAGGTCTACATACGTCATACTTAGGTCTACATACGTCTGTCTCTTGGCTTATTTCTTAGTTGTGCTGTGACAGCTCGCGTAACTAAATCCCTCCACTTTTACCCGGTCAGCGGGTTTCAAGAGAATCAGCTTTTCTTTGGATGACGCTTGAAGGATGACTTCTGAAAGTAGGTCAGGTCTTACAATATGATCGAATCAGCTCAGCTTTCGTCTCTTCCCAGTATTGTGATTTTTCCCCAGCATGAGTGTTGACTTTAAAACAGTTCATATTAGCCGCAATAATTAGGGGTACCGAAAGGTAAATATCGATAATTAAGTTTGAGTGACTCAGAAAAATCTTATTTTGTAAATTACAGATGTTACTTTAAAAAAAAATAGTTAGCTGCTATGCATTTCATAAAAGTAAGTCAAGTTTCCCTTTTCAGACCCTGCGATCTCTAGGGCAGATGATGTTAATGTCATCTGCTTCGTTGGTCAATGATTAACAAGCAGAATGTCATGTGGCCAGCACAACGACCAACCGCCTTTATTTTCCCCATCAGGTACCCATTAGAGTTGGGTGGAATCGGGTGCGCCTTAAAAATCCCGAAATTTAAAATCCCAGTCTTCGCCGAAATTCGAACCCATGACCCCAGGTTCAGAAGCCAAGCGCTTAACCACTCAGCCACAGCGCCCCCTATGTCAATCTAGTTAAGTCGTTGGTTATCCTGGCTGATTAAGACAACCCATTCCATTTTCTAATGGCACTAGGGATGAATGAACACTTCGAATTTGTCCTAGCATATGGAATAAGAAATGTGCCTCTATCTTTGTGTATTTTAGGTATTTTATTAGGCTTTGTTTTTGTGTTTTATTCTTCCATTCAAGATTCTTGACTGCGCCTAATAGAACTAGAAAACATAACTACTCCCCAGCTGTACACTTTAAACTTTCAAACCCAACCTTGGTTGTTTTTTTGTTTTTTTCATTGTCTAATTTAACAATGATCTCTAACAATATCAGTACCTGACTTGAAGACTTACATATCAAATATAATTAGGACATGACAGACCACAATCTCTTATGACAAATAAAATGTCATGAAATGTCATTCTATTCTCTAACATTTGGCCATGAAGAACAGAATAAAAGACGCCTACGAGGGTATTGTATAGCAAGTACAAAATACTGTTTTTTTGTCTAGGTAACTAAGTATAGTTGTATTTTTTTTATAAAGCTTTATATCAACTCACTCTGTCTGTCTCTCTGTCTGTCTGCCTGTCTGTCTAGTACAAATTTTATACCTCGTTACATCTTCCACTTCCCATGCTTGGATCAAGCTGAAACTTTGCACAAATATTTATTGTCAAAGACAACACATAAATCAATAATAAAAAACAACACATTTTGTTTTAAATAGAAAAAGAGAGATATTTCTTGCAGTAAGTTTTGTGTTTACAAAATAGTTTCGTATTTTATTTATATAATGTATATGTTCTGTGCGTGTGTGTGTGTGTGACTATATATGTCATTAACTTAAGTAGGTATTTCTAGGACGTCATCAAAAGATGATGTTTCTTGATGTATGCGAAAAAAAAAATTGCCAAGTTTTGCCTTACATTTAGCAGCAAGCATCTGTTCGTGTTTTTAATCTTTAAGTTTTTTCCCCCAGCATGGATGGTTGATATTTAGCACAATGTCATGGTTAGAGTCCTCGTTCTATAGGTTTGGGCCTTGACTCACTATATTCAAAGACTTTGACTCTTTAATGTTTATTGTTTACTTCAAACGAGGCAATTTATTTTTCTTCTGAGCTGTTCACTATGTACCAGGGCATTGACTTGTTCATGTTAGTTGTTCTCTTTATCAGAGGGCATTGACTTGTTCATGTTAGCTGTTCCCTTTATCTGAGGGCATTGACTTGTTCATGTTAGCTGTTCTCTTTATCAGAGGGCATTGATTTGTTCATGTTAGCTGTTCTCTTTATCAGAGGGCATTGACTTGTTCATGTTAGCTGTTCTCTTTATCAGAGGGCATTGACTTGTTCATGTTAGCTGTTCTCTTTATCAGAGGGCATTGACTTGTTCATGTTAGCTGTTCTCTTTATCAGAGGGCATTGACTTGTTCATGTTAGATGATGATTGTATAAACGGGCATTGATTCTTTCATGTTGGCTTTCACTATATACGAGGGTTTCCGTAAGGTTTGTTATTGCCAAAAGTTGTAATGGAAATAATCACTCCCCTGTCTATAAAATGTTTCCAATGGCAATCGTCTCAAATAAACTCTGGCTACCCAACTAGGAGAAAGAAAGCTCTAAATCAAAACCTCTGCTGCTTTAAGGCTATACCCAGCCATGAAAAGTAAAAAAAAAAAAGTTTCCTTTCAAACCTTGCAATCTATAGGGCAGATGATGCAAAGGTCAACTGTTCCCGTGGCACACGGTTAACGAGGGTGTTATGTCGCCAGTACAACGACCAACCGCCTTTACTTCTTCCCAACTAATGACAGGTACCCATTTAGCTGGGTGGACTCAGGGGCGCCCAAAGATACCGAAATTAAAAATCTCGGTCTTCACCATGATTCTGTTAATGGTCTGTGTGTTGATAAGTAAATCATAGATGTTGATGTTATAAGCAAGTTCGTTGTAGACACAATCAACAGATTAGATAAAGAAGATAAATTGAAGAAACCACAGCTGATAAACTTCAAACACTTTAATACAAAATAAGGGGTACAGTCCCGTCGTCCTCTCTGTCGTTGTATCCTTCTGCCTGTCCGTTACTACTCTATTTCTGTTCTCACTTTTTATTTACTCGTCACGTCACTAAGGAAAAACCCAATTAAATTCAACTTCTACGCGTCTTGTGTCATTACAATTCAAACCCAGGACCCCGGCTCGGAAGCCACCTCACCTCAGTAGTCAAAACTGAAGAAAAATCTATGAGCTACTGCCCAGCCTTTCATCCTATCACTAGAGTTATTCCATCAGTGAAGGTGTCCAAGATCTGTCCATCATATACAAGGACATTGACCCTTTCATATTTACTGTTCACTATAAACGAGGGCATTGACACTTCTGTCTTCTGTATGTAGGCTGTTCCTATGACAAGCACTGACAGTAACGACAGGAAGTATTTATTCTCAACACCGCACGTTCGTGGTCACCCCCTTTCACCCCTTTCCCCTTCGAAATATGAGAACAATCACAACAATGATTAGTTCCTACGATGAATAACAATGACAGGTCCTCGAACTCTCTTCTTTGTGGAGGTAGGATGATCATCGCCTATCTTACGACGCAACATGGCCTTGATTGATTAACAGCCATAGCAATGAAATTACGGGATTCATGTTCAGAGCAGGGGTTTGAATTTTTTCAAAATACATGGGTGGTCTGTAGAGTTTCTAAACTTATAATGAAATGTGCATTTTTTTTCTTTACATAAATTAAAAATTCTCTACATAATCTTCTTTTAGATTTAGGAAGGCTCTGGGTGAATTGGGTATCACACACAAAGACCGAATAATAAACGTAGAGATTAAAGAAGGGAATGGTTCAGCGATCAGACCTCACGATGATCTGCTAACTACAGTCAAAAAAACGCAAATTAAAACTCTATGGCCATAGCACAAAGTCTTCAGGGCTTGCAAAAACTTTCTTTTGGAGAACAGTACCAGGAAAAAGAAGAGGAGACAGACGGAGAAAGCGATGGGAAGACAACATAAAAGAATAAACGGGCCTGCTATTGAAAGAAATTCCATCAAAGGCAAGAGACGGAGAAGAACCGAGATCTAGGTCAACAGATCTGGTATTGTGCTTCAATGGTCCAACAGGCTAAGGGATAGATGAAGCTGAAGTCCTGGATCTACCAACAATGTCCCAACCTCTTCAACCTCTCTAACCTCTCCATAACATTAGGCAGTGGCGTAGCATCCATGGCGCGAAGGGGTTCTATGAACCCGGGCCCACGGGTACTTTGCTACGCCACTGACATTAGGCTTATCTTAAATGTATATCTAGTGTCTTTCCTAAACCAGAATCTAAATGTTGCGCTAGATTGATTTTCATCTAATGATGATACCGTCACCTTTGTAAACAATTCATGTGTATGTAGATTTTAAGATGGATTGAGAGATAGATCAGTGACATCATACACCTGAATAGAACCTTCTTCTAGAAACACTTATCGAACTCTTGATCTTCTTCTATTTTAACCATGTCCTCTTTCCATATCAAATTACAATCAGGGACTCCAGTTATCTGCATTTTGATCAGAGAAAATAGAAGACAGAGAACGCTTTGACCAAAGATAGTTTGATCAGTTAGACTTTAGTAGCTTCAGAAAAACCCTACAGATAAATATCTGTAATTACACAATGTTGTGTGCCTTCAGATAACTCTTCCACTTTTGTATGACTACATGTTTAGAAATGTGTGTCTTATGTGGCAATAATTCCCCTTGTTCTCGTGATTGAACATAAAGTAAAAGGCAGGTTACAATAACTAGGTGCAAATAAAACCGTCGAATGTTTTTTTTATTATCTGTCTTTCTTTTTACGCCATACAAAATAGTTCTTCTTACATATATAATAGTTCTTCTTACATATATAATAGTTCTTCTTACATATATAATAGTTCTTCTTACATATATAATAGTTCTTCTTACATATATAATAGTTCTTCTTACATATATAATAGTTCTTCTTACATATATAATAGTTCTTCTTACATATATAATAGTTCTTCTTACATATATAATAGTTCTTCTTACATATATAATAGTTCTTCTTACATATATAATAGTTCTTCTTACATATATAATAGTTCTTCTTACATATATAATAGTTCTTTTTGCACTTAAAAGTTTTTTTTACGCTTGTAATAGTTGTTCTTACATTTGTTAGAATTCTTACACTTGTAATAGTACTACTTATAGTTGCAATAGTTTTTATTATATTTTTTTTCAGACTTCATCTTACACCTTAGATCAGTGATGCCTAACATATGGCCCGCGGGCCAAACTCAAGTTTGACCGTTATATTTTTTTTTTAAATATAAAAAGACACACATTTAAATTTGGCTAGAGAACTAGAAAATATTTATCTTGAACGGACTATAAGTCTTCGGGAATTTCCATGTTCATTCAAGAGTTGAATCATGGTGGAATAAATGAATGTTCATGAACTTTTTGCGCACCGTCTTCAAGGTGTAGATCTAAATGACCATCAGTAGAATATTATAAAGTCTAGTAGATTTAGACTTTCGCTTTGCAAGAATGTTTTCTCGGAGTGGGGGAAATAGGGCGCCAGAGGCAGGGTAAAAATGCTCCACTTTTTAAGAAAATCTAACATTTATTAGTTCTGAAAAGAAAAATAATTGCTCTATAAGTTGTATAAAGGAGGTATTGTTTTTTTTTTCCATTATTTTTTAAAATTTGTATTGTTATTTATTAAAAATCTTAAGTATTAAAATCTTTTGATTTGATGCCATGTTGTATTTGACTCAAGTTCCTATCCCGGGGTAAGCTGGATTTTTTTGGGATCTATTTTCAATTCTTAAATGTCTATATATCCACTAAGCGCTTGGCTTCTGAACCTAGGTCCCGGGCTCCAATCTCGGTGAAGACTGATATTTTTAATTTCATGATTTTGGGGACGCCACTGAGTCCACTCAACTATAATGGGTACCTGACTTAAGTTGGACACATGACACCCTCACCTTTAACCTTTGGCCAAAGAAACAGATGGCCTTTACATCATTTGCCGCAATAGATCACAAGGTCTGAAAAAAAGGTGGGGGGGCTTTACTATGAAGTACTTATCCATTAGTGATCCACATTATTAGTATGTTAAAAAGAAACAAACAGTATGGCATTTGGAAATTTAGACCATACGAAGATTGATCATTGATGCATATTCAGTATAGAGTACATGTATTTGAATTTTCTGTTCTGGTTTTTGCAAATATTGGCAATAGTTTGAAATTTGGCCATTTATCGTTTAATCGGTTTAATACCGGTACTTCAAGAGGTTTATTAATATTCACATTAATATTATTGTCACTTTAGCTGTGATTGGATTTTATGAAAGGCTGAATTTTAAAAGAAATGTGATAAAAGAAACTTGCCATATTGTAAGGCAGCAACATAGCCTACATTTGTAATGATCAGATTTTGACAGAAACTATAAATAATTCGTACATTTATCCCCCATTCCTTCCCTTTTTATTTTCTTTCCTACTTATTTTCTAAAAATAATCTGACCCAACAGTAAACGTTAAAAAACCCCAAACAAAACAGAGGAGTCATTGAGATCTTGGAAACATTTCAAGAAGCAGACATTTCAAACAATTTTTCTTTCCATTTTAAATTAAACAATTACAATTAAATTTCTGTTCAAAGAGGGAGATAATCTCCAATATACACAAAAAAAAAAGAAGGCGAGCGATCTCCCTTGCTGCAGAGCACTTAACATTGAGATAGATATCGAATGGACGGAATTAGACTTTGAAAAACAAAGCGTACTCATGTAGGGACAAGCACACACGCAGCCTGTCACACAAAGTGACACACAAACATTGTCACAAACACACACATGATTTCTGTTCCCAGCGTGAGGCGAGACTTGGTTTACGAGTTAAATCTCTTCCTTTTATCGTGGCAAAACATTTCGTTTTGGTTGCTTAGGCCTATGTTTCTGCTTTACGCACGGGATATTCAAACGCTAGATCTAAATCTGATGTTCATTTGTTTACAGCGCAGCCTTGTTTTCACACACTTCCTTAGTAACAGGTTCAAACGACAGCACGGAGTTTACTTAATCTATAGGTAAGGGTGTTGAACTTTTGTTTGTGTATTCGACAAATAGTGGTCAGTTCTGGATTTACTACAGGCGAAACAAGCAATGGCTTAAGGCCCCCACCACTTGTTTTTGAGCCATGCTACATGCTAGATCTTTATGCTTTATAACAGATGTCATCCATGTCAACCCATACCAGAACAAAAGCACTCGTCGCAACCCTCTCGTGAAGCGTATCATGGATCATGGATCTAAATCTACACCTAAACCTTAGTGTTAAACTTGAGAGCAATATAGGTTATTGTCTAAGCTAAGGTTAAGACAGGAAGGGGGACTTCTGTTACGCAAAACCACAAATTTGTGCTTGAAAACCCTACCTTGATCGCGTGTTGTTTCTTTGACACTTTTAACCCTGACAAGTCTTGTGCGAATCTTTGTTAAACCCAATGCCGAAAGTCTAGCTCAGCATACGTTGGCTATGTCGCGTATTGGCCATAAACGCATTGGCCATATCACGTATTGGCCATATCGCGTATTGACCATAAACCATTGGCCATATCATGCATTGGCCATAAACGTATTAGCCATATTGCGCATTAACCATAAGCGCTTATCCATATCGCATATAGCCATTGACGTTCATTAGCTAATCTGTATGTTTTCCTCGAAATATTTATCTGATTAGAGCATCTGCCATGCTTTCTATATGAACCATGGAATAATGAAGGACTCGGTTACACTTCTCAATCTGTCAATCCTTGCCATAAATAGAATCTGTTTGTACCAGCAATAACCAATAGACTCTGTGTATCACATTTACTTTACATTTTGGCCGCTGAGTCACGATACGGTTTCTTCTGACCAGTTACATTCCATTATCCACCTCAGTGATTCTCAATCTTGCCCACTGACCCTTAAGTGAGAAAGCTACATTAATGCATATTATATAAATTTTAAAAAATATATAAAAAACTTTGTTAAAGGAGACTTTACTGAAATAATAACTTTTGTTTAAAATAAGGCTTTAAAAATTAATGACTTGAATAAGGTTGGTAAGATTTTATGAGTATATTTATGTTGCACTCAATGTTTGTAAGTAGCAAGGGCAAATCTCCATGAGCTCGACATTTCTAGCCGGTTTCTTGTATTTGTGATGACGTTTATGAGGGCAATGTATCCACGTTGTACTCAATCAGAAGACAGGAAACAGTCAACAACTTCTGTACATTGACCCATAAAGCAGGACGTACAATTGGAATCTGTTTTTGTAACCAGACTTTGTGGTCTCATTGTTCAAGCGATGGTTTTAGTTCCTCGTTTGTGGAAATTTAAAGTTGGTTGATTTCATCTGTGATTGGGATCAACGTGCGAAGGGCTCAATACTCAGTTGGAAATATCCACGTGAAGAATGTCTTCAAATCTTTGGTTTCGATTGTCATGTTATAGTTCTTAAACAGTTGTGTGGGCTGAGTTGATAATTAGTCAAGTTTTTCGATAGGATAAACTTTCTTTCAGCGAAGAAGTTATTTTAATAGTTCACAATTAGCGTCTTTCTGCGGACCCCCTTCGGTCGTCTTGGGGGATCCCTGTGTGTCCACAGACCAGTTTGAGAAACACTGCTCTATCTGTTGCCCTTCACAGTGCCTCACGCAAATATTGCATCACCCAAACATTCCCTCATTCAAATATTGCATCACCCAAACATTTCCTCATTGAAATATTGCATCACCCAAACATTCCCTCATTCAAATATTGCATCACACAAAACATTCCCTCATTCAAATATATAAAACATTCCCTCATCCAAATATTGCATCACCCAAACATTTCCTCATTGAAATATTGCATCACCCAAACATTCCCTCATTCAAATATTGCATCACACAAAACATTCCCTCATTCAAATATATAAAACATTCCCTCATCCAAATATTGCATCACCCAAACATTCCCTCATTCAAATATTGCATCACACAAAACATTCCCTCATTCAAATATATAAAACATTCCCTCATCCAAATATTGCATCACCCAAACATTCCCTCATTCAAATATTGCAGCACTCTAACACTGGTTCTAAAAGTGGAGGAGGGGAGCTTTGGGGCAGAAGGCTGAGGAGCTGTGAGACGGTCCAACATTCCTCGAGCTTGTATATACCGGGTTAAAAACATGAGTTACCGACATTCGAACCTGCATCTTTTATTAAATGTTTTGTTTTGTTTTATATATTTCGGATGTTCCTTCAGCTTTGCAGATAATTACATCCTTGCCCAAACTTCCCGAAACATGGTGTGGGATGGCGGAGTGCAGGGTTTGAACTCGTGAGCCTCGAACGACAGCCCAAAGCGAATACCACAGTGAACGTTTATAGTTTGAATCTCACGCTTGTTTTCTCTTTCCATCATAATTTTCAATAAGAGTCACCTCTGTAGCTCGAGGGTTGTGCTTGAAGAGGCGGTGGAAAAAAAAAGATTGAAAAAAAAAACCTACCACCAAAAAGAGCTGTAGATTGTGACATTCTTTTCTTATATGACATTTACAAAAGTGACTTGTTCATTTCCCAGGTGTTAGATCTATTTTTTTTAGAAATAACCGTTTCACGGAAAAGTGCATTCTGCAAGTTGCGTCGTTTGAAATTATTGTTAGGTTTAAACTGGGTAGGATCCAGACGACAGCTAGATCTGATTGTTCTGAATTCAATATGGCGTTGATAACTTCTCTTTTGCTCGTTTATTTCCTTCTTCCCCTCGTCGTGCATTGTTGAACATTTTAACACTTCCTGTCGTTTGATAATTACGGTGAATTACCTATAGCGCCAAAACTACGTCTGTGCAGTTCAAATCGCACCAATCTGCTTTCTTGAAACTGTTAGATCTATTATCAGCACTTTTTCTGTCTCAATAATGTATTTCTACTTCTCAGAATGGAGGCAATCACGCGGCAGCTAACAGCACCCCGCCCCCAAGCCACTTTACTTCAAGAGTGAGACCCTAAATGGTCCCTTTTAATACGTGTAAATGGATCTTCCATTGCCAATATGCACAGAATCACGCTGTTTCAAGTCCGGGCCTATAAGGCATTATCCTTAGTGTTCAGCTGGGTCGTGTTACGATGTAACTCCACATAGTTAATCCAATTGATTCTGAAAGAGTAGGTATGATATTATTTTTTCACAAACTTTAAGAAGGCTAAAAAAAACTAACTCTTTATTATTAGCAAATATTTTCAATATCAGTATAGATATATTACAAAATATAAATTAAATCACAAACCACATACTTGCAATCCTTCTATTAATTTCAGCAGTCAACACGCATTTCAGTTCTTAAGATAATGTATCTACCGACAGACGGGCTGACAGACAGCACAAAAACAATAGCAGCTTTTTTTTTCTACGGACGCAACTGAACATAAACTGATATACATTGATGGCCGTAATAAAGTGCTTGAGCAGTTCGATATGCCTGTATATCTCGTTCGCAAATCCTAGCGCTCATCTCTCGATAGAAGCTGCATTTCGAAATATTATAACTAGCTGTTTGATCTGAGCCAGATCGATAAATCGAGGCTAACACAGGGCTATACCTGGCTTGTAGTGAGAACCAATGCTGAAGTTACTATAGATTTACCAAGATAAGCTGTCTATAATTTTGTGGCTGATATTGATATTCGTTAATGCTCTAGATACAATTAACAACGTTAAGAATCCACCCACCCCCACCCCAGCCGCCCCCACTGCATTAAGATATTTGATACATTGGGTTGGGTAGATAAAGAGATGAGTTTCAAATAAATGTTAATAGGTTATTAACTAGATCTGCACTTTTGCAACTGTCGTCTCAGCATTTCTGTGAGCTCTGAAATAGAACTATTTAAAAGTCATAGATATATTTCAGAATAGAATTATTTATAAGTCATAGAATTGGTTCAGAACTATTGGATAGTCCTACAATTGTTTCAGAATAGAATTATTTGAAAGTCACACAATTATTTCAGAATAGAACTATTTGAAAGCCACAATTGTTTCAGAATAAAACTATAAGTCATAGAATTGGTTTAGAATAGATCTATTTGATAGTAAAAAAAAATTGCTTCAGAATGCTTATGCTTATGCTTTCTCAAATCTTGATGAATACTGGGATTTTTAATTTCGGGATTTTTAGGGCGCCTCTGAGTCCATCCAGCTCTAATGGGTACATGGCAGTAGTAAAGTGAAGGCAGTTGGTCGTTATGCTGACCACATGACACCCTCGTTAACATTTACGTCACAGAAACAGATGCCCTTTACATCATCTGCCCTATAGACAGCATGGACTGGAAGGGACACTTCACTCTGTCCGTCTAGATTCTTGATAATGCTGATTTGTTGTTCTTTCGTTTTCATTAACAACTAGAAAAAAACAAAACATTTCAGAATATTTGCTCTACAGATGTAGACCCTGTTTGGCTTGTACTTGTTATGTAAACAGAAACTTACAAACATTAGGGCAGAATAAATGAGCTATTTTTGTCTTTAATTACCTTGGTGACTGCTTCGTTATTTGACTTATTATAATAATGGCAATGTCTGTGAGCTCTAAGATTAGAGATAAGTGCAGCGTCTAGATAGCTACGCTAGACCAGTTGTGACGAACATATTTGTCCACAACTGACGCAGACAGAGCCGTTGTCCACCGGGGGGGTTTATTTTGTGCCTTGTCCTCTACAATGGATTTTCTTTTTCTCTGGGCCTCAAATGTGTGTCCCTTCGTGAGAAGCAGCTACTTTCCTTGATGCCACTGAGGGCATAATGGCGCCTGAGTGGATCTTTTAACGCTTACGGGGGAGGGCAATTCTGTTACGTTTCTAAAATGATTATAATTAAGGTGAATATTTTTTTTCTCTAAGTTTCTTAATTTAGTTACACTTAAATACATTATTATTGCTCATGTTAGCAGGACTCTGTCTTTGTCTCCTCTGAAATTCTAGGTACTATTCACTGATTTCATTTATCCCCTCCACCTCCCCCCTTAAAAAAATTTTACGATCAAAACCCCTCTTCAATATACGACTAAAGCATACACCAGTCACCAGATTCTATGAGCGTAGCCAAGAGGGGTTTTATGTTTAAAACCGGTTTTATGTTTAAAATCCCCTCCAAAGGGCATAAAGTTAAAACCCATCCAGAGAGTTTTGAGTTTAAAACCACCCTACAGCGGGATTTGAAGATAAAAACCACCTCTTCAATTAAAAATAAGGAAATTACACTCTAAAAATTCTATGAGCGTAGCCAAAGGGGGGTTTGAGTTTATAGCCCCCTCCACCACAGGGCTTTAAGTTTAAAAACCCGCTAGATGGTTTTGAGTTTAAAATCCCCCTATAGAGATGTTTGAGGTTGAAAACCCCGTCTTCAATATTATTCTAAAGCAAACTACAGTCGCCAAATTCCAAGAGCGTAGCTAAGAGAGGTTACATATTTCTACTAGTCGCTGGGCTCCATTACTAGAGTGCAGTGAATAGCATGGAAGTAATCTTCCGAAATTGAAAAAGACTAAATGTGGCTCAACAAAGATGGCTAAGACGAATTTCAGGAGTCAGTTCTAGAGATCGGGTCTCAATCAGGTAAATACTCTGCCGAACTGGGAGTCGACCCCATCGGTAAGGTTGTGACAGAGCGTCGCATGAGGTTTGCGGGACATGTTCTCTGACAAAATGAATCACGCATACCAAGAGTTGCGATGACATGAAGGCCATTACGAGAAAGGCTCAAAGCGCTCCCCTAGACCCTCTAGCTGGCAGGGGGCGGGGTTTCTACAGTCTTTTCACAAACTCAAGGAAGAAATTATTCTAGGGTACAATAAACGTCTTCCGAAAGAATGAAGTGTCAGAATGTAATAAAAATTAATTATGCGCGCGAGAGCGCACACACACACACACACATTTCCCTCCCCAATCCTGGCTACGCCCATGCTTAGATCCTAGATCTAGGTTCTAGATCTATATACTTATGTTTGATTTATTTTCTCTCTATAGTCGGTTCTGTTGATTAGAGCGTCGTGCTAATAACGCGAATATCGTCAGTGCAGACCGTTCGATCCCAACTCTGGCCATGTTGTTTTTTTTAAATGTGTAATTACCCAAAGGGTTTTGAGGAAGAAAAACATTTTATTTTCAAAACAAGCTTCCTGACTGAAACTTTAAGGACCTGCTAAATAACATTAGCCCCCCCCTCCCACCTTTTTGTAAAGTACTTGACCCACCACTCAAATCTGAACGTGACAACCCCCCCCCCCCCCCACACACACACTTGACCTTTCTAGCGGATATCTTCATGTCTGTCTGAACACATATATAGGTCACATACATTCTCAATGAGCATGTTATCACAAGGTTTTAACGACTTCATTACAAGGGAGGGAATAATTTATATGAACATTTGGAAATAATCTGAAACTGAACATTTGGAAATAATCTAATAATCTGAGTAGTTAACTGAACATTTTTTTTAAAGAGTTGTAAAAAAAAAAACATTTATAAAAATATTAACGAAGATTTTTAAGGCTCTTTCGTTTATTTTCAATAATATAAATATTGTCTTGTCAAATTTCGTGTATGGCGATAGTTTTCATATTTTAATTTGCTTTAATGTTGACTAAGTTTGGCAATACAGCTTTAAAGACATTTCACAGGTTCATTACCAGAGTACATATACTGCGCTGGACGTAGTGTTAACTTGTGTAACAGTATAATCTCAGCTCGAAATATTTATAATAGACTCAAACAATGGGCAAAGAAAAGTATACATCAAACTCCTGCAAAATGGTGACCAATAGAGAAACGAATTCAAAGAAAAGCTCAACTCAGAGTTGTCATCAGTTGTAAGCTCCCCCTCCCCTAGTTTTAAACGTCCTCCCACCCCCCAGGAAAGTGCAAAGTGATATAACTTAAGTGTAGACATACATACATTTTACGGTACTATTTTGTGTCTTTCTAATTTATTTTTTTTAGCTGAGGTCACACGCATTCTAATATTGTTTCAATCATGGTTAACAGCATTTTAGTTTTTTGTTATTATTTTATTATTTAAATAAAAATTCGTGTAATAAATCCTAATGTTTATTTGGTTGCATTTTTTTAGTTCGAAATAATGACGTCAGTACGAGGGTTCCTTATCATAAGTAGGACGTCATACACATGAGTTCAGCTTGATGTCACGTGTATTGTCCTCCCCACTGACCACATCTGCACATTAATTAAATTATAATTTAATTATATTAACATTAATTATACTAAAGTGCTCCCAGACCATGAAAAAAAAAACACCACAGAATCAACAACACCCCCTAGCAATTGTCTTCATTTACATTGACTAATATACCAATTGTTGAACTATTTTCATTAGCATAATAGTTAGCACACGTCATAGGACGCCAGTGACGTCTTCTTGAAACGAAAACTTTAGTATTGCTATTAGTATTGCTATGCTCTTTGTGGTTTTAAACAAGGCATGTCACGCGCATCAAGACACCTCCCCCCCCCCCCCCGCACCGCCTGCAATCCTTTGCGCTAATTTTATTTCATTTTATTGTTGGCTGTTTTTTACCGAGGAGATTATTTATGCTAACTTAACTATTGTGTTTATGCGCCATTGTTTACTGAGTGAAGCCTTTAAAGTTTCAAAACAATGAAAACACATACACACAAGCAGTTGCTGTTGTGTTGGCTTACTATTCTGCTAGTATTGCTGTCTGGTCTTATAGCCTCATGAGAATTTGTCATTAGCCTCGGATGTTTGTGCAGCATTGGTCATTAGCCTCGGAAATTTTTGTGCAGCATTGGTCATTAGCCTCAGAAGTGAGTGTAGTATTTGTCATAAGCCGTGGAAGTTTGTGTAATATTTGTTATAAGCCTTGGAAGTTTGTGTAGTATTTGTTATAAGCCTTGGAAGTTTATGTAGTATTCGTCATTAGCCTCGGAAGTTTATGAATCATTAGTCATTAGCATCGGAAGTTTGTGTATCATTTGTCATTAGCCTCGGAAGTTTATGTATCATTTATCATTAGCCTCGAAAGTTTGTGTATCATTTGTCATTAGCCTCGGAAGTTTCTGTATCATTTGTCATTAACTTCGAAGGTTTATGTATCGTTTGTCATTAGCCTCGGAAGAGAGTGTAGTCGTTAGTCTTGAAGGTGGTCTTACAGCTAAAGTGTGATGTTTAAGGCTGGCTTTTGTAGTAAAGTTTAATTATTTGAACTGCAAGAAATAAATGATTAATGCTGTTTTTTTTTGGTTTGACGGATAACTGGCTTACTGTTTTATTGAGTATTTTACCTAAAAGGGTAATCTTTATAATTATCACAAGAAAAATGACAAAAATGTGTTCATTGGAAATTTCAGAAGATTCTAAAAGCTCGTAAAAATAAGTAGAAGCGAAACTGCCTGATAGTGAAACTACGTGACAGTGAAACTGCCTGATAGTGAAACTATGTGACAGTGAAACTGCCTGTTAGTGAAACTATGTGACAGTGAAACTGTCTGATAGTGAAACTGTCTGATAGTGAAACCATGTGACAGTGAAACTGTCTGATAGTGAAACTATATGACAGTGAAGGCCTGTGAAGAAGTGTGATAATAAAACTATTAGCTATAGTCTTCAGCAAACCGTGTGATAGTGAACTTGAGTTCCAGTGAAATTGTGTGATGGTAAAACTGTGTTAGTGAATCTGTGTGATAGTCTAGTGATCTAGGACAAATTTAAGGTAAAATGTTGATACCATAGACATATATATATATAGACTGGACGATAAAGTAAAAATTATTATGGAAAACATTTGGGAAAAGATAAGTTTGTATGAGTTATACAGCAATTATGAGCAGTGTAAAATTAAAAGTATTTATAGTTGTTTTTTTTCAGCCATAACCTATATACCCCTAGAATTCTAGATTTTATATATGCCATGTTTTTTTTTACTATTAAATTGACATAATTAAAATAATTATAAATAGTTTTAAATACTAGATTTAGATCTAGTCTATATTAATACTATAGTAAAAAATACTACTTACTACTAGTACTATATTTATAATCTGTATAGTCTAGTCTATAGTCTATAGTTAGTATATAAATAGTCTAGGACTAGATTGTCACTAGAGACTAGATCTATAATCTATACTTATACTAGATCTAGTCTATAGCCTGCATGCATAGATGTTAGACTGACTAGTTTAATATTTAGTAGTAAAAAGTATGAAAAGTATTAGATCTAGTTATTACAAATATTAGTCATATTTATTTGATTTAGATCAATCAATATTAAATTAGTCACAGTCACAGTGATACTGAATTATTCTGACTTACTGAAACTGAAAGTTAATGTGTATAATATTCAATTGTTCTTCGACCTTTAGAATTTATCCCTTGGCCTATTGTAGTACGAACATTAGAGCACGTTCTGCTAATTTTCTTTGACTTTTTTGACTAAAAACTAATTCTAACAATTTGAATCGATAAGACGACCGCCATACAATAATAAAGAAGTTTTGTCAACAAACATAGATCCACATCTCAAACCTATATATATATTTATTTGCCTATGTCTATGATTATGAAACAAAGGCAAAATATTGGGAAGATGGCAGTTTTGTACTTTTCAAAACGAAAGATCATAATTATATATTGGCTGAAATGCTAGTCCTAGAATTTATAGCTCAATTGCCGCCATTTTTTTTTCAATAGATATAGTACATAAAACATATTTGACTCCCCCCAAATAAAAATAACTTCCTACTTCCATTCTATATTTATTTATGTCTATGGTTTATACATTAAGGACTCTTTTACTATTGAAGTTTTCATAATTAGATAATGTCTAATTACAACTCAGTGATAATTATAAATACCAAGAAGCTCTGTAGATCAGGAGATTACATTTAGATGTTTTGAGAGGCTGCCTATATTTATAGGTCAGTGAGCTGAAATGGTGTTATTCGGCAGTGGTTCTCAAACTTGTTTTACCCGGGGCCCCTTTATATAGTCAAAACTTTCCCACGGACCCCTAAGTAAAAAAGCTACATAAATGCATAATATAGAAGAAGCAATGTAAAAAAAAACAAAAAAAAACATTTTGTTGAAGGAGTATTTAGTGAGATTATTTTTTTAGATTAATTTTAAACAAATGAATGAATTGGATGAGGTTCATGAGATTTTATGAGTGTATTGATGCCCAACTCAACGAGCCGGTTTCTTGTATTAGTTGTGATGAGGTTAATTACGACAATGAATCCACTTTGTACCAGAACAATAAGACCGGAAAGTCGTCAACAACTTCTGAACTACGGCCCGTAATTCAGGCTATAATTTTGGATTTGTTTTTGAAGTCAGAAGCTGTGGTCTCCCTTGTTCAAACATTGGTACCAGTTCCTCAATTGTGGGTAATGCTGTTCCTGCATTAGTATAGATTCATCTGTGATTGGGATCTCAATACCAAGTCGGGAATATCCAAGTGAAGAATGTTTTAAAATTCTTTGGTTTAGGTCGATATAGAATAGTACGTAAAAGACATATGAAACAGTAGTAAGGGGCGAGTTGATTATTATTTCAATTATCCGATCGAATAAACTGAATTGTAATGAAGACTTTATTTTAATTGTATATAATTTTCATCTTTGAGACGACCCCTTTCGGTTATCTCGAGGACCCTGGGGTGCGGAAGAAAGTTTGAGAACCATTGTCATACGGCATGCTTTTTTTTTCCAAAATGGAGAAACGATACATAGAGCTAATATATTTAATTACTTGTTTTACTAACAATTGGCCCTATAAAGTAAAATTACAAACATTTTTTAAAACAAAAATAAAAGGCCTTTGGGTAGTCACCTAGTAATTTTGAACTCCGAATAGCTTGCACGTACTCTGTTGTGAATGAAGTAGGGCTAATATTTAGTATGTTTGAAAGTTATTTTATACCTACTCTATTTTGGTTTGCCTATTATTAGCTAGCGTATGTCTAAATATTTATTTTTAGAAAATGTAATTAAATTAAAAGTAACAGCATAGCGTTTTTATTGATATATTTGTTTTTAGCCAAATAAAAAAAAATGAATAAAAATAAATACAGTTAATACACATAAAAGCCAAAAAAAATATTTTCATTTTTAGCGCATGAAAAAAAAATCTGTAATATAAATAACAGACGCACTTATGTCATGGGGATATCAATGCAAGGCTGTCCAGATTTAACCACAGATATTAAATTTTCACCAATGCCCAAATGTGCTAGCCATTGGCGTATAGATCTTAATGCAATGTAAAGTACAAATGACTCTAAAATTAAGAATTGGATTTCTACTGGTGTTTAGCATCAAACGAAAGGTTTCTTAGTCTGCGAGTCTCCTTCGTTGACGACGACAGTGTGATTTTATAAAAAAAAAATATTTTTTTGTTGTTATTTATTGACAGACCTGTAAACTAGGGAACAATAACCGCGGATTTACCGCACAGCAGACAATGTGGCGCTTCGATCTCAGATCTAAATGCAGCTTTGTCTTCTGTTTCTAAACACCTAGGTTTAAAAAACGAAAGCTAGTGTTTTATTATCCTATTGTAAACTGCTTTCACGCTGTAATTTTGTTTTCATTGTCTATTTAGATCCGGTAATTATGTCTATACAGATTACAAGTGGTTGAGACTGTGCGCGAGTCACATGATTGTCCGCCTCCCCCCCTTCTTTTTTACAACGGCAACATATTTGTCGTGCAAATATTTTATGTCTGGCTACTCCGCCGTCCCGGGGTCTGACAGTTTATTGGCGCCTCTCTCCCCACTCCTGAAACAAATGTAGTAGCGCTCTATTGTGACGCTGGTAGTGTCTGGAAAATACAAAGTAAAATTCTAGACGCAAATCTAGTTACCAAGTATCCAAGCGTATGCCGGAGATTCAATAAACTCGAATCCATCTCAGAACTACGAATATTTAAATAATGTAAACTTAAATAAATTATATGATGAATCGGCTTAAATAATACACTCACAGAGATGGTGTCGATATAGGGTACAATTGGAATTAAGGCGGGTTGAAAAAAAAATCCATTTTAACCTAAAATTAATTAGTTCTTAAGAACAAAGTAATCGATCTTACAAAACGTCATCTGCTTCATAAAAATTAAAAAAAAAATGTTGTTTCGGTTTGCTCATCGACCTAGTAAAAATCCCCTTTCAGACCTTGCGGACTATAGGGCAGATAATGTAAAGGTCATCTGTTTCTGTGGCCCACGGTTAACGAGGGTGTCATGTGGCCAGCACAATGACCAACCACCTTTGCCTTTCCCCAAGTAATATCAGAATCAGAAGCACGCTGAAGATTCAAAGATAAAAAAATCCCATTCTTCACCAGGATTCAAAACCGGGACACTCCGGTTCAAAAGCCAAGCGCTTTACCTCTCTGCGTCTCCTAAATGGACCTAAATGAGGAATTTTGTTAGACATTTGTTACCTATTGTTTGTAAAAATGTTTTTGCATGTTTTGGATGTTCCTTCTGATTCTTAAGATAATTATATCCTAGCCCAAATCCCCCGCTGGACGAAGTTGTATTGCAGGGGGCAGGGTTCGAACCCAGGACCTGTGAGATCACATACATCACAGCCACAGCCACATACATACCCCACGACCAGACAGCCATTACAAACTCGAGTGAAGCTGATGTAGTTGGATGGTGAATACAATTTTATTAAACACAAGGTCTTCTTCTCTCCATAGCTAAATAAATAAATATCTATTGAACCCAAGTGCTGCTATTGTAAGTGACAAATTATAGGGCCTATGCCAGCGAATAAAAAATCCTTATTCAGAGAAATCTTTTTCTTGTTGATTATTTCATTTTAATTTTCAACTACAGTGCAAAATAAATTCTAGAATTAAATCTAGTAGAGTTTTGAAAATCTTTCCAATTTTTTAAATCTGGTTTTGCCAGTGGCAAAAATGCAAACACTTTGTATAACATCTATTTCTATCTCCCTCCGCCATGCGAGCACGTCACGTCTTCGATTTCTATGAAATCTAATTCTTACCACCAGAAATTAATGAGGATAGATATCTCCTGGCTGTGTCGAACAAGAATGTCTGGATTTAATGGCAGAGAAGAGAAAGAGAGTTATCAGCAAATAGCTAGAATCGATCACTCCCGATTATTTATTGACGTCATGAAGAGTTTACCCGCGCTGTTGGGATTGTCTTTCTTGTTTAGAAATGCGAAAAAAGTTAATATAATTTGTTTTGTTTTTGTGGATACATTTGTAAGAACTCGTTTTGTTTAAATCAGTTCTTTTATTTTCTTTTTTTTCACTGGCTTGGATTACTGGGTGAACAGCGCGGGAAGAGTTCGTACGTTGAGTTGATAGTAAAAGTTTTGAATTACATTTTGAGTGGCAGTTGTGAATTTGTAGGCTTTTTCTAAAATTGTTTTAGATCTTGTTTCAAATGTCTTAAATTTGATCAAAATTGTCTTTGCACTTCCAAATCTCCCAGTACTATATCTATATCTTAATAGATGACAGTGGTTATATATTTTAGTACTAGAAAACTTCAGTTCAAAGTGTGTGTATTTTCTGGTTTTCTTGGGTGTCTCAAACATTTTTCTTGAAAGTTTGTCTTATGAAGTGTAAGCTGACATCTGGATGACACACCCTTCCTATGACTTTCATCGTGGAGGACTCCTGAATATGTTGAGTTGTCAAGTGTTTTTTTTTCCTTTGATGGCCAGTAGCCGTGTTTTGACAGAAGCCCATATTGTTGGCTTAAGTGTTATTAATAAAAATGTTTAGGAAATGAACACATTATATTTCTGCTCACTTCGAGTTGTTTCTTAAAGGGAAAAATTGTCTTCGAAGTGCTATGCACTATGTCAATAGGTTCTAATATTTATTATCTGTTGGGTCTTGGCATAGGCGTAGTGAGCAAAATGTGCGCCCGGGCAAGAAACTTTATTGGCGCCTCCCCCCCCCCCCCCCCCCACCATTTTCCATGAAAATCACATTTAAATAAAGGCTTATAAATAAAAGTATTTAGTAATAATATAATATAAATAACCTTAGCATGTATTACATAACTAACATATCTACAATAATATATATTTTTTGGAGCATGTGTGTGTGGCGCCCAACCCCCCGAGGGTGGAGACCGGGTATCGTGCCCCTTTCCCTCCTCACTATGCCTCTGGGTGGCTTGGAAACTCTCTGTCATTGTTGAATCAGAGCTAGAAGAAAGCAATTTAAATCTAGAGGGTTGTGTGAATGAATGTATTAGATCTATAGCATCTTTAGAAGCAAGAAATTCTTAGGTGATTGTGTGATTGAATGTTTTAGATCTATCTATAATATCTTCACGAACAAGAAAGTCTAGGTGATTGTGTGAAAAAAATTATATCTATAAAGATCTCGTACATCAAGTCTATCTTGTTCACATCATTGATTATCAGGATTATTACTATTTTATAAGATCACATTATATACTTTACTTTTACTGTATTGTAATTAAACAGTTACTAGTCGACCGGCGGCGTATAATACGCCGCTATTTTGCAGGGCTGGCCTTAAACCACTGCAACCTATGTGTCCGCAGTGTGCCCCACACTTTTATAGGACCCGCTCTAATTTTAGGTGTATAAATGACTAAATTAAACCATTTTCTAACTTATAACAGATTTTCCGCGGCCTTTTGATTTACCAGGAGCTCCTATAAATCTCCTGAAATCGCAAAATATACGAAAAAGTCCTGGAAATCTCCGGAAATTATTAAAATCTTTTGAAAACTCATACAAATCTTCTGAAATATATAGACAAAAATGTCATTTTGGGGTGTCATTCATTATGGAATTCTACGCGCGAAAAAAGAACGGCATTATGCAATACCCGTAATTGTGGAATCTGGTGAAAGAAGCTTCTCGCGCTATTTAGTGACCGGTGAATACAGAGTACGTTATTTGTTCCCCTCCTCCTTTTTTTCGCCGCTAAAGTTACGTGGGGTAGAAATAAAAAAATAGTGATCTTTCCATGACTTCTTGGTCACAATAGTAAAGTCTGGCCCTACTATTTGTTGACGCTGAATACTACTTGTTCCCCCCTCCCTCTTTTTTTTTCGTGGGGTAACTCTAGTCCGACTTTTACAAATAAAAGAGTGATCTTTTCTTTACTCCGTGGTGTCCAAACTGTTGATCCATGAAAAGAATTATATATATAGATAGATAGATATAGTCGACCCACGGTGTAAGATGCGCCGCTATTTTGCAGGGCCGGCCATAGGCCTCTGCAACCTATGCGACCGCACTTTCATAGGACCCGCGCTAATTTGTTTGTTGGACATGTTTCATTGTTCATTGAACTTTACCTACACCGGGTGTTGTCACATTTTCACTTCCAATCGTAACTAATCCCGGTAAGATTCAGTTCTGAACCCTTTCAAAGTAGTTTTATTTTTCATTTCTCGCTTATTTAACGGGGATTTGACTTGTTTATTTACATTCATAGCAGGTCTTGCTATCTTGGAAAGCGTTCCGCCGGTTAAAACTATCCTTAAGTGGTGTGCGCTTTGAACTGTCGTCCCGTGTTCGAACTATTACCGTCCTGCTGGAGGTTTAGGCTCTATGATATAACCATCTTTCCGAATGAACATCCGAAACATGTCCGACAAACCAACGAAAAACCCCATAAGATTTTACTTATTTTTTATATTAAATTGGCACCTGGTCGTGCGGTATGTGTTCTGGACGCTAGGCCTATTTGGCCTCCATTGGATTGAACAAACTTCTGTCTGGAATAATCCAAGATGATGTACATAAAAAATCGAAGATTTTAAAATAGACCATATTATAGTAATTTCCATCACTGAATAATAACTCAATATGATTTTTCGTTTCCCAGATAGGCGTAAACTTAATGTATGAACTAGAACTGTCATGGAGTCAAGAGGACGGTGTGATGTGAAAGATAAATCTCGTCTTAAAGTACGCTCCAAGTCTGCGGCCAGTCTCAAGAATTCTCCTTATTATGAGAGATTTCTTTTCTTCGAGAAAATATCCAGCAGCAGTGGGTCGCGTTGTAAGGAAAGATCCACCCCCCAGAGGAATTCAGATGTAGACTGCAGAAACGACATAATTGTGGCCCAAAGTACTCGGCAGAACTCGCTAGCCAAAACTGAAACTGTGCCAGAAAGTCGGAATGGCTCGAATCGAGATGAACATACATCAAATCGGTATAGCTCGCGTAGAGACAAGCATCTTAGAAAAAGTCGTGAAGACTCAAAAGTTGAGAGAAGTCGAGCAACACATTTAAACTTTGCGTACGGACGAGTCAGTGTTGGTGAGTGTCCAGAAGATGCTGTCTCCAATTCATTCCGTCTTCCTGAAACGCCTCTTCGTCAACGACACTCCTCTGAACCCAGGCATGACAAATCTCAACGTCTTGGTGTAGGACGCCCTGATAATGTTCAGACTGAAATGGAGAGAACTTCTGACACTCTTGACGACTGTGACAATATGAAATTCACGTGCTTACACAATTGCGGTTCGGAAAAGATCTTCAAAGATCATTCCCTCAAAGGATCTCAAATTACCAATACCGATAGCATGGTGTTAGCATCTCTAATGGTTAATGAAACATACTCGCGACGCTGCCATAGTTCCCCGGATATGACTTTGATTACTCCGAAGCTAAAGATAAGTCCTTCCTTTGATGATTTTATCCCCGGAGATCCATCTTCACCAGACTCTCAGTTCAAAACTGTAAACGAGTCGCATTCTCAGTGTTCGGGTGAGCTCTTTCAAAGCCGAAGCGTCTCTCCTGCAGACTTCTTCTACAGTGCTTCTGTGTATCCATCTCTGATGACAACATGCAGCAGCCCAAAGTCAGAGCCGACACCAACTCAACGAATGTTCAGGGATCCGTCTGAGCTATGTGGGCAGCGGTCAGAGGCGAGCATACATCTCACTAGCTCGTGCAATAACTTAGCTCTGCCCAAGGAAACCACCCGAAGGATTCATGTTATTAAAACTGCTCATTCGGCTCCTAGTTTACCAGTGGAGTCTTCCCCAAGACTCGTGGACGATTGGCTAACTTCCGTCTTGAGGCTACGCGAGGACACCCCAGAGACCTGGATATACCCCGAAGATGAGCAAGGCCCGTGCGTTTTCATGCCAGATAACGCTGGTGACGCGGACAACTTTGAGACTGGTTCTGATCAGGTGGGAACATGTGACCGTGAGGAGATGATTAAGGCACCAAGTCACGAGAACTCGACCCAGGAGGACAAACAATGGTCAACTACAGGCACCAACACCGATATCTCTATACAATCAACAGAGATCTTTACAAACCACGACAATGGCGCAGAACTTTTTTTCAATCATAACGACCAACCCACGAGATGTCCCACTTGCTCCCTTGGGGCCATAGCAATAGATTCCCCCTACGATAAATGTTGCTCTTACTGTTGTTTACACCACAAGAACAAACAATGCTCCCAGGTTCACTTTTCTCACATTTACCACCACGGCCTCTCTGGGTTGGATGACCTTCAAGAAGCTGGATTTAACGCTGAGATTACTTCCAATGACCGATCTTTAAATCTGGCTTCCAGACATTTATACGGGACTTCAGAATATACTCCAGATTTGAGCCACAAATCAGAAATAACGATATGTATTTCTGGAGAAGATGAAGTGGGTAAGAGCAGTCTAAGCACTAAGCTTTCGGAAGACATTGAAAGAAGCCTCTCGTTGAAAGATTCTCTTAAAGAACTCCGGGCTTCCCCACACTACATCTTCCCTAGCAGCAGACCAATGTACGAGGAAAACATCTCAAGTCTAGTGCCTCAGCTATCTCCGAGAAACAGTATAGGAAGTATTTGCAGCATACAGTCCTTCCGGTCCAGCAACGCTGACTCGGCAGTGGATCTGGGGCCTCCCGACGACGATCATGACTTTGAGTTTGCAGACTTCCTCAACCAGCACCAGTCCAGACGATATTCCAGCAGAAGTGACAATGGCGAAACTGCCGATGTGGATCAACAGGGCGAGTCTTCCTACAACTCCTCAGAGAAATGCTCCATTGCGTTAAACTTAACTCATTCCTTCATCAGGCAATGGCCTCTTCATTCTGGCATCATGAACCGCATTGAGCCTCAGTGCATTTCAGCCCACGTTATTTCGCCTCAAAGCGTCAAGGCATATTGCGAGAAAACATTTTTTGCATTTGATCCTCAAGTAAAAATCGATGATTCGTTTGAGTCTAAACTCTCACTATCTAAAGAAGCTCATTCATCAGGCTTTAGACTGTATGAATCAGTCTCAAAATCGAGTAGAGATTCTTTGGAATCGAATACAGATAACCAGACGAACATGACAGCAGATACGAGCTCTGATATTTATCTCCACTCTAAACGTTCGATATCCGAATCGACAGATACCAAATCGGAGCCTCAGCCGTCCAACAGATTTGTTCATAATACCAATGCCGGGTTTTCCCCAACAAAATTGCGACACGAGGTTCTCATCCCAGAGAACCTTCTACACAATATCCCTGAGCTGGTGATCAGTGACCACAGCGAGACTGACCACCCGATGTTGAACAATGAACAAGGGTCTCTGGACGAGGCTGAGATAGAGCTGGAGTCCATAGGAAGCGGAAGCCGATTTTCTCCCATAGCTCCGTCGCCAACTCCTTCCTCGGACAGTGACTTATTGCAAGTGGAAGGTCATTGCGGCTTCCGGTCACCATCGGTGTCTTCCGTCTGCTCCGATGTGTCCACCTGCTCCACCTGCACCATATATTCAGACAGCGATGTGGAAAAGCCAAGAAAGGTAAGATTGTTATATTTTTTTGTTAAAATACAGATACGACTGTAAATCTTGCCTACCAGTAAAGGCTCTTGGCATTTTTGCTTTCTTCCTCTTTCCCCCTTCTCGCTTTTTAAAAATGGTTTCTCTAGACTTGCTAGTTAGCAGGGCCGGACTTAGGCCACTGCAACCAATGCAGTCGCAGTGGGTCCCGCACTTTCATTGGCCCTGCGCTAATTCTAGGTGTAAATTTAACCACTTTAACTTATAAATGACAGGATTTGCGCGGCTTCCTGATTTTCCAGGGGCTAGTCGAAATCTTATGTAATTGCAAAATATACCAAAAGTTCTGGAAATCTCATGAAAAATAGACAAAATTGTCATTTAGGGCGCCAATCCTACGCGCGGTTAAAAAAAAAAAGGCATTGCCAACTTTCATTTAATAAAAATTAAGACGAATGTACTTCCCTAATACAAAATCTCAATGTTGACATTATCTCTACCCAGACTAGGCCCGCGCAATCCGTTTCGCATAGGTCCCGCTAGGACCGGCTCTGCTAGTTAGTGTAATATAAAAGTTCAAACATAATAGATAGCAATCGTCTCCACATACACTAGACAACAATAATCTATACACACACACACTAAACTACAATCATCGCCACACACACTAAACTACAATCGTCTCCACACACACTTGACAACAATAATCTACATACACACACACTAGACTACAATCATCTCCACACACACTAAACTACAATCGTCTCCACACACTAGATAACAATGATCTATACACACTAGACTACAATAATCTCCACACACACTAGACAACAATCACCTATACAAACACACACACACTAGACAACAATCATCTATACAAACACACACACACACTAGACAACAATCATCTATACAACACACACACAGACTAGACAACAATCATCTATACAAACATACACACACACACTAGACAACAATCATCTATACAAACACACACACACTAGACAACAATCATCTATACAAACACACACACACACTAAACAACAATCATCTATACAAACACACACACACACTAGACAACAATCATCTATACAAACACACACACACACTAGACAACAATCATCTATACAAACACACACACACTAGACAACAATCATCTATACAAACACACACACATCAACTTACTATCGATTGTTTTTTGTTGTGTTTTTGCTTGAAATGACGTTTCTAATGAATGGATGAATGAAAACAAATGTTTCTAAGCCAGAGTGAACAGGCCAGTGAGATATAGAAATTATACATCCATGTCAAAAGGATCGCTCACCTAATGAATCCTAATGTGTCCATTTGCTGTTCCATGCATTCAACTCTCTGCATTGCTCGATACACAAGCCCAAAGACAAAGAGCTGCTGTGATGTTGGTTGTTTAAAAGCATGTCTTTGGGCCTCATAACACAGCACAAATCAGATCGTAAAAGGAAGGGGGTTGGGGAGGGGCACCCTCTTCAATGGGAACTTAACAGGAATACTCTCAGAGACGCCCTTTTGGTAAAATGTGTTGGTATGGAAGACAGAAACTTAATGCAGCATTGCAAAGAAAATAAAAGACAAAACTCAAGTCTGTAGCTTTGTATTCACCCTACAACACCTTTGTACGTATACGAGTGTGTGTGTGTGTGAGAGAGAGAGAGAGGGAGAGAGAGAGAAAGAGGGTATATAAAAGGGGTAATACATGACACAGACAGACTATAAGAGAAGGTTGAGTTAAACTGTTTAAAAAAAAAAGGCTGTGTTTTTATAACGTAGATCATGTTCTCCTGTAATAGCTTTACAGAACAAGCTCTAATAGATGGCTCCACAGTTCATCTAGTCATCCATTAGTGTCACTTGACATGGGAACCTCAGCCTGTCATTATAGAGATCTACTCTGTGTCTGTGTTGTTGTTTGTTAAACATTGGAAGAAATGGACAATCTCACATTTACATTTATTTTAGTTTTCATGTGCTATCTAACAAAAATAATTTTTTCCCCCATCATCGGCCGCCAAGTAAGACGTCAAGGTGTCTCATCTCGTGGACCATGTCTTTATATGGGCTAGACAATCTTAGTTTGAAGTTACGTCCTTAGCCAACATGTAACAGTAGTACCTGATGGTATGACTGGTTTCCATTGGGCTACTTCTCTGTCTGCCGGCGACATTGAATCAGAAAGAGATGAAACGCATTTTTTGGTATAGAAAACATCGTCAGATAATCTTCTTGTTTGCAATGTTTACTTTAAAAAAAAAAATCCTTCATACACATGCACAGATACACACATTTATATCAAGAATAAAAAAAACACATGCATACATCAATATACATATGTTGAGTACGTAGCAGCTATGGAAACATATTTCTGGCAAAATTGTTTGACTATATCTTTTCAACAAAGCTTTTATCTATTTACTCTGTCTATCTGTCTGGTGAAAAGTGTGTACACGTTATTTCTCCC
The DNA here is from genome assembly GCA_030265305.1 of Biomphalaria pfeifferi. Classification (NCBI taxonomy): domain Eukaryota; kingdom Metazoa; phylum Mollusca; class Gastropoda; family Planorbidae; genus Biomphalaria; species Biomphalaria pfeifferi. The sequence continues at coordinate 2,904,598 of JASAOG010000074.1, forward strand.
GCACCCATTCTCGGATCAAATTAAAACTGCACAATTATTCATTGGCATCTGTATGCTCTAGTGGCCTTACGAAAGAAGGAGCATTTATATAAATTTGTCCCATCATAGGGAATAAGAAATGTGCCTCTATCTTTGTGTTTTTCTGAGCAGTTTATTATTGTTTTTGTAATTGCTCAGTGTTCTATGTATTATTGATAGTTTAATGTTAAGCCTCTGTTGTTGGCTAGACACTCTATCCACTTCGATAAACAGCCATACAACAACGTTAGAAAATTTAGCTTGAAATAATTTTTCTAATTGTCTTTTGACCATCTGCCAACTTCTTAAGGCGTTTTTATCCTAGAGAAAAGGTTAGTAGGACATAAAAACAACCCTCTTGATCTTTAATTCATAAAGTTTAATATTAATACATTTTCCATGTTCCTATAGTTCTTATCAATTTGAAAAAGATGTACTTCTAGCTATGGCTGTTAATATATATATATATATATATACACACACACATTATCTGCTATCAATCACAGACCTATATACATATTCTTTTGTATCCATCTATTTTTGGTGATAGTCTCCATGGAGATAAAGGTATTAGGATCGATGCATATACATACAAATATATAGGTATATGGGTCGATGTCTCGATACCTAAAAGAGTCAACTCGTGATTGTAAATTGTGGTTTAGTTCTTACTTTTAAACAACAAAAAAAAAAAACGCCTAAGCTTTACATTTGCACAAATGATCTCTGCCTGAATATATTGACTATAAAATTGATCTGTAGTTTAAATAATGCAAGCATCCATTTTTATTTGAAGTAACTAGATCTACATAGCCTACATTATTTCAAAGCCTTTATCAACTCATTCATTCTCTGGGCGCTGCCAGGGTCGAGTTTTGTTAAAGAGAAACAAAATTCATTGTGGCCGCTTTGTCAGTTTCCGCTGAGGAATTTTCTGGTGATGAGGCAGGTCAGCAGCAGTACCGCCCTCTGACAGGCAACGAGATGTTCCTAGGAATGTTAAGGGCCTTGAAGGTGTCTGTGAGGTCAGTTGTTATTATCCCCTCGGTTGATATAACAATGGGGTATATTGTTGTTTTAGATAACTTCCATAAACGTTTATTATTATTATTATTATCATTAAAGACATTAAACTCTTAGTATTCAGAACATTGGAGGTAGAGTGGCTGAATGGTAAAGCGTTTAAGATTCCTACCGGGGGGTCTGAAGTTCAAATCCTGGTGAAGACTGTCATTTATAACTTCGTGATTTTTAGAACGCCCCTGAACCACCCAAATGCAATGGTACCATACGTACGTTTGAGAAGTAAAGGCGGCTGGTTGTTATGCAATATGCTGGCCACATAACACCATCGTTAACCGTCGGCCATAGAAACAGATAAAGTTCATCTGTCCCCCCCCCCCCCCCCCCCCCCCATAGATCGCTTCACTTTAATATCTTTAGCATTAGGCTTTGATAAACTCCACGCTTCATTGACTCAATGGCAGAGTGCATTTCTTTTAGCTGCATCTTTTTCCAGCTCGTTTCATACTGACATTGTTTTTGATGTCGTAATAGACTTATCCTATTGTTTTCAATGTCGCTATTGTTGTTTTTTTTAAATTAGTCCATGGTTAACTCCAATTTATTGTCCTGCCTACATTGCCACTAATGAACCAGAAAGCCACGATTCAGTGGCTGTGTCCAGGAGCTGGTTAAGGTCTAGAATTACCAGCTCGAATGTAACCAGCTCACCTACTTATAATGCTAGCTGAGTACTTGTGCCAGATCGTGAGTAGGATTTAATGCTTCGCTACCATAACTGGAGGGGTGGGGGAGATCAATAGTTAATTGGCTTGGTAAAGAAAGGGGGGGGGGGGTAGATACGAAAGAACACGATATAAAACTATGGGTTTGGATATGTAAAAAAAAAAATTAATCGATGTTCTTTATTCAAACTTTATGGTATTTATAAAAGGATGTATTAAACATAGACTTGCGACTCTTGGATGCTGACTGCAGAACTAGAGAGGAGGATTCTAGCCATGGAATTAAGATTCTAGAGAAAGATCCTAAAGGTATCACATACAAAGACAACATCATAAATGAAGAGATATGAGGCTAGATTGGATCAGCGATTGGACTTCAGGATAAACCGCTAATTACTGACCAAAAAAAAAAAACGCAGACTAAAAATCTATGGCCATATCACAAGGTCCTCGGGTCTAGCAAAGACCTTCCTTCAGGGAACAGTACCAGGAAAAAGAAGAAGAGGCAGACGGGGAAAGCGATGGCATTGTTCTTTGCGTGAGACATTCTTCGATGTTAGAGATTAATTTTAAAAGTTGTTCTTTGCATGAGGCATTCTTCAGTGATTAGAGATTAATTTTTTTAAAAAGTGGGTCGTTGAGAGACCGACGTGTCACATGTCATACATTTGCTGAATGTCATAGCAAGTAATAAGCTTATTGCCCACGGAATAAAGTCTGGCTGTTATCTCAGTGAGAGAGCAGCTTATTGTGACACTACTCACTTCTTAGTAGATTAGTCCGTGTACTTAGTTTTTAAGAATAAGTTTGAAGTAAAATAAAATGTAATAAGAATATTTTTTAAAAAACTTAGAAGGCAAACCTTTTCGACAGTTTTTTTTTTTTTTAGAAATTAAACATGTTGAGCAAAGCCATATACTAAACATTTCAACCCCGAGAAAATAAAACAAAACAACTCTCATGGACTTCCTTTATTACAAAGCGTATAGTAACTCTGATGCTAATTTTGAACACGTTTTTTCTCCCACTTCCAATTCTCGAATCAAGTTAAAACTTGCACAAATATTTATTGTAGATGACAACACATGAATCAATTAAGATATTAAACAGTTACTTAATCAATTAGTCGTAATTAATTGATAATTCTGTTTTATATGGTAAATGTACTAAGACAACAGGAGACAAGCCTTGCAATAGTGAGAGATATTTCAGCCTTTGAATGGTGCTCTCCCCATCCCCCCATGATTGAAAATACTGAAATACTTGGCAAGTAGCAAACGACTAGGGTGGTTAAGTCTGAATCAACCAGCCATGTCGATGTGAGCTTTGTGCAGACCTAGAGGATGGGGTCTATTTTTTAATCACTCCACCCACCGCCCTCTGTATCCTCCAGTTAAAAAAAAAAGTGTATGTAGTGACAGTAGTGTCTAATAACCTAGATCTAAGTAGAACATTAACATTCATTTGTTTCCGTTTTTTAGCGGCTCCAGAAAAGGGAAAAGACGCAATTAGTTTTGTGTGGAATGTCTGTCCGTCGTCCGTCCCGTTTAGATCTCGTAAACTAGAAAAGATAGTGAAAATCCGACATCATAATATTTTAGACCCTTCAAAGTTCTGATGCAGTGGCTACTTTTTTCTTTTCTGAAAGCGAATTGATAGTAACAAACACATGAGGCTGTTTAGTAGGGGAGATCTCTATATGCCATATTTTTAACACATTTATGCAAACAGGTTTAGAATTTTAATCAAAAATTATTTATTTACATTTGTATTGCTAAGTTAATTAAGTTATGTAATACTAACTACTACATTTACACAAAAAATGTTTACTTTTTTTTAAGAGAAAAAAATCTGTTTAGTATGCATATAAGTTGGAGATAATTTAAAACAACAATTAATAAGTAATTTTTCATACTATCGCATGAACCGCAGCACTGCGCCATAGCGATAAAACACTCAACTAAAGGAATTTTTTTTATCGGAAATGTTTTTTTCTTGAGGAATAAGAGATTGTCCCTTTACAAAACAATTAGAGCAATTAAATATTCATTATAAGACATTAATTAGGCCAGGTTCACATCTAGTTTCACATTCACTTTCACCTATCCTTTGGTCTGTGGACCGCTAGGGCACCACACAAGATCCGTCAACCTTCTTTCTCTATTTTTCTCTGTCATTTGTGTTTGATAGAATTTCATTCTGATATTCTTTCTGAAAATATTGAAACCTGCCTTTTTACCTGCCTGGGTGGACCACTTCGGGGGCCGATTTTGAGTTTGTGTCACCACACAAACTGTCTTTGTAACCTTGTTTTTCTTTGCATATGTATATCTAATCAACTCCTGAACCTCACACATGACTACGCCTATGCGCCTTAGCCTAGTGGACGACGGCGGTCAGGGTTTAAACCATCGTGACGAGAGCTCAAACCATTTACCTTCTACCAAGTTTCAACTTGAATCGAAAATAGGAAGTGGGAGAACTAAGGTGTAAGACCAGACAGACAAACAGACGGACTGACTTGATAACAGTTTGGTAAAAACAAGCATCTAATTTCTATTCGATTAATACTTTAGTAAGGAAATAATGGAACATTAAGTGCGTACATATCAGTTGCTAAAAACAGAGCGCTAGCGTGTGTGTGTGTATGTGTGAGTGTGTGTGTGTGTGTGTGTGTTTCAGACAGAACTAATTCTGTACTTTTTTGGAACCATTTAAATGCTTTCATTTAATTGTCTAATAAAATAAACTTTGAGTCTATATTTAGATATTGTGATAGATAATGTAGCTAGCCCAACTCACGACAATTGTTTTTTCTTCTGTTTATTAAAATTCTAGGACTATGTTTTATAAATATACAGCAAGAAGACTGTAATTCTTCTAAATGTCACTATTTATAAGGGGGCTACTTATGAGGTCTATCGACATTCATTAGACGATGACATGCGTGCATGCTCAACTGATGACGTATCTGCGGTATCGTCACATCATGTCTGCCCCTCCCTGACACACTTAACACAGCACGCTCCGAGCGAGCACATTTACTGCTTGAGTAGATGACTTAGAAAAAAAAACACGCGCATTTGTTTGTTTGTATTGAACTGCACAGTCTCGATGATGTAAATGCAAAACATCGCTACCACGTGACTGACTTTTATTTTGTAAACTCTTTGCTTAAAAGACGGGATCGAGAGTAGCAGGGAAGGGAATGATGACGTAGATTGAGCTAAAAATATCTCGATCTAGTACTATTAGAAATAACCATATAGCTTCGGGGGCTAAAGAAAAATCCACCCACTTTCACGCACACACCTACACACATGTACACTCACACACGCAGGTGTTTTAAATACGTTTAAATAATTGTATTTTATAGCCTGAAAATTCTATTTTTAGGTTTTTTGTTGTTTTTTTTTTATTTGTCAACGATCTAAAATTATCTCGTGGCTTAAGGATGACTCTTAATTATTGATCTTTTCTTTTGCGTACTTGTGACTGTGCGTGAGAGTGAAAAAAAAAATACCAAGAAATAGTGATTGGGGGGGGGGGGGGTAATGTACGTATACGTTTAAGGGACTATTTAATGTATAAATGTTTCCACGTTACACACATTTATTTATTTATGTATGTGTTTGAATATAAGCCTATTAACTGGAGCCGCTAATATATATAATTATTTATATAGTTAGAAAGTAGAACCGTCCATTTTCGCTTATTATGCATGTAAATTGCTGGGCTGTGATAGAAATCTACTAGATAGCCAATCACAGCGTCTCTTGCTGCTCGCAAGTCTGCCATTTGAAATTCTACAAATATGTGTGTGTTAATTCATTTACGTCAAGTATTATTTTCATTTGTTCATATTTAAAAAAAAATGAGAACTAGATTATTTATTAGAAGTAAAAGTAGGTTTGAGTGTATTGTAAATATGTCATTTTAGGCTTAGTTATGTGACTTTTTATCATTTAGCTTTGTTTTGTTTTTGTTTTGTTTTTCTTTTATGTATGCCATTCTAAGGTCTAAAACCATCTCATTTCCCCAAAACATTTCTAAGAACAACAAAGAATGAAGAAATGTGATTGGATGGCACGCGACTCATCAAGTTCATTAGAATCAAACCTTTTTACGTGAGTGCCAGCCACGTTCTTCTTTCAGTCAGAAGCGAGAAATAAACCGACTACATTATTTCTCATTGGTCAACCCTCTAAATAAAGATTGATATAGAACCAAGTTTTGAATGCCCTCTGGGGGGGAGCAAGTAATACTAATCAGAATACTAAAGGGAATACAATCCATTTTGTTTCTCTTTAACGAAACTCGTCATGTCTTGTCTCACTAGCATGGGTTAACAAAAACCTGTCTTGTCTCACTGACCTGGATTGAAAAAAAAACTGTCTTGTCTCACTAGCATGGGTTAACAAAAACCTGTCTTGTCTCACTGACCTGGATTGAAAAAAAAACTGTCTTGTCTCACTAGCATGGGTTAACAAAAACCTGTCTTGTCTCACTGACCTGGATTGAAAAAAAAACTGTCTTGTCTCACTAGCATGGGTTAACAAAAACCTGTCTTGTCTCACTGACCTGGATTGAAAAAAAAACTGTCTTGTCTCACTAGCATGGGTTAACAAAAACCTGTCTTGTCTCACTGACCTGGATTGAAAAAAAAACTGTCTTGTCTCACTAGCATGGGTTAACAAAAACCTGTCTTGTCTCACTGACCTGAGTTGAAAAAAAAACTGTCTTGTCTCACTAGCATGGGTTGACAAAAACCTGTCTTGTCTCACTGACCTGGATTGAAAAAAAAACTGTCTTGTCTCACTAGCATGGGTTAACAAAAACCTGTCTTGTCTCACTGACCTGGATTGAAAAAAAAACTGTCTTGTCTCACTAGCATGGGTTAACAAAAACCTGTCTTGTCTCACTGACCTGAGTTGAAAAAAAAACTGTCTTGTCTCACTAGCATGGGTTGACAAAAACCTGTCTTGTCTCACTGACCTGGATTGAAAAAACCTGTCTTGTCTCACTGATCTAGGTTGACAAAACCTGTCTTGTTTCACTGACCTGGATTGAAAAAATCTGTCTTGTCTCACTGATCTAGGTTGACAAAACATGTCTTGTTTCATTCCAGGTAAAACTTCTTGGGAGACAGTAGGTAACTTTTTACCTACAAAACGTCAGAGAGGAAAGGAGGTTAACAGAGAGGGGATTTGTGTGTGTATGTGTGTGTGAAAGATAGAGAAAGGTCATAAAGAAAGGACGATCGGTTATTGGCAGTAAACCTAAGGTCAGATGTCAAGGCTATTGGGTAAGAATATAGTGCGGAATATTGGTTGGAAGTCACTAAGGCTTTAAAATCGAGTGGTATAGCGATCAGCTTCCAACCAGAGGGTCTAAAGTTCGAATTATAAAGAAGATTTCACCCTTCTCTTACTTAGTCTTTTGGACCATTGGGGCATGACACATGATCTGATGACCATCTCTCTCTATTCCTCTTTTTCTTTTACCAGAATAAGTTTCTTTTAATGACAGGCTTGTTCAGTCCATGATTCTCTTCGTCGCATTGTCTCCTCTTTGGGTCAGCTGGAGGGACAGTACTCACACGGAACTCGGCGATCATTTAATAACAGCATGAGGGAATTCGCGGAATTAGGCCACTCAGTCCAGGACAGTAAGTGACCTATGGACAAAACTGAAATATACCGGTATTGTATGACCCAAACCAAGATTATATAAATACAAGAACTTCTAAATAGACGTTACGTAAAGTTCCACGAGCCTTGCCTATGTAAATTGTTTGGCCACGGGCCTTGCCTATGTAAATTGTTTGGCCACGAGCCTTGCCTATGTTTATTGTTTGGCCACGAGCCTTGCCTATGTTTATTGTTTGGCCACGAGCCTTGCCTATGTAAATTGTTTGGCTGTAGATCAATAAGTGTGAGCGCGCATGTGTGTGTGTGTGTGTGTGCGTCTCAGCGCGTGTGTTAATGTGTGTGCGTCTCCCACGTTGTCCTGAACGTGATGCGAGCTAAGCTCTTGCTGTGACGTACACCTATATGACGTCAAGACACTTCAGTTTTGAATTTCAACATTTCAAAATCCCTAAACCCCTGCAGTTCTAGTTTTTACAATTTCTCTATTGATCTTGTAAATTCAAGGGTGGAACCTAGGTGGACACGAATCTAAAAAAAAAAAACGGCTCTGATTCTTTTTCTAGAAAGTCTGGGTCTTTAGGCCTATCATTAGAATTTTATATAGACCCTATTCTTAGTAGATTTATATAATTTGTTCGGGGGAGAAGGGGGAATTGGGGCGGGGTATTTTATATATTTTTTTTAAATTAGTGATTAGGATTGAAATAGTTGCTCTTACAACTTACAAACATTGGCTAGCTGCATAAAGGAGGAATTGTCTTTAAAAAAAAAAGGTTTTTGTTGTTGCTTCATCTCTACGTTCTCTAGTGAGGTACGGTGGTCGGGTGGTTGAACGTCTGCTGACTAAGCGAAAGATCTGGTTTCAAATCGTGTGGACCACCAATACAAATTTGTTTTGATTTGACGACACGGATTGCTCTGGTCAAATATTAAGAAAGACGCAAAGACTAGGCAGAATTCGTACAATCTTCTCTAGTGCCAATACACTATGGAACGGGTTGCCTGAATTAGCCAGGATTCGAACCCAAGACCTCAGGTTCAGAAGCCAAGCGCTTTACCACTCTGCTATTGTTGATATATCAACCATCAATTACTTTATTTTGATGTTTAAACCTTTTAATATCATCTATGTCATAGTGCCATAGGCCTATAGAAACTTTACGTAGCTTTAAAAAAATAAAAAGGATGGGGAATTCTCATGTAAAGCAAAGGTGAATCTAGAAATTTCAAATGGGCTACAGAATATAGAAAGTGTGTTTGTATGTGTGTGCGTCCGTGATATGCAGAAACAAAAGCATTTACCCTTACCCTGTGGAATTGAATGGAATTTCCTTATTGTTTTCAGGATAATTTAAGATTATTATTATTCCCCAACTATATATATATATATATATATATGTCAGCTCTGCTTATAAAACTCTTGACATTTATCTAGTCGATCTTCCTCAGAGTTTAGAAAAATGATCAGGGGGAGAACTCGCAAAAACTATGGCTCTTGTTATAATCTTAATATAACTCAAGTTGCTTCCCCTGTTACGCGGAAAATAAATAAAAAATACGATTTCCATTTCCTGTGACTTCATGTCAGTACGTAATATATATCCACAATGTGGAAGACATTTCTAGAAGTGAGGCTTGTGGCGATATTTCCTTGTATTGACTTTGTTTTATTAGATTTAGTAGTGCAGAGTTGAGCCTATATAAAACATTGGTCTGGGGCTGTTCATAGTGTTTTAAAAACCCAGTCTGTGTTTTCTAATTTTTGTATGTTGTGGATACAATGTTGAATTCATAAGAGTGCATTCACGAGGACAAAAAATGTGAGATTTCGGAATGTGTTCTGATTGCTCACTGTAAACACTGCATTGGAGTTTTTTTTAGGAGCTAGAAAAATAAGTTCAGAATTTTTAAAGTTTTTTTGTTTTTTTTTTCTTTTTTGTCAGGGAAGATTTCCTATATCGATGACTACGTTTGATTTAATAACTTTGAAAGCTTGAAGTATGCTTGAATGTTTATTAAATGATTTTATTCTTGACTAACTAAACGTTTGATTTCATTGTTCTTCTGCATCATTGACACCCCATTTGCATTAGGATCATATGATGTCTATTTTGAATTAACTCATTGACTCTACTCCGCCCTCCCTTCTTTCTCCATGAGTAAACATTTGGTTGGTATCTGTACACAAGAAGGTTAGTAAGTAAAGATGTTTTTCTTTCGGAAAAACGAGTTAATCTCAGTACTTGAACAAGATTTGGCTGATACACGCAACCCGATAATTTAGTTTTCACATTGTCTGGATTTCTTTATCATTTCGTATTCTGTTCATTCATTAATTCGTTAATTAATGTAGAAATGTCCAGGCATTAAACATTTTAATTTAGGGTTTATGAAAGCAATTTAATATATTTTTGTTTACACTAGTATCCAAGAGAAGAGTATTAATTAATTAATGTATTGTATCAATTAATGTTTTAAAATATTCTTTATTTCAACATGTATATATAAAAGGTTTTTCAACACATTAATTAATACTCTCTAGGATAGGCTACTAGTGTAATTTTTTTTTATTAAATTGTGTGTATATATACACATACATACACACATACATACATGCGTAAACACACACACAAAACAAAAACATCAACGTAGACTTTGCTCATAGATTCTTTGCTACATTTTGCATAGTTTCTACTGTTTAACTCTAATATAAATGCACAAGTATGACTTAGAGGTATAATTATATATATTTTATAATAGTCCCCAATGCTCATTATTGGCTGTCAGGGAGCCTGGGCTGATCTTATTAGGCGCTAATTGTAAAACGATCTCCTTGAAATAACTACTATGGATACCCTGGAAACACTAAAAAAAACATTAATAATTTATCACCTCTCCCCGACACACTTACACACACACACTGTGATACACGCGCTCACGTAAACAAAACGCTTTCATTTGCTGGTAAACAATGTCAACACATCAGCTTTCACTTTTGAAACGACTTCCGGAATACGAAACTTTTGCTGACACAACTTTTGTGCATTCCAGACATTCACTGTCGAGAGATGAATGTAAACAAGGCCGGTTCTACGCTTAGACAGGCTGAATGTTTGGACGTCAACATTGCAATGATGGCAGTTAGAACCTAAAGCCTCTCTTCCTCTCTCTTTTCTTTCTTCTCTCTCTCTCTCTATCACAAACACATACATAGATAATGTTTCTCATCCAAAAATTAATTAAAAGGGCAGTATTTCATGTGGATACACATGACATACATATTTTGCCACCATCAACGCAGACAAAGTCACTGTCACACACAAATACATACACATTATAGCTCCTTCAATTCGATCCTATTATAGGGTGAAGCATGTCCAGGTCGAATCGGAATAATCAATCCAGTTAGGCCATAATTAATCACTCAGTAATTACTTCGTTCTCTGCCCCCTCTACTCGCCCTTTCCCGCAATCTATTTTAGCCCCCCTTCTCCCAAAGTAAAATGAGAAATAGTTTAGACAAAGCCCATTTATAATAAACGAAATGATTGACAGGTAAATGAGTGCCATGGCTTGACTGTCTTGTATGATCTAAATATGTCACTCCATAGTTATTGTTCAAGCTTGAGATATAGGTCAGTGAGCATAATGGCTTATTTACTGTTGTGCAGAATCTAGGGTTTTCCCGCCATAGTTAAGTGTATAACTTAGCACGTCATTAAGTTGTTATTGCTATCAAGGTGAACCATGCAGGTGTTATACTTCAGCAGATATAAGCTAGATAGAGTTTTCCACTCTTTATTAAGTTTTGTCGCTGGAGGCATCATGTGGATGCATTGATGTATAATGATTCAATTTAGTATTTAATGGGATATCAGCACACAATATTATGACTGTACTTCTTTATCTTAATATAATTTAAACTCCTCCATTACTATCGTTCAAACTCTCTGAGTAAATCATTTTCTTTCTTGTTGAGGTGCTTGAGAGGTGTCTAAAGTAAGAAGGGCTTTGTATCGAGACCAGTCGTTATGGAAGGGCTCAACACCGACGTGCAACGTCAAAACATGTGGGCAGTTTAGACCAATAGCTCGTTTACACGTCACAGGTCTGTACGACTTGGAAACGAGCTATTAGTTTAAACTGCCCACAGGTTGTGACGTTGCAGGTCAGTGTTTAGGCCTTCCATAACGATTGGTCTCGTTTGTATCCAACAGTAGATCTAGTTTGACTGAATATGTGCATATCGGACATCTTGCGATTGGACATAAAAAGGGCGAATGTAAGACGGGCCGCTATCTATACATCTGTCAATATCCCATTACACTTATAAAAACTAGCTTTGCGTTATCTCCCCTTCCCTTATGTTTACAGCGAAAAGGGAGATAACAATGTTATATAGTGCTTTATAGTGAAAAGGGAGATAACAATGTTATGTAGTGTTTTCCATGTAGACCTGATACAGTAGAAAACAAAAAAAGAGCTGCGTTGTATTTTGTTCTCTGCTAGTACCACGTGTCTCAACAAACACAAGAGACCAGCAGGACAGAAGATTCTAGAACTTGATGAATGTGATACTGTGAAGGCTGTGCTCACACGCGCCCAGGTCGTGCAGCCGTCACCCTTTTATACAGTGTTCACTGTGGTGATATGGAATCTAAACTGAACTATCTTTCTCACTCTGAACAGTCCAACTTGATCAGTTTCTTAAAGAGATGAGTCGAAGACTCTTAGAACTTTAGGCCTTCGCACATTTCAGGGCCGGCCCTAGGTAATTGGAGACCCAAAGAAAGTGATGGGCAAACTACTGCCTTCGGGCCAACTTCGGCCCTCAGAGAAGCTTTATCCGGCCCGCCACATGTTTTGTTATACCCCGATCTAATTCGGAATCAACAAATATCTGAAATTTCCATAGCGCTCCACTAGCTTCACGTCTTAACATATTTACGCAGATATCCAGACATTCATTCAGATGTTAGAAACATTTGTAGAAAAATACGATGTGACATTAATGTCCGTTTTGATAGCAGCAAAGTCTCGAATAAATTGTGAATAATCCAGAGACTACGTGAGGTCTTGTTCAATATGAATATATTTCATTACCAGACTGTTCAGGCATTCTTACCTCATGGTCGTTTTCCAAAAGTTTTGGAATAATTCCAACTTGATGCAACAGTGATCAAAATTGCCAATGCCATACGAAGGGCAACACTTAGATCTTTAAATCTTTATCTTAAATCTTGATCTTAAATATAACGTTTGGAATCAACATTTCGCCATTTTCTTCAAAAGGAAGCGACAAGGGTCTTCTAACACTTGAAGTCAAACAAATAGTTCTAAATAGTCGTGAATAAATCTTGTAGTCACAGTAGAAACTTGGAGCTTGGCTAGTAGACATAGGGACATCTCATTGGCTATGTTTGAGATTTGATGCAGTCCTGTGATAGGGCTTCTATCAATCGGAGGCCCTAGGCGGCAACCTATTATCCCAGCCCATGGAAGCTCCTCCCGTCGGCACAGTTATATCTTGAGAGTATTACCGAATGCTCGCACCCCAAAACTCACTCGTTAGAGACGAGGCCGAAGTCCGAGCATACCGGGAAAACTCCCCCAATATTCGTTGTCTGTATTACATCAGCTGTGGGAGTGTCTGGCCAACAAAAAATATATCCAGAGTGATGACGACTAAAATTAGCTTGATTTTCAGTCCTCGATTCCTCTGAAAGATTTGAAACACATCAGTCTGCTTACTGTCTGCATTCCGATTTTTTAAGACCAGGTTTAAATTCTATAGTCTAAATAATTAAAAGCAACATAGACAAAGAAGAGAAAGCGATAGGGATAAATATTCAGATGATGGAAACCTAAAGGATAAACACTAGAAAATAATTTTAAAAAAAGGAAAATTTTAAAATATATAAACTAAGCAATGTGAAGGACGCAATATTTTTTTTTTAAATCACCGTTGCTAACTTAAAAAAAAAAAATTTCGTTACTAGCGAAAGAGATTAGAAATTGGGGTTCACGGTGCTAATAAATGCACAGAAAATTATGGTAAACCTTTTAAAACACATAAATTATCAACGCTTCATATATATTTTCTGTTCACCGGATACACCAAAAGACTAGCACTTTATAGTTATCTACTCTAGCTGAAAACCTCCAAGAATAGCAGCAATTTTAATCTGAACAACCATCGTTGCATTGAGGACAAGGATTCTTTTTCATATTTTATTTTCATTTCCGGGCTTCTATGAACACGATGTCATTGTGGTATGATAGCTCAGCCCCAGTCCACAAAGCGAGAGTATAACCCAAGGGTTAGCAACTTTCCTTCACTTTCTTAATGTTAGCCAAGGAGATTATGTCCCTTCTCGCTATATCCAGTACGTTCTATATATAGATCTATATAGAGTTTGTATATTTATATAATCATATTGACTGAGTCGGTAAACTCAGAATATTCAGGGGAAATAATTGGCAAACATTAACTTTGATATTACTCCCCCTTTAGCGTTTCTTGATTGCCTTAAGATTGGTCGACTTTTTATTTCTTCATACATGTCATACATGAGGTCTGCCTGGGATCACATTACCTTGTTGAGCAGGCCTAGTCTATTGATCTAGATCTAGAAATGTATATATATATATTGAGGGAATGGGGGGGGGGGGGGAGTAAGTGTTTGCTAGCTGCATGATATTTCTGTCGTACAGTCCTGAAATATTACCTACCTGGAGAGAGAACAAGTCATAATACACGGGAAGGGATCTTAGACTAAAAATACTATTAAGATCACACTCTCAGAAACGTGCGCGCCTGTGTGCCAACTATTGGAGGTCGTGTCGCATCGTGCCGAACCTTATCGACCAGTTACGGCCCCGTGACGTCACGCAGCCGCTTTACCTCAAGATCAGGTCACGGGAGACGATTTTTTTTTGACGTCAGAGAAATAGAAATCTTTACAACCTTGAACACGGTGACTGTAAAATTTCACGGTACTTCTAGTTTCAGGACAGTTGCTGAAAGACAAGGGGTCAGGTTGAAACTATATACTACTTGGTAGTTGTTTTTATTCCAAGTTGCGACTATTCCTTAGAGCAGTGGTTCCCAAACTTTTTTGTCTCGTAGACCCCTTGTCATGTTTTTTGGTTATCCGTAGGCCCCCTGCTAAAGTTATATTGATATTTTTAAAAATTCATCAATTTCAAATTACACATTTTGTTTAAAATAATTTCTAACCAGTGACACGAGTAGTGACAAAGTTTTTGAAACCTACATTTTAAGTTGAATTAATTTTTAAAAATAAATGTATTAACAAAATTAAAATTTAAACCATTATATAACAGTTAATATGCATCGTTAATATCACTATACACATTTTTTAAAGGTTTGCAAGCTGACCATCCGTTACTACGGAGATTATTTTTCATATAGGGATTTGTTGTTTTATGAAGTAGTTCTTCAAAACATTAAATATTAATGTGCCTTAAGTATCACAGTAAAAGTTTTCACAAAGAGCAGTTTTTCGTGGATTTCTTGAGCCATAATAATTTGAATAAGAAAATACATCATTACCAGACAAGGTTGACTCTGCCAGCTGTATAGAGAAATTTGTTGTTTTCAGAAATATGTCGTTTGCAAAGACTTATATAAGAAGAAAGAAAAATTGGACTATATTCCAACAGAGCTCAAGAATTTAGTGAACTCTTCTACAAATCCATTGCCCTAACAACCAATGAGTCAGAGTTTGCAAGGATGGTTCTCAGAAAGCCACCACAAACGGAGGAGCTGGAATACTCATTGAATGGCCCAATGGAGAAAAAATAATTTAAAAATTAAGTTCATTGTAACTAATGAGGTCTACGACAACCACAGAGAAGAAATAGGAACACAGGAGCTAACAGCTACCATGCTAGCGAATCGGCCAAGTTCGCCAAACAGTTAAATTTTTTCTTGACCAATATTAAAAATAGTCATTCAAAGCTTGACAAACTCTGATGTATCCTAAATGAAACAACTCATGATGCCTGGACTGATGTTCGGTGATCACCTTGTCTGCTCGCATTTCCCGTCGGGAGATTTTGGTTAGGATGTTATTATCCACATAATCTGAAGGAACATCCAAAAGATTTTGTACAAAACATACTGTGTGACCTGTTCTCCAATGTTTAAATAGAAGGAAATAGAAGGCTGACACACTTGCCAAATGTGAGAAAACAAATACACACTTGAACATCGTACTTTATCAGGAAGAAAAGAAGAAACTAATAGTGAATTGTAAAAATGAGAAATGGACAAGCTCTCATTCGATATACAAGAAAGATGACACCTATTATAAACTATCCCGATAAAACCACCTAAAATTTTACACATCAGAACCGTACACATCATAATGAGAAAACATGTTCCGGAAGCTCAAAATTGGGACCATTGAAATTTGTCCTTTTGGAGTGTCACCAGAGAATGCCGACAGTGTCTTCAAATTCGCATTCTTCATCAAGAGTCCAAAAACAAGACACCAGCCACAAAACCCAAACATGAAATTCTTTTAATGACATAAGTTTGTGTAAGAGTTTTTACTATTTCTTCAATGGCTGGTAAAATCAATAATTTGCCTATCGTGTCAGGTTTTCGGTATTTTACTATAATCTTCTCAATGTCAGGTCAAAGAGAGATTTTGTGGGTTTATTCTGAACTTTATCTTTGAGTGTTGCAAACTTTTATCTTTTTATTAGGGTGGATCAGCTCAAATGATCCTCCAGCTTAATTGGTTTCATAGCATCATAAAAAATGGCACATTAACACTCGCTTGTTTGACAAGGAAGTAATGAAGTTCAATTTCAAATATTTAACGCTGTACAGTCTACATTTATTTATTTTTAAGTTATAACTAGACAAAACTACACTATTTAAATATAGTTATTAAATTAAATAAAACAATTTTTCATTCAATCAGCAGGATAATAATTTTAAGGATTTTCTAAGGTACAAATCATAAATGTGTGTATGAGAAAATTCCAATAGTAAAAATTAAAGTCACGACATGCTGAATTGAGATTCTTTATCGTAGACCCACGTGCACATCTCATAGACCCCCAATTCCCTTTTTAACTTTCGTAGACCCATTGGAAGTCTTCGTAGACCCCTGGGGGTCTATATAGACCACTTTGGGAATCACTGCCTTAGAGCAAGGAGAAGGTTGGATGTGGTCAGCACTAGTCTCGAAGGTCACTGAAAGTCCACGCATGCGGTCAATTTTTCTAGACGGTCAATATCAATCTTAAAGGTACATTGAAAATAGAGACCCATTTATGTGGTCAGTTTTTCTAAGTGGTCAGTATCGATTTGATAGGTCCACTGAAAGTAGTAGTGCATTTAGGATGTTAGCATCAATCTCAAAAGTCCATTGAAAGTATCACCAGTTCTTACGTGTATTCGATTCAACTGCGCGATTAGGTCACGTGCTCTGAGAGAATTGTATAAAAACATGGATGTTCTACTCACAAATTGCAGTGTTTTTTGTCCAGGACTTTTAAAAGAAAAGATTCAAGCCTCTCATGTCCCAAATCTGAGTTTGTCTTGGATAATTGTGATACTGATGATCACGGCGTTGTGAAGCCTTCTACAAGAATAACTTATCTTAGGCTACTTCTTTCAGTTTTCAATCCCTGGAATTTAGTGCAGACATCTATCTCCATGTTGAAACTATTTAACTAAATAAACCAACTTGCTATTCGTCAGAGTTACTCTTATATACATATTCAGAACTTTACTAATAAATAACACCAATAAAATAATGTATTTAAAATCAGTTCCTTCTTTATGAAGATGGTGGTGCTAAGACCACTATAACCTATGCGGTCGCGGTGGGCCCCGCACTTTCATAAGCCCTGCGCTAATTCTAGGAGTAAATTATTAAATTAAACCATTATAACTTAAATATAATAACATGGTTTCCGCGGCCTCTTGATTTTCCAGGGCCTCCTGGAAATCTCCTGTAATTCCAAAATATATTCTTTCACCAGTTTACACAATTACGGGATAATGCCTTTTTTTTTATCGTGTAGGATTGTCGTTTTCCATATTGAATGACACCCCAAAATGACAATTTTGGTCTATATATTTCAGGAGATTTGTATGAGTTTTCTAATGATTTTAATAATTTCCTGATATTTCCAGGACTTTTTCGTATATTTTGCAATTTCAGTAGATTTCCAGAAGCTCCTGGTAAATCGACAGGAGGCTGCGGGAAATCTGTTATAAGTTATAAAATGGTTTAATTTAATAATTTATACACCTAGAATTAGCGCGGTCCTATGAAAGTGCGGGTCCCACCTCGGTCGCATAGGTTGCATTGGTCTAAGGCCGGCCCTGCAGAATAACAACATGTGCTACGCCGTGGGTCGACTAGTACAGTATAATAACTATATTTTATTTTATAGCTTACAGACGTTACTTTGAAAGAGAAGACAGTATCGTTAACTTAAAACCTAGTGGGACAGGGAAAGACAGGAGGATAAGAACTAGCTGGTTTATAAACTTCTATATTAATAGAAGTCGATTCTGTCGAACAACATATAACAGTAACAAACATAGATGTTCATTCAAAGTAGCTTCCCTTTACAATAACACAACTGGATGTCTATTTACAGCAAGGGGGGCATTTTATGTTTCCATTGCTGTTCAAACCATGGTTTAACTAAAGAAGTCAACTCAACCATGGCAGCGTGGGAGACCTTTGCTGCTAACCTTCATGCTCATCAGAGCCTACACCTTCTCACCTCTCTACACTCTCTACAACTCAAGCACTTCTCAAAGACATGGCCAGGAGCTCAGAGAGCGAGGAAATCTTTTCTGTGAAGAGTAAGAAATGTGCGGAGGACATGTAGGAGTTAAACAGAGACCAATCGTTACAGAAGCCAGTGGCGTAGCAAGGTACCCGTGGGCCCGGGTTCAAGAATATGTTGATGGGCCCCTCGGCCCCCATGTGAAAAATATTTAGTGTATCAAAGAAATCCAGTAGTTTGTATGTATCAATACATTGACTTAAAGACATTCCAATGCAAGTTGACAGAATCATTTAAGTCTATGTTTAAGTACTGTTTAGTACAGTGAACATAATGCGCAAGCGGCTGTTAATTATTGAAACAATACATGAAGGCTATTGTACTGCCCTCTGTGAGCCTCTAAATGGTCGTGGTCCCGGGTTCATTGAACTCCTTCGCGCCATGGATGCTACGCCATTGATAGAAGCTCTGACCGACGTGGCAACGAGCTATTGGTCTAAACTGCCCACAGGCTGTGACGTTGCAGGTCAGTGTTGAGGCCTTCTATAACAAATGGCCTCGGTTGGACGGCGTGTCTCTCGCGGACTTCCTAACAACAGTAGACCGCGACAGTTGGCGTGATGTTGTAGAAGTATCATCATCTGTGCCCTAACTGTTCCCCTCTACCACACGTAAAGAGTAGGCGCAGAAGGTGTTATGGTTCAATATTACCACTTATAGCTAGATACATATGTGTGTGTGTTTTTTTTTATTGTTTACCTGGATCTTGCAAGTGTGTGGTGTGTATATGTGGCAGATTGAAATCTCACTTATCTAGCTATTCATCTAGGTGTTGCTCACCACGCTTAGCCGAAATAAATCAATGACACAAATCTATTTATTATTTTATATCTTATGAAGAATCACTAGAATTATTTTTTTTTTATTTTATATCATATATCCCGTGTATGATGCTAATGTATATTAGGGCCTGTTTATTTCAGAGGATATTATCTTATTAATAGTTTTTGCTAACGTCCAATAGCTTATGACTTTCATTACATAGTCTCGTCGGAATCTCGTCTGAATCTCGTCTGATGAAGATATTTGGTTTTTCCTATTGATTAGAGTTGATCAGACGAAGTCAGGAAAAGCGTGTCATGTGTCTCCATTTGAATTAGATTATCACTGTGCATACAGTTCACAAGATAAAAAAATCTAATTGTTAAGCTTCTTTTTTTTTCTGTTCTGAAACAGTTGGAAAAATGTTCTTTTGATCTAATGTAACAGTAAAGTTTTCTTTTGTTCTATTACAACAGTAAAGTTTTCTTTTGTTCTATTAAGCAGATTTCTATTTAAAAGTAAGAAAACAACCAACTTTCTAGTCAGAGACAAAACAAATTGAACTTCAAAGTAATGCAGCAATGACTTGAATGCGCATGTCTTGCATAGCGAGGGGTGGCACAGGCCGTTTTGATTATGTCTGCCCTATTACACAATAAAACTAGAGCAAAATAAAATGGGAAAAGGATTGTGTGTGTGTGTGTGAAGAGGCGAGGCATTAGGTGGATTGCGTGAGAAATGATCCTGTTCTAATTATTCTTTAAGCTCGAACTTGAAGCCAAAATGTTGTGACATACTAAGCAGACTGAATGACATCATTTCAGGACATGACTGGATAAAAAAACAACAACAAAGCAAACACATGCATGGGGGATTACTCGAGACGGAATTGTCTGCACTGTTCTCAAAGCATACACTCCGGGATCTACAAGACATCTGATCAATGTTTTTATAACTCGGACTGACCAATCTTCACCATGCAGCCTGGTGTACGGTGGTTATAGGCTAATATACAGTGCTACTGTTAACCTAAAGTATAAAGTTTTTAGTATATACTAGTCGACCGGCGGCATAGCATACGCCGCTATTTTGCAGGGCCGGTCGTAGGCCACTGCAACCTATGTGACCGAAGGATCCGCACTTTCATGGGACCCGCGCTAATTCAAGGTGTATAAATTATTAAATGAAACCGTTTTATAACTTAAAACAGATTTCCCGCGCACTCCTGTCGATTTACCAGGAGCTCCTGGAAATCTCCAGAAATTGCAAAATAGACGAAAAAGTCCTTAAAATATACGGAAATACATAGAAAAAAATTGTCATTTTGGGGTGTCATTCAATATGGAAAACGTAAATCCTACGCGCTATTAATAAAAACGGCATGATGCATTAGCCGTAATTGTGTAATCAGGTGAAAGAAGCTTCTCGAGCCTCAAACTAATGAAGAATTACTTGAGGTCAACAATTCTCAAAGATAGATTGAAACTTTTGATAATTCTTGCTATCGAGCGGGATCTATGTGGGAAACAGAATTACTTGAAAGGTTGTCTTGCATTGTCCACACCTGTGTCCAGCCGTGTCTGGCTATTCGAAAGGTAGACTGTCACTGCCCACACCTGTGTTCAGTCGAAGCTGGTTACTTGAAAGTAGTCTTGCACTGCCCACACCGTTGTCTAGCCGTGTCTGGTTATTCGAAAGATAACTTGCCATCCATCCTATGCACATTTTAGGCGCAGAAAACTTTTGATGGACGCGCTCGAGGACGATGTTTTTTTTTTCAAGAGCACCCAAGTCTCTGAGACATTTCAAAGTGAGGTGAGAGCCTTTGCTTTTACTGAGGTTGATAATCATACCACAACAAGACAGAAGCCTCAAACTTTTCGTTCACAGGAAGGTGAAGGTCAGTGGTTGTAATCCTCGCAAAGTGTATAGAGAGATCCTGTACCAGTCCTCCCTTACAATTTTAGTAGTGGACGTAAACTGAATACGTGCTGACCTTGACCTAAATGTCATCATCCTTTAATTCAGCATTGCTCCAAAAGACAATTGCTGAAAGCTTTGGAGCAAGCACAGATCGATGCCTCACACCATTCTCTATGGAGAAATGAGCTGATAGATCACACTTGTGCATTGGTTTGACTTATTTTTTGGCCCTCACGCAGTTGGCAGAGAATATAAAGAAATCTTGGAGAGCGAAGATAGAATTGTCCGTAAACCAACCACCTTGACTAACTGCCTAAAACCTTGCCTAAGATCGACGAAGGCAGCGTGCAAGCTCAATTTCTTTTTCTTGCATTTTTGTCCCATGTCAGAAATCATGTCCGATATACTCTACCAGCTCTTACCCCTCAACTTTTAAAACTGCAAATGATTCGCTTACATTATGTGATATCAAACAAAAGAATCACTGTCATACTATCTATGGAAGACAGACTAACATTTACCGGCAAAAATCGATACCGTAACGGTAAAGATTTTTAATTAATATGATCGGCTAGATCAGCAGATTGACAAGAACGAGAACTCTTGCCAATTCGTCTATCGCCTTTATAACTTTACATCAGGGTTTCCCAAACTTTTCCCTTAAAGGAACACTTCACACATTCGGAGTACTTAGCGGAACGCTTTGATTATTTTTTAAAAGATTAAATCACGTGGTAGCCTACAAGTTAATTATTCCAGTAGCTCGTGGGTGGAACACCTATTCAGGTCTCGCGGAACTCTAGGGTTCCCCGGAAAACAGTTTGAGAAACACTGCCTCACACTAACTCAGCTCTACAACTCTGCTAAAGGAAATCACGATGACTACGTTCTCTCTTAGGCATCATGGGATGTTATCCAGAGGGAGCGAACTGGCTATATGGATATTCTGGCTAATGCCCGGTGGGCCGGCACCCAAATGGGCCGCTAGGACCACCATAAGAGCAGCATGGATGCCAATATGACATTCTCTTATAAATAAGTCACACTTTAAGTGTCGTATTTTTAAAAAAACAACTTTTACAGACGCGACAGTGTAATACAAATTTAATCTTAAACTTAACACATTATCTGAAATTGCCTACATTCGTAGACAGTGCTACTTGTAGACTTCATCCTTTTAGGATCTTCACACTTAGAGATTAGAAAAACAACATAAGTTCTATAGATTGTTTTTAAAGATATGACACTGTATGCCGGCGTATAAAGTTATCGATGCATTATCAAATTTAGCACAATGATTCTGAGGACAGGTAGACCTATAATTGGATACCCATCATATGATATATAATTTTGGGCCGGATTTTATACTCAAATACCCGGACCGATTTTGACTGTCAGTCCGCCCCTGGTTAACCGACTGAGATAAAGCCCATCGCGAAGACAGTCCAGATAGCAAGCTACTAAGCAGACATTCATTCTTTTATGCAAGGAATGTTTTATTTCCACACATTATGTTTTTAACATTTTTTTTCTGAAAAATGTAAAATTAAAACGAAGATCTCTTTTTTTAAAATCGTAACCCTCTATACTCTATAGAGTAAAGACAAACACCGTCTCTCTCTCTCTTTGACGTGTGACCTAATTTTACCCCCCGCCCTAAAACTTGTTGCACTTTTGAATGAATGCAGAGAGAGAAAAAAAATGTTCCCACACAGTCTATGCAAACATAAACCAACCAACCCCCCTCCCCGACCGCTATGTTGTAATAGATGTTCAGACAAACCTGCCCCCCTCTCTCCCGCCCTCACAAAATTTTATAATGTTATCTTTAAAAGACGTGTAGTTGTGTGCTGTATGTGTGTCTTCGCGTAAGCGCGGAGCCCCGTTGTGTGTGCGCTGTGGATGTATTTAGCAGGATTTGTAGGGCGGAGTGTCAGCCTATTTTCAACCTGACAGCATTTATTGATGACGTCATGACGCCGTGTAGATTGTTGCACTCTTTCTCTCAAGAAATCTGATCCCTTTGTGAACATGACACAATTCTCTGAGCATTCAATTTCCTCCTGGACTACGTCGAAGCAGCAGGATTCTGTTGGGAAACGGAAAACGATTCTTTTCGTGATCTAGCTACTTGTGGTAAAGTGCAAATGATTAATTCACTGTGTATTCCCAAGTATAGTGTATAGGCTCTTATAGTCTGCTAACGAGAGTGTGCATTATGAAAGGAGATGTCGTCATATCGTGATGTTATTTTGTTTGTGAGTCTTAAGTGTTTGGGTCTGAGATTTCTGCTTTCAAAGCTTCCAAAGATTCCTATGACGTCATTTTTTTTATATGACTGCATCCGTCGGAGTTATTATATTGCTTCTGAGTGCGTGTTGGTATGTTAACTCGACAGAATTACCCCCCCCCCATTTTCTATAGTTTTTGTTCTTAAATGCTAATGAAATTCTATTTTTAAAAGGATGTGCTTTATTATTATTATTTTTTTTTTTTGGTGAAGGGAATTACGTTTCGGCTAACATTATCGTTCTGTTTGTGACGTCACTTATGGGTTGGCCGTGAGGTATTTCGAGATCAGCTTTGTTTTAGGTAAGGCACATATACCTTCTCTACGAGGATAACTCTTTGCGAGTCAATTTCTTTCTTTTATGTTTGCGTATCAATTCTTCGCCCCCCCCCCTCAGGCGTCAATTAAGCTGCTTTGGCAAGTTCTGTTAAGCGAGTCGAAGTGACGTAGCTAGGGACGGAGGGGTCCAAATTCGAAAGTCCCACTTGAGGGGTCCTTAAAATGAATGTCCTTTTTTTTTACATTAGATATAATATATTACGCCACTGCCATGTAAACTTGCTATTCACGTGGGGTCAAAACTACTAGACAGCATTCATCTAGATTATTATAGATTCTAGATGATGATTAGAGTCCTTTTCCTGCACGGAAAGCACGACCTGAGGCGATATGAATTGAGATCTGTCAATAGTGCTTGGTCTCGACAATAAGCAACGGTATTATTCAATACAAGAGTTTAAATGATTTTTGCGTGTGTGTTAACTTTACTGATATACTGTACCAATTGGAGTTTAGACATATATTTAGTAAGTACATTAACTCGTGTCGTGATGTCGAAAGTTTAAAATGCAGAGCCCCTAAAAAGGTGAGTTCCCCGGACCCCAAAATTCCAAAGCTACGCGACTGCGAAAAGCTGACCTCAGCAGACAGTATCCTCCAGCTACTACTATATTTCATCTTTAATAAGTGCTAAAATACTAGATTTCGTCTTTAATAAGTGCTCAAATACTAGACTTCATCTTTAATACTAGACTTATCTTTAATAAGTGTTCAAATACTAGACTTCATCTTTAATAAGTGCTAAAGTACTTGTCTACATTTTTTTGTTAGTGCTAAAATACTAGACTTATCTTCAATAAGTGCTCAAATACTAGTCTACATTTTTAGTAAGGGCATTAATACTTATGATTTTCTCGGTTTCTCTTCCCGGCCTTTACTTTTTTTTTTATGTGCTATTTTTAGTGGCAACTTTGAACTTTCGAACTATTTATGAGGTCACCGTGATACTTGAATGTGCTACAAACGTGAGAGTGACAGCAATGAGTGAGTGTTGGGTGACACACGAGGTAGTTGTGCTTTTTCAAATGTCTGTCCAACTTTTCCCCCTTCTTTCTTTCTTTCTCTCTCTCTCTCTCTCTGTTTCCTTCTCTGTCTGTATCTTTCTTCCTCTCTCTTTTTTCTTGTTCTCTTTCTCTCTCTTTCTCTTAGCTCTCTCTCTATTTCTTTCTTTCTTACTTTCTCTTTCCTATCTCTTTCTATTTTCTTTCTTTCTCTTCGTCTCTCTCTCTCTCTCTCTTTGTCTCCTTATGGAATGATGGAAGAGAGACAGTTAATAAAAACTAAAACCTACGAATGGCATTTAGTTTGATTGATTTTATATATTACATATATAAAAAAATCATATTAAGGGCAGTTGATTAAATTGATGGCTAGTTCTTATTTATGACGAACTTATAAAGCATTCATTCTTATAAATAGTGCTTATTTTTTTGTGACGGTCCTTACCGGTACCGGCACTTTTTAATGTGGGGAAACAAATGATGATTTTTCCTGCATTTCAACATTTATTATTAATTTATTAGTAGTTAAAAGTTAGGCAATCCATCACTGAGTACCGGCCCCTATTTGGTTAGAAAAAGACAATAACTTATAAATATAATTTGTTGATAGATTTTGATTTCTAATTAAAAAGTAAGAGTCTATTCCATGGTTCATTGTGTATTGCAGTGTTATTGCTATTGCTATGCATAACAGTTTATTTAATAAAGTATTAACCATCTTTGTAATAATATTTGCAGATAAAAATAACAAAAAAAAAAACAAACTCAATCATGGTTAACAATAATGCGATCTTGCCCTACTTAAATTCCTCCGAAATGCGAGAATCGTTTGACCCAATAATGCTTGACTAATCAAGGAATCTCATGTCTTCAATTTTAATCCACTTGATTCTGGTCTTGGTCTGAGCACATTCTATCAGACAGACACAGCCTTGGGATCCAAAACTTGATACCCAAAACTTGCATACGCTTGTCTTTTCAAGATTGACTGTAGAAGTTTTACTGCAACCAGCAAGCCAAATGTTCAATGCCTTGATCACCTGCCCTCTTACTTATTGCCTTGACCTGTGGAACTTCACGTACCCATTAACCCTCCCCCCTCCCCCATGCAAAGAAGACACAATAAAAGTTCTCGTTCGACTTTCTCTTTGTCTGTCTGAGCCGAAGTAATAGAAGGGAATCTTCATACCACATTTTATAGAACCATATTTGAGATTTTTATATAATTCGGAAAAGTTAAAAACAGCTAGCTTTTTTGTTTTTTGTTTTGGTGTATCTGGTGTATCCGGTGTACAGTTAAAGGAGATGCTGATCATCCATTTATATTTTAGGTCATTTAATTTAAATTTGGCTTGAGGACTAGAAAATGTTTAGGAAAGGATTATACGTCTTTGGGCAGGCCTATTTCCGCACATATTCCATATTCATTATAGAGTTTTATACAGTTATGTTCAGGAACGTTATGAGTGCTGTCTTCTAAGTCTAAATCTAAAGGTCTATCGTCTCTATTATACAGACAAGTGGATTTATATGCCCACATTCGATTAACCAGGATTTGGTTTCTTGGGAAAAATCAATTCTAATTCATTAGTTCATAAACACATGTACCGGAAGCTCAAAATTGGAACCAGTGAAATCTGCCCATGTGGAGTATCACCAGAGAATGCAGACCACGTCCTCCAAAACTGCTCTCTATACCAAGAGGCCCGTATAAGCCCCAAATCACCCCAAAAGAAAGGAAACTCTATGGAGAGCTCCCTGATTTGGAAACCACTGCGCAGTTCATCTCATGTATTGGTCTACTCATCTGAACACTCCAACATAACAATGAGAACGAAGAAGAAGAAGATTAGTTCATTATCAACATTTGACTTTCGTTGTAGGAGTGCTGTAACAAAATTCCTCCACTTTCCCCGGTCAGCAGCTGTTCTTAGCTGGACTTTAGGACCAAACCAGCTCCGTGTTCGTCTCTTCACAGTATGGAAAGGTTCTTGCCAGCCAGAGTGTTGACTGTTTACAAACGCATTTTTTTCTGTAGCATTTACTCTCAGAGGCTTGAATTCTTCTTTCAGCGCTCAGTGTCCCAACTTTCACAACCATATAGAAGTACAGAGACCACTAAAAAGAATATAGTTTTAATTTTACTTGGCAGCAGATGATACTCTTCTAAATTGTCCACAGTTTGCTGATCGTTAGTTATTAAGAATATACTAATCGCTGTAAACGTTGTCTGAAGGATTTATTGCCCTTATTTTAAAGAGTATTTTTTTCTATTTTTCTTATTGAAAGTTCAATTTGTTTATCTTGAAACCCAGAAAGATTGACTTCAACTAATAAATACATATTGTAAACAAATCAAACAACAACAAAACAAACAATACAAAAACCTCAATAAGTGGGGGGGGGGGGGGTTAAAACCAAAGATAAAAAAAAAATGAAATTTTTACATTTAACTTCTCAAATACCAAATAACACTCAGGTTCAAACACTGCCCGCTGCTATCCCTCGTCGTCCTGGTTTGTACTAGTTTCTCTTTCAGAACTTAGCAGATGATGTTACTCATCTGCTTTGGACTAGCAAGTAGATTATCTTCGACTCCTAAGGAACATCCGAAACATGTCAAACATTTTACAAAAGTTTTGTTCACAAACACACTCACTTGGTCAGCTTTCTTGCCTATTCAGATATCTAAAAAAATTTAGGATACAAAACTAACAGACACTCTGAACACTTAACCTTTTATGTCACTTCGTCCAATAAGACCCGAGTAAACTTCGGTTTTATCCACCTTCGTTATATTGAAAAATAATTTGGTTTAGCCCACTTCGTGATTTTCAGGGCGTCCCAGGGAACCGGACGTCATTTGGGGAACGCAAATGCGGTTGGTCGTTATGCTGGCCACACGGCACCTTGATTAACCGTTGGCCATATTATGGACTACAGCCTGAAAGCCTTACATTATGTCCCAATGGCTTTACCTGACATGAAATGTACTTTAACATAGCATTTACAGACGCAACTCAAGTGACACAGAAAATAAAGCAAGACCACCAGAAATATTCATCTGTTATTGTTTTAAGAGAAAAAAAAAAGAAAGGGTGGGGTGATCTTGGGTAGATGGCGAAGTAGATTTTTTTGTCTGTTGTGCTTCCCCCCCCACTCTCGATGAGAGGAAGACTCGGAGTGCCAGCAGTCAAACTGCTATCGTCGTGTCAACAACCCAAAGCGCTGGCCTCACGACCAAGTCCGACCCTCCTCAAGAACCTAGGCCCAATTTAAGAGTAAGGTCTATGTTTTAGAGACAGGTCTATGTTGTAAAGACAGGTGTAGAGACAAGTCTAGGTTGTAGAGACATGTCTAGGTTGTAGAGACAAGTCTAGGTTGTAGAGACAAGTCTAGGTTGTAGAGACATGTCTAGGTTGTAGACACGTCTAGGTTGTAGAGACATGTTTAGGTTGTAGAGACAGATCTATGTTGTATAGTCTAGAAACAGATCAATGTTGTAAAAATATGTGTAGAAACATATCTAGGTTGTAGAGATAGGTCTATGTTGTAGAGACAGATCTATGTTGTAGAGTCTAGAGACAGGTCTCTGTTGTAGAGTCTAGAGACAGGTCTATGTTGTAGACAACAAATCATCTGCAGCTTCATTACGCATTGTGGGTAAAGGGTAAAAAAAATGTCGCAGCGTCAAGGTCCGAAATCCAGATCTAGCCCGAGGGTCTTAGGCTGGGGAGATGTATGTAGAGGAAACAAGACTTATGTTGCATCACCGTCAAGACATTTGATTGCTTGATATTTTCTTTACGGTCAATGCGTTCTTTTTTAGCATTTCTCTCCCAATTTTATGTACTCTCTCTCTCTCTCTCCCTCTCTCTCTCCTTCTCTCTCTCTCTCCTCCCCTCTCTTAAACGTTGTCATGCAGGTGTACTACTATTGGCAATATCCTCTGTTTATCCTTCCTTATCTCTCTCTCTCTTTCATCTCCCTCTCTCTCTCTCTGTCAGCGAGCTCGTATGTTCTATATATTTACCCTGACTTCCTGTTTTTCCTCCTGCATTCTTCCCCATACTTCACAAGTCCATCTATTTCTGAGTCAGTGTTTTATCTGTGGACTACAAGTGCTACCAACCTAGTCCATGCATTGCTTCACTCAGAGACTCTTATCAATAGTCAAGATGATTACATTGTGTGTAAATACGTCCACTAGTTTTTGTAATCACCTTCACCGATCTCTTGGTCTGTTGAACCGTTGGGGCACCACACAAGATCTGTTAACCAACTTTCTCCATTCCTCTTTGTAATGTCTTCTGATGTTTTTTTTTTTCTGTTAGAGTGGTGCTTGGGTCGAAGTGGATTATGTTATCCCTAACAGAACCTCATTAGCTCTAAGAGATCCTCATTAGAATGTTTTAGCCCCTAAAGAGAAATACATTTTACAACAACATCAAAGATAGTTTGCTGACGTAATAAGGCTGGAGGCGCGGTGGCTGAGCGGTAAAGCGCTTGAATTCCGAACCGAAAGTCCCAGGTTTCAATTTTGGGATCTTTGGTTCACCCAGCTCTAATGGGTACCTGACATGAGCTGGAGAAAAGTAAAGGCGCTTGGTCGTTGTGCTGGCCACATGACACCCTCGTTAACTGTGGGCCACAGAAAGATGACCTTTATATTATCTGCCCTATAGACCTCAAGGTCAAAAAGGGAACTTTTTTATATAACTAAGCTGTTTTGTTGTTGTTGTAGCTGTTTTTGGTCGCAGTACTGGTCACGTGACACCACCTTAAACTTAAACATCTTCTGCCCAATAATTTGCAAGGCCTATTCCTTAATTTGTACTATGTCTGTCTGGTAAAAAGTTTGTACACATTATTTCTACCACACCTATTCTCGGATCAAGTTGAAACTTTGCAGTTATTCATTAGCATAGACATAAATTGAATCAATTAAAAAAAACAATCACTCAACTAATTACTGGTAATTAATTATTGTTTGATAACGACAAGGGAAAGTAATCCTTCAGTATTCACAGATACGCCTAAATATGTAGGGTTTCGTCTCCTTAAATAACAGAACACTTTATTTCTCTCACACCCGTTCTCGGATCAAGCTGAAACATTAAATAACCATTTGTTGTACCTAACAAATTATGAATCAATTAAAACATTAACCAATTAGTCAAATCGGTAATTAATTATATTGTTTGAAATCGAATAAGGGAAATACATTCTGATTAGTGAGAGATATTGTTCTTTCCTTAAATGAGCTTTTTTGTTTTACAAACAGGCCTACATTTTTAATGTAGCAGAAAGGGAAGGGGGAATGGGCGGTAGCAGAATAAGACTTTTGTCTTACTTGGGAAAATTGAAGATCGACACAATAAATATTGAGCAGTTCCAGCAAGTATTTTGTAAATTAACAGTTCAATGGGCTCTGTATATAGGTTAATGATATCATTGTACTGAGAGCTAAAGAAAACTGAAAGTAACAACTTCCTGTTTCCCAGACAATCACGCTCCTATTTGATTAGTACATTGTGAGAAATTACAATTAAACAAAGTTGATTGATTATAAGGGTCCTGACGCTCTACGAATAGAATGTTAACTTCCTAATTCAGTCAAATATGAAGGTTATTTTTAAAATAAGAGTTACCGTGATGCATCTTTTATTCTTTATTTTAATTTCTTAGACTTTCTAAGGGATCTAAACTATACCATTTTTACTGATGTTATAAACCTTGTAAAAATAAAACATTTTGTTATCAAAGCATATACAAACGGTTAAAATCTAATTGACCAAGACAGCAACACAAAATCTAAAGAAGTATTTAAAAGTAGCCCTGAATTAACAAATTAATAAAAAATAAAGTAAAGAGCTATGTACAACCAATTTTATCTATTGTCTAAAGTTTAATGTTGTAGTCTAGGCAACAACTTAGGAGACTGTACAGGCAGTGTAGATTTACTAGCTGAAAAGAAGCTGTAGTCTCATGCACGTCTAATTACAAACTTAATTGATGTCGTCTGAGAGTGAGATAAAAATCAGGCGAAGCACAGGTAGCAAACATTATAGGTAAATACAGGTTGGAATGACCTGGTCACTACGACCCTTAAAATGGGCGAGTCTGCTCTTACGTACAAACAATTTAAAAAAAACAACAACATCTTGACAGCACTTAGTGTTAACACATCACAACCTGATTCTCTAGCCAATACATCATTTAAATGTACAATAAACAATCTTAGAAAAAGATACATGCAGGTACAGATTTAATTTGCTTGAACATTATCGTTGTTATCTCCCTTTGATAATACTTGCTACTTTGATACTGTTGTAAAGAAACATGGTAAGACGGTTTCAAGACGCCTTCTTTCTTTAGGGTCTGTAGCGACTGTGAAGTCTAGTGAAGGAGAGGGGAGGAGGCGGTGTACGCAAAGTGAAACTTTTCACCATCTTTAAGTCTGTTGAGCCTTTGGGGCCCAATGGAGGATCTGTCGACGGTCTTCCTCCTTTATTCTGTATCTTTTGCCGTAGGTAGAATCTCTTCCTAGTGACTGGCCCGTTAAGTTTGGATATTTGGACAGTGGTCAGCGGGTTATTATGGTGCTCAATCGCCTTTGTGATCATGTTCCACAGTGAAGCTATTGGAATAATAAATTGTCTGAAAGCTGTAGAAACGTTTTTTTAAGCATGTCGACATAAATGTCTGTGATATTATTGATATGCTGGTCTATAGCGGTTGTATTATTGATATGCTGGTCTATAGATGTTGCATTATGGATATGCTGGTCTATAGCTGTTGTATTATTGATATACTGGTCTATAACTGTTGTATTATTGATACTGGTCCGTATCTGTGGCATTATTGATATGCTGGTCTATAGCTGTTGTATTATTGATATGCTGGTCTATAGCGGTTGTATTATTGATATGCTGGTCTATAGCGGTTGTATTATTGATATGCTGGTCTATAGCTGTTGTATTATTGATATGCTGGTCTATAGCTATTGTATTATTGATATACTGGTCTATAGCTGTTGTATTATTGATATACTGGTCTATAGATGTTGTATTATTGATATGCTTGTCTATAGCTGTTGTATTATTGATATACTGGTCTATAGCTATTGTATTATTGATATGCTGGTCTATAGCTATTGTATTATTGATATGCTGGTCTATAGCTATTGTATTATTGATATACTGGTCTATAGCTGTTGTATTATTGATATACTGGTCTATAGATGTTGTATTATTGATATGCTGGTCTATAGATGTTGTATTATTGATATGCTGGTCTATAGCTGTTGTATTATTGATATACTGGTCTTTAGCTATGGTATTATCGATATGCTGCTCTGTAGCTATGATATTAATATGCTGCTCTGTAGCTGTGATATATTGATATTCTTGTCTAGCAATAGTATTATTGTTGTTATACCAGTTAGTTAATTTTCATGTACGCATACAAAATGACTTTGTGCTCGCATGTACAAACATAACTGGGGAGGAACAGCTTTACTGATACAAATTGAGGCACATCCATAACTATAGACCTTTTTGGTGTATCCGGTGTACGGAATATAAAAGTTTTGACAAAATACATTTTTAAAACCGTGTCATATTTTTTATACACTTTCTAGCACTGTAGAATCGAATTTAAATAATGTAGACCAGTGATACCCAACCTTATTCATCCTGCGGGCCATTTATATTTCCGACACTCGTGTCGCGGGCCGCATGACCGATAAGGTACAAAAACGAAATGAAATTGACTTGAAACTATTTGATTAGAAACTTACATTAATGATTAGACATTGGAAGTTTTTCATTTTTTACGCGTAGGAAAGTGGCTTCATTTCTCTACTTAAAATGTGAGCAACATTTTAGCTAGTTTTACCACCGACTCATTTTCTTTTCTCTTTTTCCTAACTTTTCCCATCAATCCTCCAATCTCTAGAAGTAGTTAAACAATCTTTTATTTGCGGCCCATAGCAAGAGTGCTGTCATATTTGTTCATAATACTGCTATACATGTGGTTGTTTTTTTAAACAGCCACATTTTATTTACAAATCAAATATGTTGGCACATTGTCATGTTTCAATAGAAAAGATCCGTTCACTTTTCCTGGTCAATTCTAACTTTTGAGTCCCATTTCGTAAACGAAAAATGATAAAGGTCATGTTACAAACCTATCAGAGAAAAGTGAGAGCCATAACATTTGTCAAAATACATTTTTCAACCTTTTTTTTCATGAGGGGGGGGGGGGGATTGTCTACAATTTGTACTGACGTTTCAGCGGGCCGGAAAGAACCACATCGCGGGCCGGATCTGTCCAGCGGGCCGTACTTTGGGCACCACTGATGTAGACAAAGGGCTTAACCGATTGGTTTGAAAATTCCAATATCTATTTTCAAATCTAGGTTTAATGAGTTTACCATCATTAGCGATCGCTATAACGCTAACGATATATCTCGGGAATTAGCCAACATTGTCTCAAAAGTTCTAAAATAGTAGGACCTAACCCCTTACCCACAATCCACCAGGAAGCGAAGAATGCTGTGTGTGTGTGGGAACAATGTATGTGAACTGACCTACCGTGTCTTGGTGGATCATTCTTACAATTATGTTGACACAAGCATTCAATGAACCAAATAAAGTAAATGAGAGTACGCATTGTATTTGAATATCAAGTTCAGCCTTTTGTCGTGTTTTTAATTAATAATAATAATAACAAGGCTTGTCTTCGAGTCCGAAGATTAATGAGGATTGCATTATTTCCCGTGGCTACATATTTTGTCACATCAACATTGTGGTTGATTAAGATTTTCTTTTCGCCGTCTGCGTCTATCCTCGGCAGCGGATATTATTTTGGTCTCCAAGGTGTATCCCGCGGCCTTGGTGAGTGACCTCCAGCTGTCTCGTCCCGATGCAACCAGGTGCTCTCTTCTATGTCAGCCAAGGCAAGTTGGCGCCTAAGCTGGTCTTTAAAGCGTTTCCGTTGGGCACCTCTGTTTTGTCGACCACCTTTTAGCTCACCAAAAAAAGACTGGTTTGGCATACGTACGTCCCCGATACGGGATACGTGCCCAGCCCAGCGTAGCTGTCGGACCATAAGAAATCCCTCTATACTGTCCATACCGGCGTTCGCAAGGACATCGCTGTTTGTAGTGCGATCCTGCCACCTTATGTCCATGATGGAGAGCAAGCATCTTTGGTGAAAGCGTTGAAGTAGTCTTTGTTGCATTTTATATAATACCCATGTCTCAGATCCATATAGAAGGGTTAATTTCCCTTGAAATGTCCTGGATTTGTTGATATTTATGTGGCACACTTTTGATTGATATGCAGGCATTAACTGCTGTGGCGTTTTCACATTTAAACATATGCCGTGTGAAATATACTTAAACACTATAGATATAGTAAATTCATTGTAAATGGATTATTTTGAACAGTGGGGGATGTGTCCCACCCTTTACTTCTAAAAATAGGTTCTAATATTTATTGGCTTATTTACGACATTGAACTTCATTAAGACGGGTTAATGGATGACTTATCCAAAATGAAACACGGCTCGTCTGTGGATGGCCAGATTACCGCACTGAATTCATCGTTGCCCACTCGCCATCCTGAGTATTTCACTTCTGACGACAGCAGTAAAGACGATGGCGTATTCGCGGAGAGCAACAGACCCCAGCTGCGACATACCTTGTCTTCGCCACCTTCACTCCCCGCGTCCGGATCGGACCAGAAGTCCAGGCACCACAAACTATCCAACGGCG
The DNA here is from genome assembly GCA_030265305.1 of Biomphalaria pfeifferi. Classification (NCBI taxonomy): domain Eukaryota; kingdom Metazoa; phylum Mollusca; class Gastropoda; family Planorbidae; genus Biomphalaria; species Biomphalaria pfeifferi. Next base: position 2,938,959 of record JASAOG010000074.1, read on the forward strand.
GGAGCGGCGGCATTGGGCTTAGGTCCAGCTCCTCCAAGACCTCCATGGCGTCCATCAGCGAGGATGAGGTACTGAGCATCCTTGAAAGCATGGGCGACTCGGACATCCTCTCCGCCATGCCCCCATGCGACTGTGACGAATGCCTTTTACAGGAACCAGAAACAGTCAACGGTTCAGTGACCAGACAGAAACCTCTGAAACGGGTAAGTCCCAAGAAAACGTTTTTTACAAATAAAAAAAATGTATTGAAATAAAAATTACAGCCAAAAACTTAAGCACCTGGCAATAATACCATATACCACCACGTTGTTTTTAAAAAAACATTTTCAACAAACAAACCATCTTCTGGTATCAATTGATCTAATAAGAACTATTCTTATAGTAAAATAAACAAGAAATACTAATGTTCAAATGTATCACTTTGGTTTCTATAATTTGGTCTTCCTTTTTATAGAGGGGAGATGCCGCAGAAAGATGCCTCAGATAGTATTTTGTAAAGTCTGAGGCTGATGTAGTGTAAGACAACATGACTTACTTAACATATTCGTGGTCGTGGTGGCTGTGTGGTTAAGCGCTTGGCTTCCTAACCTGGGGTCCTGGGTTCGAATATCTTTTTGATTTTGAGCTTCGTAATTTTTAGGACGTCCCTGAGTCCAGCCAACTCTACTGGGTACATGACTTCAGTTGGGGAAAGTAAAGACGGTTGGTCGTTGTGCTGGCCACGTGACACCCTGCTCGTTAACCATTGGCCAAAGAAAAAGATGATCTGAACATCATCTGCCCCATAGACCGCGTGGTCTGAAAGGGGAACTTGACTTATGTCATTCTCGCGTGACCTTCTTCACATCGGAACTAATTAGTTCATTCTCTCGCATTTTCAACATCCAAAAATTATTGTTACTATAATAAATTTAAGGATAATAATGAAATGAAGCGAGAATCACTAACATTTCCTTCTCGTCATTTGATCCTCATCCTGTATTCTTTAACAAGATTCCCCCCCCCCTCCCCTTCAGCACCCAATTAGGTTTTGGTCAATTCATCAAAGAATAAAAAAACTATCATCATAGGAAGAATTCCAAGGTTAAACTAGAGAAATCCCTTAACGTCTGAGCTGTAGGACTGTAGGCGTTCTTAAAACTTGGCCAGAGATCAGGGATTGAAGACTTTTGGCTGCCCCTCCCCCTCCCAACTCTGAAGCTCTACCTCTTGTCTTTACCTTTTTTTTTAACCTGGTTAACTCTTTCATCACGTTACCTTTTTAAAGAAATGTTTACAAACAACACAATTATTCTGACGTGATGGTGAAAGGGTTAATAGCTTTGCTTAGTATATTACAGTCCAATTAGATCGTTTCGCTAATAACAGGATGGTCCTATTAACCGAATTTGTATAATAATATTTGTTTCGGTACTTTAAAATTCCAAATAAAAGTCTGGTTCATTTAACCGTATTCGACTGTATAACCGACTTGAAGTGTTTGGCTTCAAGAGTGTCCCTAATTCTTGTTGTTAACTGTTTGTATTTGGGATCGCTTCCTTTAGAATATTATTTGAATTTGGGTGTAAAATGAATTTATTTGTTAAAATTACTTGTTAGATGTACTTTTGAAATAACTTCTAGTAGAGTAGTAGCTAGTAGCACTTCCGCTATTTAGGTCAGAGGTCAAAGAACGTTAGTGGTAAACATGTATTTCTTTGCTATCTCTATAATGTATAAGGACATAGTTAATATTATTTTTTTTTGGTCAAAATAATTATGCTAATATTTTCTGAAAATGTTTTAGCAGTGAACATTGTAGAAGCATACATTTACAAGTAGACATTGGGATGCGGGGGGGGGGGGGGGGGTGTCGTCGAAAGGGAGAGAACTTCAACGCCTTATGGCTAAACATACCACATTTATCAGTGCTCGGACTTGTCTGTTTCAGCCATGGTCTGTTACCCACGACTTAGCTGAGTGATAGAGTAGCTGGTTCTATTTTGAGCCAAGGAAGTTTGGTTTTGTCGAGGGTGGGGCGGTCGGTAAGGAGCTAAAAAGGGGGAGGGCAGTGGCGATCCGAGTGATGGTAAAATAAAACGTCAACACAGGTTGTTTGACTTGCATCTGTGACATGTAGCGTGTAGATTGGTTGTTGTCATTGGTTACTGCTTGGCGTGGTCAGAGTTGGCCAGGTTGTCGCTGTATGGAGCTGGACCTTTGAATAATGAGTGTAACACTGGAATGTGCTTAATTAACTGATCTGCTAGGTCACGCACAGATTATAGAACTTGTAGATGCTTAGAACTCAGAGTGGAAACTCGATAATGAGCATTATATTATCATGGACAATCAAAAACTCAAGGGCCTACAAGCATATAGTAATTAGTACTTTGAACGCTTGTATTAGGTACATTTTTAGCATACAGTTAGCACAAAATTAGCTTATTTTAGCATATAGTTAGCACATTTCAGCACATATGACATTTAAGAGCACAGATAGCATATTGTTATCATATTTTAAGTACATCTCAGATTTTGCTGAAAAGTGAAGACTGGGATTTTTAGGACGTCATTGAGTCCATCCAACGCTAATAGGTACCTGACTACTACCTGACATTAGTTGGAGAAAGTAAGTTGTTCGTTGTGTTGGCCTCTTTAACCGTCGACCAGAGAAACAGATGACCTTTACGTCATAGATCGCAAGGTCTAAAAGAGGAAATGTACTTTACCTTATTTCCGTATTGCGCAAACTTTAAGCTACTCAATAAAATATCAAAGCACGCGAGTCCATTTTTTTTTTTACTTGATGCAGTGAAATGTCACAAAGCTTACATCAACTCACTCTGTCTGTCTAGTACAGATTTTGAGCACGTTATTTCTCCAATGGGCATAGCTAGGGGATTTCATTTCGGGGTGGGTGAGGGTTGGAACCCCACCCCCTGGCTACGCCCATGATTTCTCCCTATTCTCGGATCAAGTTGAAACAACTATTTATTGTTAGTAACAACACACGAATCAATCAAAAAGTTAAATCAATTAGTTAATTAAATAGGGATAATTGATTAATTTTGTTTGATGTCGAAAAAGGATAATAAATCTAACAGTATTAAGAGATATGACTGTAAATATGGATTTCTCTACCCCCTCCCAGGTAAACCTTTTTTTTTTTTTTTTTTTTTTAAGTATCATTAATATTTTGTTTTATTTCCACTCACATGATAATAAGTGAATCAACTTCTACCAAATATAAGGCCTCTTCCTTCAGTGACGACAATGGATCATCTCATGGAAATGGGATGAATGCCTGGGCATTAGCTGTGCTCGGAACGATGTCGCCCAAACATTAGTTCCCCCCTCTCCACGCAGCTGATGTATCCAAAAGAACGGCGAGTGGAGAGACAGTTTGGAGGAGCGGCGTCGTAGGCTCTGTCAGAGTGTAGCACTGGGTGCTGCAAACTGTCTAACGGTCGCCGGCTCTTATTTTTCCTCAGGGTTGGCGCCCGAAGCCTTTCCCATGATTGGGTAAAGCTGCAAGGCAGCAGAGGTTTGAATTCAGAGTTTTACTTTTCCTAGGTGGGTATCCAGCCATGGCTAACGAGCCCTTTCTGCCCAAAGCTTACTGGTTTAGGCGCCAGTTACTCGCCTTCGCCCCTTCTCATGTTAATGAAAACAGTTCCGCCGGACTCAGTATCTGAGTCACACATGAAGGCCAGGAGTTGGACTGGATGTCAGAGTCTATTTGAAACGTATGACATAAGAAAGCGTTTTATAGGTCTTATACTTATTAACACTTCCGGCAATGACAAACTTGCGGAACCGAGTTACACAGATGAAAACTAGACTACAAGTCGTTGTGAAGATATATTCTAACCCCAGGACTAGCTCGAGTGACTGTCAGTTCAGGATATGTCTGTTGACAGAGAAATAAATTCTGCTTTGAGGGTTACTTAAAAGTTCATATATTTAAAGGTATATTAGATCTAGTAGATCTAACTCTGCACTCTACTATAAGTATAGATCTTCCTGTATTCTGTTGTCAAGTTGAACCCCGCAGCTTGTTCATATCAAAGCTAGAACTAGACAGTATTCGGCGTTCTCTTTGAGTCCTTATTTACGTCTTCAATTGTCAGCGCAAATGTGTATGTATATATTCTGTCTCGGAAGACAATAGATTCACCCAGATGAGTCACTTGTTGGTTCCTTTATTACGCTAATCAAGTAGGACTTATAACCCGTAACGGTTGCCTCCGTGTTGTTTTAGCCGCTTTGCAGCAGCATCAGAGTTTTCTCCCCGGGGCACATTCCTGGGCCTGAAATAAAGGGATCAAGGTTCCTCTCGCAGTATTTATTTAGAACGAAAACAAATCTGGCTACTGTCCAAATGACATCCATCCATCCCAGTGGCGCTACAGCCCATGGAGAGCTCTGGACTGCTTCAACACATCCTTCCATTCAGATTTCTCCTGGGCCTTTCGTCTCCACGCCATAATCCCAAGATGTTGCAGATCTGCTTCCACATCATCAATCCATCGCATTCGGGGTCTGCCTTTGGGTTTCCTGCCTTTTGGTTTTTGCCTGTATATGATTTTCGTTCCTCTGTTATCTGACATTCTTTCAAGGTGACCTGCCCAACGTAGTATGCTCTTTTTTATTTCCATCACTATTGGTGGGTCTTCGTATAATTCATATATCTCATGGTTAGTGCGTGTCCTCCACCCTGTTTTATCCTGTATGGCACCATAGATTTTCCTAAGGATTTTCCGTTCCCAAGTATTAAGTACATTTTCAGATGTTTTAGTTATTATTCAGGTCTCACTTACATACATTGCTGGTGGTCTTATTATGTTATTGTCTTGGTTTTACTTGAAATTGTTTTGCTCTTAAGTAAATGATGGGTGCTATAAAATGCTCTATTGCCTCCTGCTATTCTTTCCTTTATTTCTGTTAGTATGGTCATTTTTGAAATTAATAGTACTTCCTAGATATTTGAAAGTTTGGACGTTTTCAAATTCGTGGTCTTTGATTTTGATATATTTTCTCATACTTTTTTTTGGCTGTCCGGGGCTTTTTGCAAGAGATGGTTTGAGTCTCTCTGGCCCTTAAATGGACTTTGATGATGGTATTGATGATTAAGGCCTTATTACAAGAACAAAAGTAAAACAAAATTAACTAAATTAGAAAAAGTTGACGTGTGCAATTAAGAGACATTCTTATCTTCTCTTATAAAGTACATACGTCCCATCAAAAAAAGAAAGTAATTAGTTTTTACGTTTTATGCCTGTCCTTATGTTAATATAGTATTCCAAGTGAAACTATGCTATGTCAATGGTGGCCAGGCTGATACATGAACAGTTTGCGTTGACTATTAAAAGCTAAGTAACGTTACAAAATCAATGTCATTGGGGGGGGGGGGGGAACAGAATTTTGTATCAACTATCATTCATCGCATGGCTAGTCAAACAACTGCTGCAGCATAAGCATCATTTTGACTGAACTTCTAAAGCTTTAGGGGGGAGGTATCGAGCATATGTGTGTGTGTGTGTGGAAGGGTGTTGTTTGCTGACAGATTAAAGCTGGTGTGTCCTCCACGTCTGGGCGTGGCGTCATAAGCTAGACCGTAGTATGACGTCCCAGCTTGATTTAGCTTTCGAGAGACCAATTGTTATAGATCTAGTGGGCCTCAACACCGAATTCGTACGGACCTGTGACATGGTGACTAAGACTTTGACTGCTTTATTGATCCTTATGGAAATTTGTGTGATTGCAGGGACTCTTTTCTCATATAAAGACAAGACAACAGAAACATACACTTAAATAGAACAGACAGAACATAAAGAGTTCATTGAGCGACTACACACAGACATTTTGCTCCTTTTCATGTTTCTAGATCAACGAGTGGCGTTGATATAGTCTGACCGAGTAAGGAACGAACGCTCGGTTCTAGTCTTGATATATAGAAGTCGCCCACTTCGCGACGACTTGACGTAGTTATGATGGAGCGGTTGGCTGTTGTCTTCCAAGATTTTTCCGATTTTTGTGAGACATTTGTGTTCAAAAAGTTCATTTAAATATGGTAGTGTTGTGCGTGTGGTTCTAGATGCTATTTTAATAATGTTATCTAAGAGGCGCAACAGTTTAGATGAAGCGTTGCCTTACCAACATGTTATTCCATTTGTTAGCAGATTTTGTATAGTCGCACAGCTTTGGGTCTCCACTGCCTACAAGGTTGCAGGTCAGTGTTAATGCCAGTTAGTTCATTCACTCAGTGATGGTGGACACACTCTGTTATTCTGGCATATGCCCTTCTATATTCTATTTTGTAGGCGCATGTTAAATTCTAGTGCAGTTAACTCGAAATCGGTTTGATTCACTTGGAATACCTTAATCAAATTTGTCGCTAAAACAATTATTCCCCTAAAATACAAATTCTCGGCCAAAGCACACTGGGACTATTTCTACACCTCGAATTTCCGGTCCACTGCCGTTAAAAAAAAAAGAATTACGCAATGTGTCATTGTTAGTCTGAAGCTAACAGGCCGCGTTGTCGCAATGCACGGTGCTAGCCTAACTCTTCACCGAGGTGCGAGGGGGGGGGGGGGAGGGAGAAAAAAACAAAACACATTTTTGAGTTTAACAATAAATTTATATCCTGGTTCAAGTTGTGTCTAGATCTAAACAAGACTTTCTCAGAGCTATTGGTTGTTGTAAATGAAAAGAGCCAGCAGGCGTGGGAGTTGCACACGTTGATTTATAACTTAAGACTCAGTTTACTAAACTAAAAGTTGGCCTATAGGCTGACAGTTTAATTGACGAGGAGGCTACGAGTGCACTTAATCCAAATTAAGATACATATAGGCAAGTTCACACAAGTATAAACACAGTGTGTGTGTGTGTGTGTGTGTGCAGTTCTAGATGACCCCCCATGTGTTCATCTGCTGCAGATGTGGTTCATTCAGTTGTGTGTTTTCAGAGAGGATAGTTTCTGCTACCAAGAGAACAGTTCTATTGCTGGATTTAAAACGGCCTTAACCTCGTGGATTCTAGATCGTATGCTGTGTAGTGAATTCAAACTTTATTTTCTGGTTTGTTTTTGTCTTTCTCTGGTTACATTATTGATTTACCCTCCGCGTGCCGTCATCTTGTGCAATCTTAGGTTTTTATTAACCAACATCTTGTGTTTTTTTATTTAGTTGACTCAATTTCTTTGGATTGCATTATTGTGTATTTGTGGGAAGATTTTCCATTTCGAGTAAAATCAGCTGGAAATCATAATTAAAGGCATACATCTAGTCCTAACATAATACGAAATTTTAATAGATCTTACTATGTGTATTAATATATGGTGTGTGTGTGTTGTTGTTTTCACCACATCGTGTTTTAGACGTTGGCGGCCTGGTCGTGTGGTATGCGCTCTAGTGGTCACGGAGGTCCCCTATTCAAACCCTTCCCCAGCGCCATCCCCCGTAGTTAAGTTTGGGCTAGAATGTAATTATCTTCTCAATTTGAAGAAACATCTGATACATGTTAAATAAACAATGAATTTGTTAAAATTATCCAAATGTTAAGATGCAAGTCAAATGTCTTGTGTAGTGCCAATTCAGTAAAGTCTTCATAGAATTCACAATAAAAACGAAGCAGTTCTCCCCCATGTATGACACGGTACAATGAATGTGTTCCCAAATGATAGGCTCATTGACTTGCTTTTAAAGTATTTAATGAATATCTCTTTGATTTCTAACGATGCATTTTTTGGGATCACTTTTTGCTATGTAGCACAGCTGACATGTATTCCTGTGCCCGTGTCAAGTCAGATTCTTTCTGGTTACAGATGTAGGCCTTGAGGCTCTGAGATGCAAATATTGTGAAAAGGTTGACAACTCTTGTATTCCTAAACTTGTCGATGTGAGATGTGACCATTACAAAATGAACCAGAATCTTAAATAAATTCTGTTGGGAGATTTTCATGATTAACTAAGCAATGTCTCGATAATATAGTCCACGTTATCTGTCATTTATCTCCCTTGTTTCTCTTAGTAATGTAGAGCCAACATAAAGTATGTTAATATAAATTGATTAATATTATTAAGTACTTTAAATTGAAGTTCTCTGTTGTCAGCTAAATAAAATAAAAAGAATTGCACTGTAACAGGAGCAGATATTTCTGTGTGCAGTATTTGATCTTCTGACCAACTCTCTCCCTTGTTACCTCTAGTTAGTTGCCCATTAGTTGGGAAATAAAGTCTTAGAGTAAAAATCGAATGCTGCTTAAATTTAATTATTTTTTTTTTAAATTCTACAAATGGAATAACTTAGAAAACTTGATTTGGCAGTGCTAAAATACAAAATGTCTTATACCCTTTTTAAAACAGCTTATAAACAAAATTTCCGTCATTTCGTACACCGGATACACCGCAGAGCTACCTTGTAATAGTTCTTTTCCGCCATGTATGAAAATCCCCAATATAATTATTTTTATACTTCACTAATTTGCATATACGTTCTTCTCTTTTAGCTTTTGAGCAATTTTTTCTTATATAATTTATTCATGCATTTTATTTTCAACTTTTTAGTTGGCATGGAATTCAAAAATAAATGATTAGGTAACCTGTGCAATGGTTATTGTCAAAATCAGCTGTAGATTAGTTGTTGATACTTGTTAAAGGAAAGATAACCTGTATTATTGTTTTGTACTTGGTATTTACCATACGTGCTGTCCCCCACTTAAGTCGCACTACAGTATTGGTCACTGCAATGAGATTATTCTTTAAAGGCGTGATAGAACAATGGAATGCTGATACATTTATATTTAATTGTCTCCGCTTAATATGCATATGTGGGTCAAAATTGATGAGATTAAATTGTGAAAGAGTTAGCGATGTTGCCCAATATTCCCAGGGTTACAGTGAGTAATAAAATAAATAACTGTAATAGTAGTATAACTTTATTATACTTGAGGCATCTATCTTCACCTTCATCTATCCCTTGGTCTGTTGGGGCATCACACATGATCTGTTGGCCGCCTTTCTCTAGTCCTCTCTGTCTCTCGCCTTGGATGGAGTCTCTTTCAATGCTAGGTCCGTCCATTGTTTAATGTTTTGCATAACACTTAACGATTGTATTCAAGGATTTTATTGTCAAGGGAACACAAGAATACTTGTGTCTGTATTTTGTGTGTGTGTGTCTTGAAGAACATCAGTGACACATGTTCGTCAACTTCTTCAAGCTTTAGAGTTAAGAACAAGAGCATTTCCACCAAGGCCAATCACTCTCTACTGCACGCCTCTCATAATTCTGTGGCTTCTCCATTTATTGTCAATGTAACAATTAAAAGAAAAAAAAATGCTACTTAAGCCTAACACGATTGGGAGGCATGTGGAGGACTTTGTCGTTAAGAGACATGAACGCTTAAAAATAGAAAGGTTTAAACTGTCACAGTTCACGTGTAACCATTCGTGCGAGACGTGACGTAGCTGCACTCGTGTTGTTATTTGTAAAACAAACAGAAGAGTTGCTGGACTTGTAGGGTTTGTTTCTTTTTTAACAAAACTGACTCTCGTTTGTAAAGACTTTTGTAGGTCTATGATAATATAAGCTACGCTCGTAAAGACTTCTGTAGGTCTATGATAATATAAGCTACGCTCGTAAAGACTTCTGTAGGTCTATGATAATATAAGCTACGCTCGTAAAGACTTCTGTAGGTCTATGATAATATAAGCTACGCTCGTAAAGATTTTTATGTAGATCTATGAATTATCATAAGCTACGTTCTTAAAGACTTTAAGTTAGACTTTCTGTAAATCTTCGATACTAAATATTCGCTCCTAAGAAGACATCTTTGGATGATTATTCGAGATTTTCATGATAAACTAAGCAATGCCAAGGACGACAAATTGATCGTCACTGTTGCCAACTAATTTTTTTTTTTTTTAAAGTTGAGCTCTAGTTTTAGCAATATCTCAAGGCGTGGCAGTTGATTTTCATATCAGTTTTTCTTTATCAGCTCGAGTTAATTTAACATTTCTTTTTCAATAACTTGCATGTCATAGAGGGAACAGTGTAATGCTTCTCCGCATTTACAAACAGAAGAGCTCAGAACATTGGATTCTGCTGTGCTAAAACTTGAAAAAAATGGTAAATATTCATATAAGCCTACCTAATAGGAAAACAAAAAAAAAAAACATAGGTTATCAACACTTGCTTTAAGTGTACACCGGATACAATATTCACACAAACAAAAATTCGACATTTATGAAAATGTTCAATGCTATTGGAGACTTCAGTAGACTCTTGCTTATATTGCAGCAACTTTAGTTCTAGTGCTCATCGAAGTTTTTTTTTATTCTGGGTTTTCTAGAATCCGTTATATAATAAGATGTGTCGCACAACAATAGTCATACGATTCTTCTTTTACGCTTGAGCGTTATGTCTCTATGTTTTATCTATGTATTAAATCTAGTTCCCTCTGGTGTGTTTCAACAATCAGGAGTATTGATGTTCAATGAAGAAAGATGGTCGTTCGTAAATTCGCGTGTCTCGCGTAAGGCCGCTAACATTTGATAAAGTTAAGACATGTTTCAGTAACGCTTTCAGACATACAAACTGTGATCTTTTGTTCGTCTGCCCTTTAATACATTGGTAGGTCAACCTTCACATAGATACTTTACCCACAAAAAAAGCCACTAACATAGTACATATATCCTCTGACAATATCCTCATTCGCCATGTTCAGCAGCTGTTTATGCCAGGAAAGTAGATCTATTAATCCTTCTCTCAGTTCCCCGAGCCATTGAAACAATTGAGAAAGCGAAGTACAAAGAGACGAACATAGCCCTTATTCAACGTCACAGTAGACCTTAGAAACACTGACTACATTCAAAGTGTGTGTTTAATGCTCCAGAAATTCTTATGCTGCTAGTATACCAACACCTTTTTTTTTTCTTGAAACTGAACCACAATTAAGCTGTTTTGTTTCGTCGCTATAGAGGGCAAATGCCTGGTAGGCCGGTACCAAATGGGCCGGTCTGGTAGCGACTAAAGAAAAAAAAAATTCAATGCAGACAACTTAAAAACAAAGTGACAGCAGCAAGACACAAAGGTCCGAACACGTTTTCTTGTTGTTGTTTTTTTATTTATTTTTTTTTTCTTATTGCCATTAATTTTGTTTGAAATTCAACAAGAATATCAAAAAAAAAAAACAACACTATACACTGTACGTATTATCATTTGCAAAACGTTAGACCGTACTTTCTGCTATGCACGAGCGGCATGGACTGCTTTGATGTCTTCGAGGTTGTGTTTGGCCTCATCATTTTGCTGGTCGACATGGGCCTTTGATGGCACTCCCATTTCTTTTTTTTTGCTCCTTCCGTCCCCCGTCTTTTAATGATTCCAATGAAATTAATCAAAAAGAGGGATGAGAGAGGTTAAGTTAGAAAACATTGATAGAACGCAGCAAAAAAAAAAAAAAAAGATAGGCGCGACAATTAACTCTTTAACAATACTTAAAAGAAATTAACTTTAACACACACACACAGCCGCGAAATTGCCAACCACCCAACTTATTCACAGCTCAATATGAGTATAAAGCTCTTCTTTCTGCGATTTGAAAAGAAAAGTAAGTTTCATTTTGTTTATTTTTAATAACATAGATCTAAAAATACTACACTTATGGCTTAAAAAATTATTTAATAAATCTAGATCTAAATCAATTTTTATACTATTATAATTAATGGCAAACTTATGCGTATTATGAAGTCATTAATGATGAAAATTATTACAATAATTATATAGCGCTGTCACATTTAATTTATTTAATGAAAGGAGATTTATATTTTAAATAATAGGTCATGGTATATTCATATACAAATCGCGTTTTTGAGAATGTACTTTTCATATTAAGTTAGTGCCTCTCTAACTGTTCTGCTTTCTCTTATCTTTTAATGGAATGGGTTGCCTGAGTCAGCCAGGAAAACCAATGACTTAGCATATTTTAAATCACAGATCAACATGCATGACTAGATTGACACATGAAATACGTAAGACGTACCTATCTTATTTTTTGAAGAAACGTCTGTAATCTATAAGTAATACCAAAAAAAGCTTCAAACTCATTAGTCTGCTATTGTATTTTTTATAGTTTTCAGACTACATAGGCTATACGTATAAATAGAATACATTATGTAATCCTACGAATGCATACATGCAGTTTTAGATGCGTTATCAAACTTTATATATTTTGTAGAGAATTAGGCTTACACCTATAATATAACACATGGGCGTAGCCGGGAGGGGAGGGTCTTCAAACCATCACTTACCTCAGACTTCATTGTCTGAAAGGGAAACTTTACTTATTACTCCAGTGCAGCCAACGTAAGCAAACTACAGTCACCAAATTTCATGAGCGTAGCCAAAAGTTTTTTTTTGTGATTTCCCTTCCCCCTCCAATACAAAAACTTAATCATTTTACCATTTTCGACCAGTCGCTGGACTCCATTGAATAGCAGATTTGGGTTTTGAATTTATTTTTGTTAGCGTAAGAGTAGCAGGCTAATTGCACTGTAAATACCTCAGAATATGTTTTTTTAAAGCTTAAAATAACGGAAATAGTGGTTTGTTCGGGGCTTCGCCGGGACTTTCTAGCTGCCCTTTGGCGGTGTGGACTGTCTTTCCACTAGGAGAGTATAAAAAACATTTGAAAGAATGAAAGATCAGAATGTAATGAATATTAATTACATACACACACACACACTAATATATATATATAAATTGCGGAGTGGGGTAAAAATCCCCCAACCGAAAATATATGACATGCTATTAGTGGGCCGGTTTATATAGTAATGCCCGGGCCGATTTAGATACCCAGTCCGCCACTGGCCCCAACCAAGTCAGTTAGAGCTGTATTTCGCTTGTCATGTTTATGCTGGTCTCTGAGCTCATTCTAGTTGTCAAGTCTACTTCTGCTCAACTTTAATTCAAATAAGGCTAGCACCTGGCAATAACGTTTTCTTTTTTTTTTTTTTTAATTCACTATTTTTGTAGTTACATTCATATTTGGGAATAACTTCAGAAATACTGCCATTTTATTATATTAAGCATTTCGCGACTATATGTGGCATTTGTTCGATGAAAAATTGCTTTTACTAATCTTGAATGTTTCAGACTACTACAACTGTTGACTAGGAAGAATTGTACTTATAACTGCATTAGGCCAAACCCATTCAATTAACTTCTAACGTGGGCTACTAGATGTTAGGGGCGAGGTGACTGAATGATCTCGGGTTCGAATCTAGGTGAAGACTGGGATTTTCAACTTCGGGGTTTGTATCGTATTAATTGCGTTAATGTGGATTGGAATATTTTTGTTTGTTTATTTGTTTTTTTATTCAGAATTACAAGTCTTTAATGCTCTCATAAACTGATCAATGAATACACTCCCCTTCTCGTCTGCCCAGGAAATGTTTACACAATGACCAGTCCCATAGTTCCAAAGAACGATAATAGCTTCTCTTGGGTTTGAGCGATCATTGATCTCATCAGTTCCTGTCATGTTGTTTGTTTACATTAGCAACGGAAGTTTGAAATCCGAAGCCACCTTTCCTGAGAAGTTTATTTATCAGGGGCAGATATGTTTTTTTTTGTTTTTTTTTCAAAAGCTGTACCTTGATGATGATGTAAATAAGAACGAAGTTCTATTGATATCTTTTGTTTTGCAGAATAAATTATCTAAACCCATTTAATAAAAGGCGAAACCATAATGGGATCCCATTTTGATGAAATTATTTAAAAAAATCAAAGCATTAGGTTCTATTAAAAGTAATTTCTACAAATCATAAATCTAAAAAGTTAATTAACCTTGGTTAGGCCAATAATAGAATATGCATCCTCTATGCAGGACCCCCCTCAACTAGAGAAAATATTTAGAAACTTGAACAGGCACAAAATAGAGCAGCGAGAATCATAGCAATTGAATTTTAACATTTGAATAGAGTAACGCCTGCAGTACAATCATCAAATTTGGAAACTCTTCAGGTTAGAAGACTTAAACTAGCAATTACACATAAAACACTTAATCATAACTTTCAAATACAAAAACAAAACCTAACTACTCAGAAAGACCCAAGATATAGGCACATTCCTCGTTCCATACGCTAGGACAAATTTGTACAAATACTCCTTCTTCCCTAGCGCTTTTAGAGCATGGAATTGAGTTGCCTGAATCAGCCAGGAAAACCAACGAGTTGGCAGACTTTAAGTCATTGATTAACATGTATGATTGACATAGGGACACGCGTAGGACGTAATCATCTTCGTTTTTAAAGTAACGTCTGTATTTTTTAACATAAGTTATAAACGCAATAGTTTAAAAATTTAATATGAAGCTATACATTTTAAAAATCATTTACTTATTTTTTTTTAAATCGCACTGTAAGACAAACTAGAATATCTATATTGAAACAAAGAACAGATTTCTGTGAATAACCTTTAGTATGAAATACTCAACAGGAGACACAAACACTTAAAAGCCTACATTCAGACAAGCTCTGAAAAATATTGGTCTCTGCTGAAAGGTCGCTTCCGGTCGGGTTGTCGATAGCATTGTTCAACAGTGCAATGCAAATATCCGGAGACGCTTAAGGTCGAGATAAGAGATCGGTTCTTTTCTTTAAAAAAACAACGTTGCGCCTATAATTTAGGAAACAATGTGTGTGCATGTGTGTCGTGCGTGTTTGTGTCGAATAAGTGCGGGGATAACGCGGGGTCGAGGTCTGCAATAAAAGTCCATTTGTCAAAGTTGGCGGAAGATGTTGACACATTCCCGGCTCATTGACAACAAAGTAAAGAAGTGAGTAGTTCTCTGGGTTTGTGACAGGTCGTATCAGAGTTCACTGGTATCTCGGATATATGGACTTCCCGTGAATTGGTGGATCGGTCCACATGGAGCGCAATAACTGTTCAGTCTGTGGTTTGGAAGTGAAACATGTTGGGGGAAGTTGTTTAGTATCTTTATTCAGGTGGCTTTTTTCTAATTATGTCTTGAAAGCGTCTTAGTTGTGAGATCTTTGGTTGCACTTTCCATTGATATAAGGCACCGACTGAAAGGTGCTTAAATTAGGCACATTAAAAAGGTAACGTGATCTATCCCGGACAGATCAACATTTATACAATATCATTCCTACCTCTTACTTGTAGGTTGTATGTTCATTTTGTAGACATTTTTGACTAGTTCTTGAAGAAAGATGACATGCAGTTATCTTATCTTATATAATACAGACGTTACTTCAAAAAAGAAGATGATTACGTCCTACGCGTCATGCATTTAGTCATGCATATTAACCAATGACTTAAATTCTGCCAAGTCACTGGTTTTTCTGGCTAGCTCAGGCAACCCATTCCATGCTCTAATAGCACTAGGGAAGAAGGAGTATTTGTACAAATTTGTCCTAGCATATGGGACGAGGAATGTGCCTTTATTTTTGTGTTTCTCAGAGTATTTCATTAAATTTTGTCTTTGTATTTGAAGATTATGGTTCAGTGTTTTATGTATAATTGCTAGTAGCTAAGTGTTCTACCATAATGTGCAATAAAACAAGCATTAAAACTAGCGGTTTACTTTTTTTTTTATCTGTATTTGTTCATCCTTAGTTTACTTTTTGGCTATATTTGCAGGGAAAAAAATCGATAATTGCTTACCCTTCTCAAATTTCAAAATTCTATTTCAAGGATATAACTTTGTATTTTTACAAGGACTTGGTGCTGTAGTTCTGGATTTCTCGAGGTTATAAAACTTGATTCGCAAGGATAGTGTTCCTTATTTCTCAATACAATAGTGTTTTTTTTTTATTTGACTAGGATGTAGTTCTGGATTCCTCGAGTATAGAACGTTCAATAATCTAGATCTAATAGAATAGGCAGTAATGGTTGCTTAGGCGAAGCTGAGTGCCGTTTCTTTCTTGACGTTGAAATGTTCAATTAATTCGTGGAATCGCAATGGAAGGGAATAGAAACTATAGAAGGATATTTAAACGAATTTGTTTTAGACATTTTCATTTCTAATTTAACTTTAGGGCTGCTACACTTCAGTGAGGTTATATTTAGATCTAATCATAACGTCTGCTTTTAGAACCAAAATGAAGAGACGCCATCAAGTCATGCACATTTAAATGAATTCTGGTTTAAACAAGACTATGCCTTGAAATACGTGCCCTTAATGTTTACAAATATGTCCAAATCACAAGCATGATCGAAGTAAATAGCTTTAATTGAATCAAATGTACATATTTAGGCCTACAATAGATTCCTCAAAAAAATACATCTTCTATAGAAATACAGCATTAGGAACATGGCCATTACTCTTTTCTCTACAGACCTCCCCAAACTTTAAAAAAAAAAAAATATTGGAGCCTATCACTCTATTCCATAGGTAACATTTGGCCTTAATTTACATACATTCAGCCCGACTTCTAGATCTATATCTATGCATTAACTATGTGTATTACCTACGCAGTACGATTGCTGCATGTTACAGGCTGCCATTTGTATTTTATACTGGTCGTTTTTAATCTTTCTTTTATAGATCAGTGTATGGGCCAGTGTTTCAACACGATGGCATGAATAGATCAGCACCGGATATCCTGAGTTGACATTGAACTCTGGGATATAGAGTCTACTAACATTTTGTGCTGAACTGTACTTTCGTATCTTGCCCCTGTCCCTAATATGCAATGCTGCTGTTCTACAGGATGACAACACATTCCATACAGGCGTAGCCCGGACGCCAAAAGCGTTTTCTTGCATTTTCACTGTTGAAACACATTCTCCTGTCATCTACAGTTCATTATTTATCAGTGGGGATCGGGGCTTAGCCCCGACGCCAAAAGCGTTTTTTAGCATTCTTCACTGCAGAAACGCATTCTCCTGACATCTACAGATCATTATTCATCCTATTATTATTATTATTATTATTATATTCTTATATGAATTAGAAAGGCCCTTACTACATTGCAAATAAAACAATTTGAAGATGCCCCACATATTTAGATTTAGGCTTTGAAGATCGCCGACGAAAAAAAAAATTAGAATAATAATTATTTTTTTTAAAGTTCATTTCTAAGTGATACATTTTGTTCAATAAGCATGTTTGTAACTTTGTTTTGTTACAGAACTATAATTCAAAGCTCTAACGAAAAGTTTCGGAAGTGGGAGGAGAAATTAAGTGGACCAATTAGACTATACTCTAAATTTGTTTGCATGTTTAGGATTGAAGCATAAAATATTAGCTATATTCCCAAATTTATTTAATTTGAAAAATAGCAGATTGAGTAAAGGTTGGAAAAAGGCGACTAGGAAAAGAATATTTGGGTTCAGAACTCATCTCAATTGTTATTCTTATTCTGAAAAATTTCGTATGAATTCTAAATTTTCCAAAGCAAAGTCTTTCTTTAAAAAATTATGATAAATTTATGTGAAATTACATAAACTCTGTCATCATATTTGACTATTTTGTTTTAAAACATCATGTTTTCGTCTGGAAAGGGGGGGGGCGGTAGAATGAAAACGATTAATCCTCGCTCCTTTTTATAATTTCTGTTAATGATTGCATTTGGCATTAAAGAATAGGGGTTGTGCGACTTGATATAAGAATTTAGTTTAGAGCACATATAAAGTATATTAGTGACAGATTTTTCTAATAATTTTGTAATTTTTTAACTATAATTCAAAAAGAAAAAGCATTGGTTTGTCCGATGGGCGGAAGGCGATTGCATGTATCGCCCCTTCCACCTAGTTCAACCCTTTTTCATTTTATATTTACTAATGATAAAATTTGAGATTAGAGTGTGTGTGCGACATAATATACAAATGGGTTCACATATCAATACGTAGCTTATATTATATAGATATTCAACTAATTTTGTTTACAAACTATGATTTCCCCATAAAAGTAGGACCGCCCCCCCCCCCCCCCACTTAAAGCGTTTAGGTGGGAATGGCAGTAGAAGTTTTCGCCCCCCCCCCCCGACCCAATCGGAAAACAGGGGAACGACATAATATAAAGATAGTTTAAAACACCAGTAACACATTTTAATCATATAGATATTTAATTGATTCTGTTAGCAAGCTGTGATTTCTACAAATTTATTGGACCCTCCCCCCCACTCGAAAGTTTATGGGGGGGGGGGGGGGGCGGGATTGATGCCCCCTCCCGACCCCACCAAATCAACCAAAATGCCTGGAGGGGGGGCGAAAAAATCTAAAAATAGGCTGAAATATAAATAATTAGCATATATTATTAACATAGGTAATAAATTCGTATACAAATTGTGTGAATTCTATACTAAAATTCGGCCGCCCCTCCCCCCTTTGGGGGGGGGGGGGTCGGCCGAGTGGGGGAGGGGCGATCGCCCCTACCGCCCCCCCCCCCTGAATCCGCCAGTGGGTACTGTATAGGTTACATTTAAATGTATTAGAAAAGGATTTATAAACACGAGGCATGTTTTAATCTTATCATTTTACAAAGAATGGCATCGAGTGACCTCTAGTAAATAAATAATGCCTGCCTTCGGGTTAGGATTTTGTATTCGTGGAAGCGTGGTGTGGGAATAAAGGCGGATGGCGGGTAGAACGCGCGTGTGTTGTTATGGTGACCACACCGCAATTATGGGATATATCGACATGTTTGGATGATGGAGTGGGAAAATAATAGCCAATGTTTACCAATTTTTTTTTACTGGTCTGGATTCTTTTCTGTAATGCGATGGTTGCAGGTCGTTTATTAAGAGTAAACTTGACTATGTGATAATTCACTGCTGATATTGTAACTATTCATTTAACAAGGTACACTTAACCCTTTAGAATTTGAAACCGTCATAATGTGGTCAAAGTGTACACATTGAGTTCAATCGGCCTAGCAGTTGATGGATTAATACGTAGTTGAAATGTTAATGAGCTGTGAAGTGACGTTCTAGACCAGTCGATTCGTAATAGTTGATTGCGAAGTTCAAAAAAATTCAATGGTTTGTTTCTTTCTCAACATTTGTTTTGTCATGGAATGGAATCCAAGTATTTATATGGAGTTTATCAACGATTGTTCACAATGACATGCGTGAGAGCGTGTAACGGCTTACGCTTGGCATGCAGTGTTAAACCAAACAATTCCACCCATTGCTTGTAAAGCCTTTGTAATTCTCTTTGAATATTAATAACGCTTTCTGTAAAATTGGTTTCTGGTGTATTCGACTTCAAATGTTGAAATTTATCAGACCATGACTGCTAGTTTGTTCTCAATTTAGTGGTTGGTTGGATATGTGTTTTTTTTTTTCATTTGTTCGACAATAGTGATCTACCAATAGTGAATTGTGTACTGGATACTGTGTAGATAAGTAGAAAATAGACCCTCATCACGTGATGTGGCGTTGAAAAAATAATAGTTTGGTGTTTATTTATCCGTGCCATACTAGGAACTAGTAGGAGTTTATTTAATACACGATCGATTGGTTAGCTCGGGATGTTTTTCTGGGTACTTTGTTTATCCACATTTAGGTTTGAGATATATCCTTAGGATAGACTTTTTTTTTCCTCTTCCGCTTCTTCAGACAGCGTAGTTTTTTAAAAATTGTACTTAGATACAAGGAGGATTTTTAAGTTGGCAAGATAATCACTGTTAACATTTTAAAAAATGACAATGTTGATTTAGAAAATAAATATTATTTAATTTTTATGTTTTGCTGTCTCGTTTGTAGTTGTCAAGACATGTGCTTAGTACACTGATCTGTTTGTAGTTGTTGTGAAGGCCTGTACTTAGTACACTGCACTGTTGTTTTTTTTTTTTTTTACTGTGTGTGTGTGTTTCTTACACCCCCCTCCTACCCCTTTAGAAGATTTTTTTTTAAAATCTAGTTACACTTTTTGTTTTCTAAACCTGTTTTTTCATCGTAAAATACTAGACAGTGTCTAAAACGAAGTGTATAAATAGGCGCCAGTATACTTCACAAGTGTACATTTCTTGTGTAAGGTGTACAGTGTACACATACGTGAATACAATACATCGTTACCCTCTTTCCTGTCTCGTACTTAGTTTTTGCGATGTATCACATGTTAAAGTCGGACCCGGTGACGTTAAACATTTCATAGGCTGTGAGTTTGTGTCTTTGTTCGAAAAATAAAAACAGCCTAGAGTTGTAGGTAAGTTTATTAGAAGATTTTAAAACTGAATTCAGTTTCTATATTTTTAGTGGTCCTAAATCTTATATATATATATTATATATAGCAGCTAACATGGAAAATAATTACGGAGAGATTCGATTCTTCTGTATGGAGCTTTTCATCTATAAGCATCCGATGAACTATATGCCGTATTTCATGTTTATTTTTTGGTCCACAAAACATCCATCTTTACCAGACTTTTTCTTAAATTACCTAATCAACAACAATCAAAACCAACAATCAAAACTTCATCTGCGTTTGTCTGATTAGACAGCTAGACCTTGATTCAAGTGTGGTAATATCTGGACTAAATCTGTGGAAATTATTAGTCTTTCATCTTTCTAAATTGTGGTATATTATAGTCTTTGTTAGAAGATTGCCAGTTTATGCAAATTATGAGAAGTTAATTTGGCATAAACATTTTTAGGCCCTATATAGAACAAAACCACCCCAACTGTTATATAGCACCATAACCTCTCACTATCATTAAGGTTACAAACAGGTATATTCGTTTCTGTATCTCTTCCTTTTTTTTTTTTAGTTGCCTTCTCTCTTGTCTCACTACTATTCTCTTGTCCTCATTTTGGTCTTTTCTTCTCCCGTCTCTCTCTTCTCATCTCTTTTCTTCCATTTTCTTTTCTCTTTTATTCTCCTTTCTCTCTTACTGGTATTTAAAAAAAAAAAAAATACGTCATCATATTGTACGAGTTTAAAAAAATTCCTCTCGTTAAACTACAGGTGCGCGACCTACTTCTGACACCAATATATACAGGCCAAATGTTCACTGGACTTCACAGGTGTAACAGCCTACATTCCCTGAGGAGATTTAAAAGAACAACAATCTCAATAGTATCTCTAGAATACATTTAGGCATATCTTCTTTATTTTTGAGCCATGTAGATTTAATTCATTCTAAGAACTGTGGATTGCTGGTGCTAGAGAGGATCATTTAATAGTCTGTGTCTTGCAAGACATGCTGTTTTAAAATTGTTTTGATTGTGTTCATTCGTTACAAACATGAGTTCTTGGTTAATTTGTAGCTTTTATTTTAAACAGTACACTGATTGTTTTTTTCGGTTTGTTGACTTATTGGGTTATGGATTCATTTAGTACGAGGTCTGCACAGTAAAATGATATCTAGTTTGATTCAATAGGTTTTTGTTCAATGCCTACTCACAAGTGATATCTAGTTTGATTCATTGATTTTTGTTCAATGCCTACTCACAAGTGATATCAAGTTTGATTCATTGATTTTTGTTCAATGCCTACTCACAAGTGATATCTAGTTTGATTCATAGATTTTTGTTCAATGCCTACTCACAAGTGATATCTAGTTTGATTCATCGATTTTTGTTCAAATGCCTACTCACAAGTGATATCTACTTTGATTCATAGATTTTTGTTCAATGCCTACTCACAAGTGATATCTAGTTTGATTCAAGATTTTTGCTCAATGCCTACTCACAAGTGATATCAAGTTTGATTCATTGATTTTTGTTCAATGCCTACTCACAAGTGATATCAAGTTTGATTCATTGATTTTTGTTCAATGCCTACTCACAAGTGATATCAAGTTTGATTCATTGATTTTTGTTCAATGCCTACTCACAAGTGATATCTAGTTTGATTCATAGATTTTTGTTCAATGCCTACTCACAAGTGATATCTAGTTTGATTCATCGATTTTTGTTCAAATGCCTACTCACAAGTGATATCAAGTTTGATTCATAGGTTTTTGTTCAATGCCTACTCACAAGTGATATCAAGTTTGATTCATAGATTTCTTTGTGTTCGTTGCTAAAAAAAAGGATTTCTAGTTTCGTTTCTCGATATATTTTCTTTGTATCCTACTGAAAAAAAAAGTTATTTCTAGTTTGATTCATTGATTTATTTCTATCGCATCTCATACAATACAAAGCTCTCTTTGTTTATTCGTTGGTTTAGTTATTTCATTTGGACACTAAAGAAGTGTACCAGAAATTAAGAGGCTATCATATAGATCTGCATTGTATATACATTGTCTATGAACCAATGCAAGTACAATGACACGTATCTAACTCGTGGTGCGACACTACTGAACCAATTCCAAAGGATTATTTCTGTGGGAAAAAAAACATTAGCAAACTCATTGTGTAAGGGGGGCACCGACCTGATCTTCACCCAGGTAACGCCCCTGGGGCTTACTGCTGTGTGCCTGGCGCCATGACCAACCATGTTAAAGCTGTTCACTACCTGAGTGTGACCGAGGCCGAGGATGACCTAAGCGACTGGGAGAGTCCTGTCGATGTGGACCTTGCCGACCCTAGACCACGACAGAAACAGGTAAATTAGCTGAAAACTCAAATAACCTCTAAACTTGCCGCATATGCTGCTCAATTAAATCTCTATTGGCAATATGCAAGACATAACACATGCGCAATTTACGAAATGTGCAAAACGCCCCAGAATCATGATATCTTTACATCATGAATTACCTAGATTGTTTATTGCGACCTAGATTTTTTAAATATAATTTTATCCAAATATAATTTACTTTCAATGTGTAATTTTGTCTGGATAAGGATATTACAAGGTTAAAAAGGTGAACTCTGGACAGTTGTTCAGGTGTATTCCGCCACAACTTCGTATGCCTTGACGTCACAGCTATTTCAGCACTACAGCCACTACTACATCTGCACCAAGATGCGCTCTATATTTTTTTTAATTTTTTAATTGGGGGGGGGGGAGGCTTTCAAAACGATTCTAGTCTTCTCTTGCGTCTTCGAGATTGTACAACTTCACCATGACAGTCTGAAGACGTCGATTACTGTACAACTTCGCCATGACAGTCTGAAGACGTCGATATTGTATGTAATCAACACCCTCCCCTCCCTGCTGTGACATAATCTCCTCACCCACTTGTTTTCACCTAAGGTACCCATCCTCTTGCCTTCCCCCTTTACTGTTGTTTTGCAATGTCCCCAGACGCGTTGAGGGGGTGGGGGTATGAGATCAATATTTGGCTCGATAGCTGACAGTATGTCACGTGGTCACCCCCCCCCCCCTTTTCTTCATACCCTTCCCCCCCCCCCTTTTTTTTTTCTTCCTATACAGAGTTGTAAGTCTTCGCTCTCACAAAACATGGCACCAAGCTCATTAGCTCATTAAGAAACGCGGGTCACAAAACATGATACAGGCATAGTCTTAAGCTCATTGGCTCATTAAGAAACGCGTTTTACCAGTTCATAACAAAAATAAGTTGTTCTTTCGTTCAAACCACCGGTAGCAATTCAGTCTCTCCCAGGGTGACACCATGGGACTGCCAGTGCTTGCCCCACCCCTCCCCCCCACATTGTCGACATCGGGAATGTTCACATTTAGTGTTCCATACATGGGCGTATCCAGGTTTTTTTTTGGGGGGAGGGAGGGGAATCGAACCCCCGAATACCCACCACCTGCTGTGCTCATGGCTGTATACGTCGGGTTATTTGTCGTCATTGTTATGGTTATTAGAAATATCAGAGATCTATTGATACAGTGCAGTAGACTTCACAAGCCGACCGCAATTTTTTTTAAAAGAGCGAAGCAATTTGATTTGCACGCCAAGTTTAACACCGCCCAGTCGATGACGTCATCAAATTGGTGGCTATGGAGTAAAGCAACTTTTTTTTTTTTTTTTTTTTTTGGCGTAGTACAAATGAGATGGTTTGTCAGCCTAATTTGTGTTGCAATTCAATATGGCTGTGTGAAGAATCAACTTTAATAAATTGTCATTGGATGTAGCGAAAGTGTGTTATTAATTGAGCTAAAATGTTCCCTTTGCTATGATTTCATGTCAATTTTAACATTATTAAAAGAGTTAAAAATAACCATTCTTCTCCTTTTATAACTGATATAGCACTACACATATTTAGATTAGGCTTATCCTAGAACGAGTTAATTGTA
This sequence comes from Biomphalaria pfeifferi, assembly GCA_030265305.1. NCBI lineage: Eukaryota > Metazoa > Mollusca > Gastropoda > Planorbidae > Biomphalaria > Biomphalaria pfeifferi. The sequence goes on from JASAOG010000074.1 coordinate 2,963,064, forward strand.
ATCTACGTCACGCCTGGGTGTGACGTCACACTTCCCCATTGTACGCATGACATTTCGCTGACTAAGGCATCAATGAAATTGCTCCGCTGCATTTAGATTCAGAAGGGTTTATTTCCACTCGCGCAATGAGAAAGCCGAACAGTTCGATTCTTCTTATAGATTTTGTAAAAAAAAAAAAAAAAAAATACGTAAGTGCGAACATAGCCTGGTGTCTATATATGTACGGATGGAGAATGTCAGTGAGAATTCTGTCCCTTGCCTTTCACAGTGTGGGTCTCATTGAGTTTGTCTTGGCCTTAGGAGTTAGCCGCCTCGCCTCGTTTTAAACTGGTGGCGCCTGTAGTGCGAGCACAGCACGTGCGTGTCGTGCTAGTTGAAATGTCACCGTCTCTGTGGACTTCTCCTACTCAACCTGGGATCCGCTTACCTGGAGTTGTCTCCGAGTCTGCACGACATCCTCTTCTTCCCATGATCAAAATTAACATCGGGAATGTTCTTCCATCGGCGGTAATTAGTTTAGAATGTGTATTCCTGTTGTTATATGTTGTACTTACTTATTCATGAAGTTACTTCTGCTTATTGTTATTGCTGGTTGACATTGGCTGATTATTTGCATTGGTGAAACCTGCGCTGAGTTTTACAAAAGTTTGTCGTTGGACATTTATATTTATGTTATTATTATCATTGCTCGTGCAATAGCATAGCACACCTTCCATGCTCCTATAACAGTGTTTCCCAAACTTTTGACCTGTGTGTACCCCTTTAAAAAATTGTGTTCTCTCGCCCCCATCTCTATGTACTTGCATCTATGTGCTGAGATGACAGAATCTTCTGGCTAAATGTACTAGTAGGCACACAAATAAAAACACTGTAAAGAACTTGACGACTCAACTTTCAGTTTCATATCACTTTAATGACTATTAGCTCTAACAATTCGTCACTGTAACATGTAGCGTAGAAGACTGTACAATATCTGTCAGTTTACAGTTAACTATACTTCGTTGCAATTCATCTCTTCACTTCGTTGCAATTCATCTCTTCTTAACTTGCATCGAGCCATATTCCACAGAACAGACCAACGACACACTTCCCAGTGTCGCTCCAGGTCTCCCAAAGCTGAACCAAGCCGTACTCAAGTCTACCGAATCAGAGCCGCACACGTCTTACATCGACTGTATCGACTGCAACGGCTCAAGTCCACTGTAGTTCGCTGTATAGACTTTAACGACAGTAGTCCACTCCAGTTAACTCTACCCTAGTTAACTTGCATCGAGTCCTATACATCTCTCTTCTACTGTCTCGCACAGTAGACAACAGTACCAACGACTCACTCACGACTGACTTTCACATTAACTCTCTGGCTTAAATAGAGTCCCTAATCACTCCTCCAAAGTTGCACAAACACTGCTAGTATCTTCTGGAATAACACGTGAGGAAACGTCACATCCTGCCTTTGTTTATACATGTAGATTCCAGAAAACATCGGCTGCAGTGTCATCTTGCCAGGGTCACAAGTTGTGACCTCTATCTGTCACTGGACATTGCTAGTACCTTCTGGAATAACACGTAAGGACACGTCACATCCTGTCTTTGTTTATACATGTACATTCCAGAGAACACCTGCTGCTGTGTCATCTCGCCGGGGTCATACGTTGACCTCTACCTATCACTGTTCATTTGTAACAATATCATTTGGTTCCCTAAATGTTCATTTTTATCTGAGATGCTGTTCAACATCCTATAGCCTCTCCCCCCTTTTTTTTTTGTTGTTTACTTAATGTCTACAAATGCTGAAAAAGCAACTTCACATGAAGTTGGAGAAGACATGATGTATTTCAGAACTTTTTCTGTTAAAACTGGATACACATGTTGCAAATACCAGAGAGTTAAAATGCGTGGCGATCCTAACCCTTTTTAAACCACACTAATAAAACGTATATTTTGAGACGTGTAATAAATGTATATCACGGGCATGCAGCGCAGCAATACATCTTTTACAATTCATTATTTAATTGGTGGAATATGTACATTTTTAAAATTCATTGGTAATGGTAAAACAAAATGCAATCTTTTTTAACTTTGAAAAAACATTCCTTTTCATTACCCGATCTGCGTGATATTTATTTTCAAGATGTATAATTACACCGATTATGAGATTGAATAAATACAAGACCAAAAAAAATATTAAAGAATGTGAATTACAACTTATTACTAATTTATTTTAATTTAACAACAGAATATAATAAATCAGCATAGTTATTTAGGTACAACGCGTACCCCCTTCAAAGTCCTCCCGTAACCCTGGGGGTAAGCTTACCTCACTTTGGGAAACTGGACTTTAACATGCTCTGTGCTCCCTGGCCCCCCTCACTGTTGTGTGTGTGTGGGGGGGGAGGAGGTACTTGGGAGGAGGCTCCGGTATTTCCTTTATGCTCTCAACAAACACAAGTCAAATCTCGAATCAATTATTCCTAGTCTAGATCGGGATTCGAAGAAACACCCATTCCGTTAGGTACCCATGTTGTGTGTGTGTTTGCTTTTGTAGGCAAGTCTCCAAAAGTACTCTAAAAAGCCTTCACAGTTTTTCTGTAATTTAAAGAAACATGCAAACATTAGGGACTTTTTTTTCCTAGGAGTGCTGGGGTGGTAAAAATTCACAGTTCCGCTTTAAAGTGTCAGATAGTCCAAATTTGTACGTAAGATTAACTCCTTCCTACTCCCGGAAGTGTTACCCAAAAATGTTGATCTGACATATCTAAACAAAGCAACAAGTCTCCAAATTTAACTCTAAAAAGTCACGTCTGTAGAATCGGTAGCCTACTACGACTTCTCGACCCTGAAGTTCTCACGCCCAAAAATGAGTCCGAATTCATTTCTTCAGTTGAGTGAAGCTGAACACTGTGTTTACGTGAGAAAAATGTCAATTTTAAGCATTAATAAAAAATTAAAAAAAAACAAGTCCGATGTTAGTGGTATTAAAAAAGAAAAGTCGGACATACATTGTTTTAACCCCTAATGCTGAATGGTGGGACAGTGGGGGGGAGGGGGGTTGGTCCTAACATTTGAAATTGGAAATGATGAATCTCTTATACGTCATGCTTGAGCACGTGCCAGAAGTGAAGTCAGCACTACCTCTGGCTGCACGAGACACGGGTCTGCTGGGTAGAGTGAAGTCAGCACTACCTCTGGCTGCACGAGACACGGGTCTGCTGGGTAGAGTGAAGTCAGCACTATCTCTGGCTGCACGAGACACGGGTCTGCTGGGTAGAGTGAAGTCAGCACTACCTCTGGCTGCACGAGACACGGGTCTGCTGGGTAGAGTGAAGTCAGCACTACCTCTGGCTGCACGAGACACGTCTTGTGTAGTGCCCCAACGGTCCAGCAGATCAAAGGATAGTTGAAAGTGAATGTAAAGTTAGATGTGAACCTGGCCTAACTAGTTCCCCTCTCAGACCTTGTGGTCTATAGGGCAGATGATATAAAGTTCATCTGTTTTTGTGGCCTACGGTTAACGAGGGTGTCATGTAGCCAGCACAACGACCAACCGCCTTTACTTTTCCCCAACTAATGTCAGGTACCCATTAGAGCTGAGTAGACTCAGAGCGCCCAAAGATTCCAAAGTTAAAAATCTTAGTCTTCACCAGGATTCGAATCCGGGACCCCCGGTTCGGAAGCCAAGCGCTCAGACTGATTTTAAAAATTAGATTTTTCGCTTTCAGAAAAAAAAAGTAGCCGTTGCATCAGAACTTTGAATGGTCTAAAATATTGTGATGTCCGATTTTCAATATCATTACTAGTTTACGAGATCTAAACGGGACGGACGGACAGGCGGACAGACATTTCACACAAAACTAATAGCGTCTTTTCCCCTTTCGGGGGCCGCTAAAAATGGATGATTTTCATAAATGGAATCTTTCGTTGTACAAAATACCTATGTTTTGATAAGCTTTGCATTTTAAAAAGTATCTAATAGTTTTTGGGTACTCTTAAGTACTACAGAATCCTTTTTCTCAGGTCTTCTGTTTGTATGTTGTTTGTATAATATTTGTGTTTCTTTGTAGCGCCCTTGACTTGGTTGTTGTTTAGTTATTCTCAAATCTTTCTAATCTTACTCTTTTCATTTGAAGCTTTTCTTTAGGTTTAAGTTCATCGTTGTCACGTTACTTCACATCGCTTACTCTTCTTTTTCTTTCTTCTTGTGTGTTATTGCAAAAACAATCATCTAAATTAAAATAAAGGGATGTTACTCTGGTTAACTTAAGAAGGAAAATCCCTAATAAGATAATGTCTTATCATTTATTGTTGGATATTTTTTTGTCATTTGTAGGCTGCTGATATTGAGATTCGGCACGTCTTTTTTAAACGTATTCGATACCCTGCCATATCGTTGCCTCTTCTCTTTTTTCCCCACAAGTTTTGAAGGCCTGGAGGGCCCGCATTCGGGAACCTGTGTGTACCAATCACGTGTGCACCAATCACACGGGACACGCCACGCACTTTATAACGTAACCCAGTCATGCCAACCTTCCGCCATTTCCGGTCTGTGACTCGGTGCTTTCTGGAATCTCCCCAATTTTCTGTCTACAGTACATAATTAGAGATGTTCATGATAAACTTAAGAATGTCAAGGAAGCTAAAATGAAACTTCAAATTTGCCAACTAATTAAAAGTTCAAACATTAGAACTTTCACATCGAAATAATTCCTGCAGTGCTAAAGTATACACGAGTATCTTAAAACAAAATAATCACTTCTCAACATGTCCTTTCCTACTCCGGATACACCAAAAAGCTTGCTATTTATAGGTTTTCCGCCATGTATAAAAATCTAGAATATAATTTTACAACCATGCATTAACATCTCCAATGTAGACATGTTCTTATCTCTTGTAGACTTAAAGTCTTTAAAGGAGTTAAGTTTTTTAAGTCATTTCAACTGTTCACCTCTCCTATAGGCCTACACTCGACTCTGACACTAGGAAGTGATTTCAAACAGCCAATGCCCTTCGTCTAGAAAATGTTCCACTCAAAATAGAGTGACGAATGTTTAAAAGCTCATGACGTCATATTCAGGTCTAGGTCCGTTTGAGTCAGCGTGTCAGTCACGTGGGTTTGTTTTTAAAAACCCTCAACTCTTGGCCCATGTTTAGATCTAGATCTATTTTTGGAATGAACCGCTTTTGTACAAGTGACTCCGCGGCGACAGAATGCCTGGTCAGTGAGTTCATAAAACAACAACTGACCTATACAAGTGTTTTTGTTCACGCTGACTATCGCCGTCATCATGTTTTGATATATATATGATGCTATTTTCATTTTACAACCAGAAAGCTATTTGAACTTTAGCTAAACACACATTTCTTGTGTACAAATATTCGGATGTCTTCCCACGAGCTATTCTCCCAATTTATTTGTCAGTAGTCTCTTATTTACTATAATAGTTCACGTTTAAACGTTTCTTTTTTGAAGTAACGTCTGTATTATATAAGATAAGATAAGATAAGATAAACATAGATTAGATTAGTTTAGATAAAGACTAATATAAAAAGACAAGTCAATGAACGGTAAAAGTAGATCTATAACCTTTTTTAAAAATGAGTTCATGTAGCTTTAATTTTTTTTTCCCTTTCCCGTCATGGGATGTCTGAATTCATGACGGCATGGCAGAGCATTGGCAAGTACATGGTCTATTTATACATACAAAATTATATCTATTATAAGACTAATTGTACCGATGCGCCGTGGCAAAAAAAAAAAAAAAAAAAAAAAAAAGGTTTGCCGATAACATAAAAAAAAAATAATTCAAAAGCGTAGAACGGCCTTCATAGATTAAGTTATGACGTTAGTGTAATATTGATAAGAGTACCAAGCACCAAGCAGTATTTTACGTGTAGTGTCATTAGCTAACTTTGGAATAACACAAACTCTTTAGATCTTCTTGCGATATTTAAATCTAAATTAAAAGAGTAGGGTTGATTTGATTTTGTCGAAGATGTTTTTAATGAATGTGGATTAATACGGCTCGATATTTTAAGTGTATGTGTGTGTGTGTGTGTGGGGGGGGGGGTTCTAGCTTAGAAGCAAACAGAGCAACTCACAACCAGGCAAGCTGATTTAAGTCTATCTTAGCCAAAATTCAACTGTAGCCCACCTGACAAGCGTAGAGATTCTCCTCATGTTGGACTGCGAGTTGGTTTAATCGAAACACAAGTAGAAACAGTTCAATGTTGTATGTTAATGTGTGTTGCTTAGAGTAACATTTGTGGAGTTTTCTCAGGTGGACGTCCATGGCTTAGCTTGTACTAGATAGGTATAGTACTCAGTGTTATGATTTGTTCAGATCCCTTACTAGATCTAGAAAAAAAATGCGATGTGATCTGTTCACGTATTGTACTAAATTGTACTAGATAGTACTTAACGGTGTGATCGGATGGATGCCTGGTCGTGCGGTTTGCGCACTGGACTGTCGTTCGGACATCGATGGTGCCGGGTTCAAATCCTGCCCGCTCCCATCCCCCGTCGTCCTGCTGGAGGTTTGGACTAGGAAGATAAATTATCTTCAACTCTGAAGGAACATCCGAAACATTAAAACATTTTTACAAACATCTGTTGAGATCTTGTACTAGATATACTTTGCGATGTAATCTGTTGAGATCTTGTACTAGATAACACGTTACGATGTGATCGTAAGATGTCTTGTACTAGATAGTACTTTACGATGTGATATGTTCATTTATTGTACTAAATAGTACTTTGAAATGTGATCTGTTCATTTATTGTACTAAATAGTACTTTACGATGTGATCTGTTCATTTATTGTACTAAATAGTACTTTACGATGTGATCTGTTGAGATGCTGTACATCGGTGTGGGCTTAGCATGTTTGTGAGCTAAATTTGTCTCGTTCATAAGTCAGTACATGTTTGTGAGCTAAATTTGTCTCGTTCATAAGTCAGTACATGCTTGTGAGCTGAAGATATCTCGTTGATAAGTGAGTACTTTATTTGTTCTAGGTAGATCTAGTAGCTTGTGTTCTAATGAGGTCTTACACACTAGCGAAAGTTTAATTCACTAATCAATAACTCGTTGATCGTGTAACGCTTCTAAGCCTACGAGAAAACAACTAGCTGTAGGCTTTCACTTATTGATTAAGTTAATTTACCTTGTTCGAAACTAACTTTATCCGCCTGGCACAGCGGAGTTGTCTGGGATACTTTGTTTTTTCTTCATTGTCAGAACAAAATATTGCGGCTGAAGTTTTCAGGTTTTGTAAAAAGAATACATCACACCAAGTTCTCTGAGATCGTTATTTAACTTTGTAGTTCATAGCAAGGGATCGTGGTGGCTTAGTGATAAAGTGCTAGGCTTCCGAACCGGGGTCTTGGGTTCGAATCTCGATGGGATTTTGAATATCTTGATTTAAAGGACGCTTCTGAGTTCACCAAACGCTAATGGGTACCTGACATTAGTTGGGGAAAGTAAAGGCCGTTGGTCGTTTTACTGACCGCATGGCACCCTCGCTCGATAACGGTGGACCACAGAAGCAGATAACTTTTACCTGGTTCATCATCCTCCCTATAGATCACAAGGACTGAAAGGAGGAAGTTTACTTTTTGTTTTTACTTCTCCGCCCAGCATTTCATGCATCTACTTTCTATTATAACCAGGTCCAACCGTGTGTACTAACAGAGTACCCAATCCCATGTAATACAAGTAATCACTGCTTCCATCTGAACAACAGGAAGACACGTGATGCAGTGTGCTTGGGTTAAGCCTCTATCTTACGAACAATTATCTGCTGTCCTTTATCTCTCTTTTCTTGGGCAATCTTTTACTGATTTTCAGACTGTTCTATTGCGCAGAAAAAACAAACTGTAATATGGAATGTTCAATAAACCCAAATATAAATTCGTTAAAAACCCGTATCCAAAGAGCATTTTTAACCCATCGGTCTAGCACTGTTCCCTATTGATCAGAGTCTAGCACTGTTCCCTGTTGGTCAGAGTCTAGCACTGTTCCCTGTTGGTCAGAGTCTAGCACTGTTCCCTTTCGGTCAGAGTCTAGCACTGTTCCCTATCGGTCAGAGTCTAGCACTGTTCCCTGTTGGCCAGAGTCTAGCACTGTTCCCTATTAAGGCTGGACTTCGACTTGTTGTCCTCCCACTGCGCTAAGATGAAACCGTGATTCGTGTCTTGTGCATTCGTTCTCGGTGTTGAAGGCGATGTAGTGGCATGTCAGCCATGCTGCCAAGTGGCTAAGGTAAGAAACCCCTAGAAGACATGATGACCCCCCACCATTCCCAATACTATCCTCCAGGGTACCGTAGCGGCAACACAGAAATGGTAGACCAACTACCGCGACTTGAAGGACTAATTTGGGCTTGCGCCCTGACACCTCTACCTAAGCCTCTGATGGAGAAGAGAGTATAGGTTCACCGCATCGTCGCCGCATTCCTAAGTTGACGCAGGTTAAGAAGCTGTGTGAGAAATTCAACGTTGGCTCAAAGTGGACTAGTCCAACTGTAATAACAAAACAAGTAAACTCTTCAACAATGGAGTTTGAAAACTGCATTCATTCAAAACTAGGTTGCAATGAATCAGTTTGGGCTTATCAACGTTCGTACGAGTAATCTCTCAAACCCGTTGACCTACTTTTTGTAACCACTTTTGTTGAAAAAAAAAACTGGGTTGGAGGGGGGGGGGGGTCGTGTGTTTTAAAACGTGTCCCACAGCACTGCGTGTGGGATACACATATATCGTATCTCCCTTGGTGACAAGACTCGCCAGTGTGGGAGCACCCTTTCAACAAAAGCTAACCCTACTTTGATACGTCATTTCGCCTAAAAATAGACAAGAGTAAATAAACTCGCGTGTCGGTGTTGAACTAAGATAGGTCCTTAGTCTATAAGGAGCGTACTCAAGTGGCTCTGATAGTCACTTTTCTGGTTTAGTTCACAAGATAGCTGTGTTGGGAATTTATGAGACGTGACGGGAATTTATGAGAAAGTGGTTTCTCATTTCTAAAGTGTCCGTCGTGTGTGACGGTTTTTCAAACAAATTTCTTGTGGCAGTGAGAAACGTACGATATAGATTTATGTATACTGAAATATGTGTTTTCTGTTGTAGTGTTTGGACGAATTTGTTTAAGTGATTAGAAGTGTTTCACTTGATCAAATTACTTCAAGATCTAGATCTACATATTTTACAAGACAAAACTACGAAGACAGCTGGTGGTGTAGGGCTTAGACTAGACTATGTGTATTAGCACTTAGATCTTCAATCCGCCAAGTTTGATTCTGATTTTGGAATTATTGTAGGCCTAACTCAATAACCTATAAATCAAAAACACCTAATTTCGATAGATATTTTTTAAACTAAAAAGAGAGAAGATAGAAAATAGTGTGAATTATATCTTATAACTATTTCGGCAGCACTTGACATTGCTGGAATTAAATTGGCATACATTAGGTTTTGCCATAATTATCGGGACAAAATATGTAGATCAAAGCCGCGTCTACGTAGTCGCCTAAATTACTCCACTGCTCATGACGATACCTAAGAATAGCAAGTATAAAGATACATATATGGATATAGCATTCTGCATTCATACAAGCTTTTGACGTGTGCACGTGAAAACTTTTTTATATTGTATTTGTGTTCACCTGCAAGAGAGATTTAGCTCCTGATTGATCAGTGTGGCATGTTCTCATTGTGCGTGTTGGGACTTCTCTAAATTTCAATTTTCAACCAGGATGGGCAAACTGTGTGTGACCTGCTCCGACCTCGTTTGTGTTCGGATTTTATTATCCAGGTGTACCTGTCGACATCGCGAGACCAATTACTCTCATCAGGGGGCGCAATCAGAGGTGTGTTTTAATCCTAGTGTTTACTCATTCTTGTTTATGTTTATTAAATTTGGACTGTGACTTTTTTTTAATGACTTATTTTGTATTTGTTTCGGCGGAGGCGTAATTTGTATGTGTTGGTTAGAGGATGGTATACTGGAATGGGTATAAAAACGTAGAAAATACAAATAATTTAATTTTGTTTCGTTTAACGGAGATGTTTTATAGATGTATAAGTCTAGGTAATGTTGTTTATTCAAAGTCTCTTTCGCTAATTTCTTAATTTAAAGTTGCATTGGTTTCACGCTAAAACGGTTTATTCATTCCAAGAGGCACTATACATCGACATGGTGTGTACGAATAAATATCAGGTGTGTATGACTACAAATCAGTCAAAATTAACAAAAGTTAGCTTTAAGACCGATGGGTTTTTTGAGGCAATGGATCAATTAACCAGTTTTTGAGGCAGTGGATCAACTAGCCGTTTTTTTTTTAGGCAGTTGAACAATTAACCAGTATTTTTGAGGCCTTCAGTTAATCGGGGTGTTATAGTAATATGCACATTGTAGTTAGCAAGTGTAGTGAGCTTCCATTGGAGCGTGCTAAGAGCTGGGGTTGAATGAGTTGAACCTATTGGATCCTGCGGACTCATGAATGTCACTAAATGGTGAATGAAAACTCCCAGCTTCGCCGAGATTCGAACACTGTAGAGATTCGGTTTATTACCTAGCGACCGCGTCCCATTGTTAGATTGTTTAGTTGGCGCGAGCTTAGTAGTGTGATTGACACTTGTCAATATATGGGTCAGCATGGTTCGAAAACAATGTGGTTATCTGCCGGTAAAGTTCAAATCTTATCATGTAGTTATCATCAACTCATATTATAAGATATTAACATCAACCAGTGGCGGAACAAAAAAAGCGGGGGTGGGCTCACTCATCTCATTTGTTGATTGTTAATTGTTTGTATTTTTTTTGTTTGTATTGTAGCCGATGTATGGCCTCGTGGCCCGAACATCCTATGTTTTAATTGGGTCCGGCAGGCTTACCTTTATGAATGTTTATTGTATTTTCTATACATTTGTTGATTCCCTTATGCGCGCGTGACCACTCCATTTTCAAATTACGTTATTTCTTTATTCGTTTCTCTTTCCCGCTATTCCAACTTTTTCTAGATACTGTCTTCCTCTCGCTGCACAGAACTTATGACTCTCTCGCAACAAAGGCACTGAAGTGACCAAAAAAGTTAGGTCATTGAAAAGTCATTTTTACTTAATACTGTTTTCTAATTTCTTTTTGATCTGACACACTTTAACATGCTTTCTTAAACCGACGCCATTTGTACGCTCTAGCATGAATTTTGAATCGCGCCTTTTGTTAGACATTTTTGTTTATTTCGTAGTTGAAGAGAAGAAATGTGTGATATACTTGTGTCAACATGTTGGAATTTTTAATCAAAGCGTTTTGTTTTATTTTGTCACAAATATTCCCATGGTTCTCTGTCTCTCTCTCTCTTTCTCTCTCACACTCACTCACACAAGCATATATTACTATAAACTTGCAGAGAAGTTCTAATAAGTATGTTTCCTCTCCCCATCCCCACATATTTCATTTCAGCAAAGCTCGTGGCGCAAAATTCGCAGTTTTATTCTCTGGTCTCCTTTCATCCAAGTTTTCAAAAAGCACAGGTATCCATGGATACAGCTTGCCGGTCATCAAGGTAATAACGTCTGCTTGTTGTCATTTGTTTATTCTCTGTTATCTCCCTATTACTTCTTTTACATACTTGTGTCCATCAAGATTGAAGAATTGATCGCTTAATTATTCTTAAGAAAAAGCCGCTTTGAAAATTCCTAAAAAAAAATTTCTTTTAAATATTTCAAAATACGTATAAAAAACACTAATCCATTGATAATCAAGTTACAGAAACGTATTTTGTAACATAAATTCTTTAGTTGTTCAAAAAGTAAACAGTAAGCATTTAAATATACAATAGCACAAATTATCTATTTTGTTTTACCAATAAAATGTTGTTTTCGGTAGGGGCATTGTGTTTAGACATGATCATACTAATAATGGTATGGTATGCTTTTAAAGAAATGAAAATCAAAACAATTATATTTCTTGAAAATCCTTCTCACTTACGCGTTTGCCAAGAGACTCAACACTGCCCTCTATCGGATGTTTACAATTTGTTATGTTTACAGTGTTTCTGGCGTGTCATTCCCACACAATGACGCAATACGCCAACACTAGATGGCTCACGCATCTCGTCATTTTGTACTTCTATAATACTTGTTCAGGGCAAGTCGGATAACTCATTGCGACACATATATTTATGTAAACATTTTATTTTTGTTATATATCTAATTTTTCAAAATATAGCCTAATTTAAAAAAATAATTAAATTTGGCTTGAGGTCTAAACAATCTATATCATGAAAGTCTGGATATATAGGCCTAGCATTAGAATTTTTTAGCGGCCCCGAAAGGGGAATAGCCGCTATTAGTTTCTAAATTCTGAGTATTATACGCTTAACCACGATTTATTCTATCCAGGGATTAGACGGGTAAAGTTATTATATTTAAAAAAAAAAGATAGGCCTATCATTCTTATAATTCATTAGCTATAAGGAACAATGTAATCGCCACTGTATCATGGTATGTGCTTCATAAAGAAGAATTGTCTTCAACACTCCCTTTTAAAGTTACTTGTTGTGGTGATAAAGATTTCAATTTATCTACCAAGATGAGGTCAATATCATTTTGTATGTACACAGAAATGAGTTTATTATTATTTATACACTTTGAGATGTGCCCTATGATCATTTTCTATTGACACGAAGATCAGATCACGATTAGTTTCTTATTATATTTATCATTTATAACGAGAGTGTCATGTGGCCAGCACAAAGATAAACCGCCTTTACTTTCACCAACTTATGTCAGGTACCCATTAGTGTTGGATGGAATCAGGAGCATCCTAAAAATCCCGAAGTACAAAACCCCAGTTTTCACCGAGATTCAAACCTGTGACCCCTCTGTTTGGAATGCCAAGCGGTCTATCACTCAACCATCAAACGATTTTCTACCTTTACATATAACTGATGACGATGGAAGTAATTGGTATTGTCGACCTTATACTCACTAACCATACCACCCCCCTCACACAGGAGATAAAAATAAAAACCTAAAGTACAACATATGGAAACAGAAACGAAACAATAGTCACTATGGCATCACTTACATAACTTGGCAACGCTACGCGATGCTTTCAAGTGTGTGAGACAAAAGTGCGTCTCGATGCGTCTTGTGTGGCGTACTTAGACCATACAAGACCTCAACAACTTCCTTGTTCTCAACAGAGGCTGTCATGACACATGACCTTTTGTGTTGCTGGAATTGTTAGACCCAGAACGTGGACTGTTGGAATGATTTGGTTTGATCTAGAACCTAGATTCTTCATTTTGTTGGGAGTCTATTCTAGACGCCTATTGTCAATCATATCTACGAGATGATTCGACACTGGATCGAATTTTTAAAGGATTCAAATCCTCATCATGATATAGGGCCTACAAAGTATATGCTAGAGATCTAGATCTAAATGATGTAGGTCGATATCTTGTTATAATATATATGGATATGTTATGATAGTTGTTTCGTATTAGATCTAGATCTAGAGCATTAAAAAAAAAAAGATTTGTCCTTTTTCTATGTTTGTTTTGTCTCTTTTCCTTGCGCATCTTCTGTCTAGCACTCCTCGACGCAAGAAAATGCCATATGCAAATAGAACCTTGAGATTTATATATATAGCAACTTAGCAAATGAATATTCATGTTTGAATTGAGTAACACCAATAATAAAATGATAAATAAAAGTTTAGCGACTGTTTAAGACATAAGACTGAAAGTAAACTGTAAAGTAGCAATAATAATAAAGTATTAATCTATTATTTACAAATACTATAACATAACCTAATAAAATAATCAAAAAGGCACATTTCTTATTCCATACTTAGCCTACTTAGATGTAGATCCTCCTGAGCTGCTCCACAAATTGGGCGGCAAGTTGATTCCATAAAGATCTGTCACTGGCAACATCTGAAGCCTCTTATCACCTGGTGTCCAGTGCTCTAAGGTTCTTCATGAAAGTGTAGCACCCAATTATGCGTTCCGATTGGCTCCATGTCATTGGAACTCTTTGTATGAGTATTTAATTTTGTCGGAGGATATGACTCGCAAATCTCACGGGATTTCCTTGTTTGAGACAGGATGTTTATAACTGACTCCTAAAATCTGTCTTAGCCACTTTGGCTGAGCCACATTTAGTCTTTTCTCGATTTTATCAAATAGCCTGCAATGAGCTACTAATTTGTACAGGTGTTCTCTCCCCTAGTGCCATATTATAGTGTGGAACAGCTGCCTGGAAGGGGGAGGCAAAGCCATTATTTAGCAGAGTCTCTGATTGACACTTGTAATTAAAGAAGACATGGATTTGTTTACAAAATAATAATCTTTTTTTTTTTGTTTTAAAATAACTGAAGATGTCTAGGTATCATTTTATAAACAGATGAAGAATGTATTCATGTTTTAAACTGTCTATCTTCTTTCAGGCAACTTCCATGCTGGGGAGGCTGGCTCTGTGCTGAAAAAGTTAGACTCAAGAGAACAGACATGTTTTATAAAGCTGATGTCTGACCCACTAAAACATTGTGTTCCAGAGTACAGGGGGGACGTGGAGAAAAATGGAGAGTGTATCCTTTGTCATGGAATTGTTGAGGTTCATACTGGGTCACTTGTCTGGGAAGTCTCATTGTAGGTTGAGTCCGGAGACTTGTCTTCAGAGAACTACAAGAAATACAAATAGATTAGCGAGGGGATTATTCATATTGGCACAATATCTTTGTGTTTTCAGAGAGCGTCTCAGATGAATCAACTAAAAATCCATGTGTCTCCTGTTTAAATATATATTTTAGTCTTAACTCCTTTTGGATATGGTTAAAAGAGTGAATTTTTAAAGTTTCTGTTTTTAACCTTACACATATATATGGGTATGTGATGTACTATTTACCATTTTCTGTGCTCAATATTATACAAAGGAATTATATGGCTAGCACAAAAACAATATTCCCTCATTCTTCCACACAAATGTCATGAACTTTATTAAGAGCGTCCAATAATTAGCCAAGAATGGAGCTCGAGACTTGATTTAACAGCCAAACACTCAACCTCTGGCCACCGCTCCTTCCATTACTGATATTTAAATGTTTAGTTTGTTCCTTAACTCAGAATTTTAGTATTCATTCAACTGCAAGACCTTCTGTGTACATTCAATCATCCCTGTGTGATGGATGTCAAAATGGGAGTCAGGACATATTTAGAAGAAGAGTTACAGAAAGCTAGAAAATCCCCCTCACTAAGAAAGGTAATTCTCAACATCCAAAATACTTCATATGCTTTATCTCACTTTTGCTTTTTTTTTTAAAATGTTCTTAGGATTCAACTTAGCAGTACCTCACATCCTATTTAAACCAGCCAAATTCTTCATTGTTCTTTCAAGTTTTTCTTTCTTCTTTACTTGAAGTACTCACTTTTATATGCATTGTTCTTTCTCTTTACTTCTTAGCTGTAGTTCAGCTCTCAGCAGAGTTCAAGAGCTTTCCACTGAAACCCCATTTGCTATGCTATGTATTTACTACATCATCAATGTTTCTGTTGCCTAGTCTTGCGTTTTAAACTTGCTTTATGATATATTCTGTTGTTTTTTTCTTTTATGTTGACCTGAATGCAATGCTAATATATTATGAACATTATTATTCAAATTCATATACATGAATATCAAGTTATTTTAATTTGGTTTCATATTACATGTTAATACAGTGATCTGTAGTTCAAATCCTTTACACAGTTATCCTATACACTCCTGCCTAAAGTTTGGGTAACTTGTTAGAATACATTTCTTTGACTGAAAGTTAACATGTAGAACTGATTATTTACTAAGATCACTTTATGTTACATATTGAAAAGTTTGACTACATTGTCAGGCATTACATTGAGTTCAAATCATACAACTTTGCAAAATGTAATAAAAAATAATCTCATTGAAGATTAATTAAATTTTCATGTTATGTAGGACATGTATCAAAAGATGATAGAAATAGATGTGACAGCACCAACCAGTGAGGAGAATGAACACAAGGCAGTCACCAAGCCGAGATACATGCAATGGAGGGATGAGATGAGCTCCTCTGTGGAACTTGGTTTCAGGGTGGAAGGCATTAAGGTAGCTAAAGCCTACTTGTTATAATATAGAAACTAGCAAAACCAAATATTAACTAAAATTTGATGAAATTTCATTGAAGGAAATTATTTCCTCCAAGAGCGACATAGATTGTTGAAAATTTTCTTGTTTACTTTAGGTTAAATGTAGTTTATTATAATAATTATTATTTTTATAAATGTCATTACAAACCATTTAAAAAATTACATTTATCTTGCTTGCAGAAGAGTGATGGCAACTCAAGTAAAGATTTTAAAAAGACAAAAACAAGAGAAAATGTTTTTGACATCCTCAAGTCATTTGTTGGTGATAATGAATGTATATTGGTGAGTTTGAACATTTTTGGGCTGGGCTTAATAACATATATAATTTTTTTTTTCACTTTAATTTTTTTTCGAGACCTGATGCAATTGAATTAGTGTTGATTATTTAATTTCCACACCAACAATGTATTCTGGTAATTCATTGTCCATAT
Organism: Biomphalaria pfeifferi; assembly: GCA_030265305.1. Taxonomy (NCBI): domain Eukaryota; kingdom Metazoa; phylum Mollusca; class Gastropoda; family Planorbidae; genus Biomphalaria; species Biomphalaria pfeifferi. The sequence continues at coordinate 2,979,658 of JASAOG010000074.1, forward strand.
ATTTTTAGTTAACAATCCTTTCTGACATCCTTTTTTGTCTTTATACTACAAATATGAGGAGATTTATCGACTTGTGAATTCAGTTAAAATGTAATAGCTTTAAATACTATTTCTCTACTAGTTTTAAGGTGTATAACACATTGACTTTTAACTACATAACTTACATTGAGAACAAATTGCAGCAGATTATTCTGTACCAGTCTCAAAACAAGAATAGCATATATTGTATACAAAAGAAAGAAAAAAAATGTGTAGACTAATCAAGAAAACATTTCAGCCAATTTTTAATCTTAGATAATTTTGAGTAATGAACCAATGCCTTCTGATCTTTCAGGATAAATATATCAGAAGATTAAAGGACATTATGACAACTCAGGAATCATCAGAATTCTTTTCATCCCATGAGGTATTGAATTATTTACTTTTTACTTATATTAACTTTGTTAGATTTGATTCTGTGCTTTTTTTGTGCTTATAATTATTTTACAAAAATATCACCAACAATTATGTTTTGATAGGATTTTTTTTACTACTTAACATTATTGTTTATCTCTAATTGCTCTGTTAATTTTAATGTTAAAATTGATCCATTTAAGTATAATATTTGTTTTGTTCAAATTGTTACATTTATAGTTTTTTTTTTCACAGGTCATTGGCAGTTCATTATTATTTGTTCATGATGCAGACAATAATGTTGGTGTTTGGATGATTGATTTCGGCAAAACTGAGCCACTTCCCACAGGAGTCACAATAAACCATAGGAACCAGTGGCAGGAGGGCAACCATGAAGATGGATATTTGTTTGGTTTAGACAATTTGGTTTCTATTTTCACAGAAGTTCAGAAGGGTATACAATCCAGCCCAGTTTAGACATTTTATTGTATTTGTGTTTTCCATATTCTCCTTACAATAGAAGGATTTATTGTGTGACTGTACACTGTGGGTATTGTTCATTCATATGTAGATAAAATAATATCATAGGATATTTGCGATTGGTTCGGAATCAAGTATTTTGCCACATTTTCAAATCCAACAATATTTTTTATGCAGCAGATTTGATAGATAAATACTTTTTTTTTAATATAAACATTATTTACACATTATATGCGATAAGCTTACTTTTTCTTTTTAAAGAATATGTGTATATTATATATACTGCTGAAATAAATCATTTTTAGATTTAATTATACCTGATATCAGTGCTTCAATAATCTAATTTTTGAAACTTGTTGAATAGAACTATTATTTTCATGACCCACGAGAAATGCAAATCATAGCAACATTCCTCATCAAATAGTTATTGAGAATTCCAGTCCCATATACACTTACTAATAACACTGTAAGAAAGAACATTTCTTCCAACTTGTACACTACTACTGGTAGATCTACTTAATCCACATCTCATGCGCCAAGTTGTTTTGTTTTTCTCTTCATTCACCAAGAAATCTTTGCCCACCTTCCAAGAGTGATTTGCTTCTTCTAGAAGATGTTTGCCCCTTTTGCTTAAGTTGTTTGTTGCATTTTTTTGACATAGAGATGATAATAATAAGGCTTGTCTTCGAGTCTGAAGATTACGGAGGAGTGCACATGGCTCCGCAGTCCTAGTTGTGATCTACAAATTCTGCCTTATCCAGCGCAGACATAACCTTTGTCTCCTACGGTGGTCGATTTAGGTTCTTTTTCTGATATCCAGTCAATCCTCAAAGATAGGTCTATGTAGGAGACAATCTGTTATGCATAGTTATCTGACTTGCATTGTTATCATTTATTTCCAGAGAGTTCTCAGTTTTAATGGTCTTGGTAAACATAATAAAGTTGACACTTTCAACTGTACTGTATTGCAGTGGCGAAGCTAGGGATTTTGGGACCCTAGGGGAGTTGGCCTCTCTAGGGGCCCCTGGATTTTGACATTCGACAAAATGACATGAGATAATGTACATAATAAATCTATGTCTAATGTGGGGAATGCATGCAACAGGGTCATTAACGTACATAGCAACATGAATAGCAAGATTACATGGCAGTGACATAAATATTTAATGTAAATAAATTTATTGTTAATTTCGGACACTAATTTGGATCCCCCTTTCTCCCTTAGCTACTCCACTGTATTGTGTGTTTGAGATTAATACTTTTGTGCCTGAATGCCCAAGAATAGTGTCATAAATAAATTCAGAGTTAATGGTTGTGAACAAAATGTATTTAAGAATCAACTTGTTAGATGCCAAGCTTTAGAATTGGCATTGCCTCCTTTGTGTAAATAATTTTCTATTCAGTGACCCCTAGTTGCTGTTGTCATAAATGTTTTTTGTTGTTTGCATTCAATTCACACTTAATGTCACAAATGTTTTGTATAACATGAATTAAAAACACTTTACAATATTTTACTTTAAAAAAATTATGGTGCTTGTTATAAATTTGTTTTAAGTTAAAACTATTTTATATGTGAATTTATTGTAAATATGTACATTTATAAATATGAATCCTATTTCAAAATGTCAACATCTTTACTTTCATTCTGTGTGTGTTACAGTGCGAATGAATGATGGCTATAAAAAGGGTCCTATGATGAGGACATACTGAAGCAAAACTTCACTTACAATCAATTAAAAGCATGACTTACTGAATTTCTAAGGGGGATATACATTTCAAACACCATGTTTATAATTCAAGTCCTTCAATTGACTTATCTTTGAATTGCGAATCATCCAAGCATTAACTAGCTTTTCCCCACTAATACCTACTTAAGGGATTCATCTTCACATTCTTAAACTTCGGAAAAAAGGGAAAGTTTTATTACAATCCTAAGCAAACATCTATTTTTCTTTACATCTATTTAATTTAATAATGCACTGTTTAATTAATGATGTGGCAAATTTAATTTGAACAATCAATGCGCATATACATATATATATATCCAGATGATACAATTGAATTTTGGTTCCAAATATTGGTAGGCCTACATAAAATTTCTAAAAATTTCTTACGTTTAAAAAGGAAAAAAATAGAATTTCATTTGAAACAATTTGTAATATATGTAGGATTACCAAATTTGTTTGTAAAATTTTCAGATTATAAAGTAAAAAGAAAAGGTCACACCTGTAATTACTTACAATATCTTTTTTTCATATGTATCTATTTTCAGTTAATTCCATTGTAAGTATTTCACATTTATTTTCTATAGCCCACTTTTTTTTTTTGCTTCTGAGCTGTTTAGTTTGTTTGTTGTTTTTTTGCATACAGGTCATAGGAAAATAACATGCTGTTTTTCCCAACTGCCCATGCTGCCATACAGGGTGTTGGCTACATAGGTTAATGGTTGTTGAAATAATAGGTGAGGGTAATATGGGACATTCTCGAAAAAAAAAATTGTTTGACAACACATGTGAGAAAAGTATCTGTGAAAGGACTAAGTTTGTGGGATTTTAGTTATTTAGATGGAATAGTATGTCCTGTTGTTAGCTGGTAAACCATTATATTAAAAAAAATAATTTTCCATAACCAAGTCTGCCACGTTTCCACAGAAGACTTCTATCCCATGGTACTTGCAAAGTCAGAGGTACATGTGTGTATATTATTTACTTTAGTAACCATGGCATAAAACGGTGATCTACACCAAAAGTAATAAATGTACTCCTGTGTTCAGTTATGAGCTGTGCCTGAATTATTGGTCTTTTTTATGCATTAAGTCTTTACATTCCTCAACTCTGACCTTATATATAACTCGTTATATTTAGAAAACGCCTGATTGAATATTTAAAATGTAAATTTGCAATTTTTCCTTAGGTTCTCATGTAATCTGTATTAATGAAATGATTTATAATTAAATTGTGATTCTTATATAGCCTGGTATAAATAAATTATTTAGTCTGTAAATATAAAAATGTTGAACTTCAAAATTTGTTTCACAGTTTTCTGAATCTCAATAGCTACATAACCTTTTGTTAATTTAGCTTGCGGCTTATGCTCATTTTATTGCTTTGTATTATGTAATCTAGTATTGTTACTTCTAATGCAACCTAAATGTATTTTGTGAGTGAAACACAATCAAAACATTGAAAAGTATTGTTGCATTGAATTTAAGTTTCTGATTTTAATTTTTGATAAATATGTCAAGCTAAAAGTTATAATTCCCCATAATGCAATCCTCTAAAGGTTTATTTTTTTTTGGTAACACATTTCTGTTTCTCCTTTTATCAAATATTGGAGATTTTCATTATGGCGGGAAGATATATAATAGCTTGCTTTGTGGTGTAACCAGAGTACAACATAAATGAAGTGTTAAGAATTTTTTTTTAAAAAGTATATAAGAATTTGTGTGAATATTTTAGCACTGCAGAATCAAACTTTCCAAGCTCTTCCGCTTGTAGCTCAATAATTTCAATGTTAAGGACTCATTAGACTTTCACTCTTGGTATCTGAAAACTAAGGATCTGCTAATTGATATTATTAAAGGAGACTGTCACACATTAAGATATTGTAAAATTTTATCTCCCTTCTTTTGTATTTAGTTGGCAACATTGAAGTTCAATTTAGCATCCTTGACATTGGTTAATTTTGTCATGAAAATCTCTGACTCAACAAATAACAAAAACCTGTATAACTGAATCTTCATTTAGGCCTTTGACCATATAATAGAAATTTGTAGATTTTATTTTGTGGTATTACTGTAACAGTCACATTTATTGTCAAAATCAATCATGTGATGTTCCTGTCATGATTGTGATGCCTGTTACTAAGGTATATAAAAATACAGCAATAAAATGAAGTTTTATCAGCTTAAACATTGAAACAGTAAAAATATTTTTTCTTTAGCTTCAAATTAATTTTTAAAAATGTATTGAAAGAATGTAGACCTACTACATTCAAATTGGAACCCCTGTTGAATTGATAGCCTCAAATCCTTCTTTTCCCTTTTATATACTTAGCTGTTTCCATTTCCCGGAGATTCCAGTAAGCTTGTTGGCACTACTGGTTAATTGTATTTTTTTAACATTATCCCTCCCCTGTCACATTCGACATGGTTTTTAACATCAACAGTGATGATATTGATCTACTGTACCTTTAATACTTTATAACTTTCATTTTCAAAAGAACTCTAACACAAGTTTGTTTCAAGCCTTAGTCATTGTATGAACACTGTTTTCTGTAAAAACTACACTGTAAATTTATATATTACTAAATCAATTTTTACGCAAGAGATCCCTTGATGTCCTTCTGTCAGTCTATTTTTATCTAGTATTATTCTACATTGTGTTTGGTATCACTTTAATTTTTTTTTATATAGTCCATTATTGTTTTAAGGATATGTGCACTTGTTTTTATTATCTCCCTTGCTTGTTTGAAAAGACTGTATTATTTGATCTATAAATAGAAGCTGCAAAATACATCAAACTTCTTATTGTTCATTTCTTTTTTTGTTCATTTCTTTTTTTTTTATATGTTAAGTCTTTGTAGATTCTCATTAATCATTTGCTGGAAGAGATTATCATATACTTCCTTAAGTCATTAGTTTTGTGAAAATAAAGGCTTTAAGAAACTAGACTATAATTGTGTTGTTTTTAATTTTTGACTATAGTTTAGAGTTTAGAGTCATCAATGATTATATTAGTTATATGATCACGAGGAGGAGAGTGCACTGACTATTCTGATATGATCAAATCAGTGGGCAGTTTTAGAACATATACTCTTATTGTTTTTTAGCTATACACAATTATTTGACTGCTGTACTACACTAAAAAACAAGCAAAATATTTTTTAAAACACTTTAAAAAAAAAAAGAAAAAAAGCCATATCTTTCAACACTCTAAGATATATCTCCCTTTGTCTATAAATTAAACAAAATTAATTAGCACTAATTAACTAACTGTTTTTTTTTTATTGATTCGTGCATATTCATCGACAAAGTTTCGACTTCATCTGAGAATGGAGAAAAAAAAAAGGGGGGGGGGGGGGGGCAAATAAGCTTGTACACGATTGTATCAGACAGAGTGAGTTTAATAAAACTGATATATATGCCTAGTAGAGTCACTATTGCGGAACAATTTGCTGCTACTTTTAGTTTTCATTTTTTTTGCTCCGTAATGGTTAGACCTATGGAAAAAATAAAAGTATCTAGGCATTGCCCATCCATTTTCCGATAAAAATAGATGCATTGTTTAGTTTTGCAACACATTTTTAAATTTTACATTCAAATCGGCAGTGATATGGTCAGTCCCAATTGCGGAACACGGTAAAAAGGTGGGAACAATGCATATTTAAAGCTCTTATTTATTATTAGTCTTATATAATACTTGAACTCCTCAGTGGCGTCGCTAGGGTGGATGTCACCCGGGGCCCCAACCCCCCCCCCTAAAAATTTCGTGTTTTTTGTTTGTTTATTTAGCAATAATAATAATAATCTTTATTCTCCGTAAGGAAATTTGTCTTACAATTTGTGCAATACACCAAACAAAACAATGTAGCTTTAAAAAAAATCAAAATGTACATTCACACCAGACTCACTCATAATTTACATGTGAAAAGTTTATATCAGATTGTTTCTATTTAATGATTTGATTGCCAGGGGAACAAAAGAGTGTTTGTGTCTGTTTGTCTTTGCTATTGGTGTCTTGTAGGCCTACCTCTTTGTGATGGTAAAATCACAAAATCCTGACCCAAAGGGTGATTTTTTATTTCTAGAATCTTTTTAGCTTTTTTTTATTGATGTTTGTCTCAAACATCTGCCCAAATGGGATTTGTTTTTTTGCCAATGACTTTACCACCACCATTTAGGATTCTATGGAGTTTATTTTTATTTTTAATGCTCAGATTGCCATACCAGGCAGTAATATTAAAACTTAAAATATTGTAGATGTGAGCGTGATAAAACATAGCCAAGGCCTTCTCTAACTTTAAACGAGGACAGTTTTCTCAGTAATTGTAATCTTTGCTGCCCTTTCTTGCTGATACAATCAGTATTTGCAGTAAAATTTAGTTTACTGTCTAGGATAGTGCCAAGGTATTTAAAAGTTTGCACTATTTCAATAGTCTCCAGCTACAGAAACAATATCATTTTCCTTCTTTTCCCTACGAAAATCTATTATCATATATACTCATAATACACATATTTTATAATTAACTACATTAATTGGTTGTCAAAATTCAATTGTTGCAATTTAAATTTAGTTCAGTTGTGCAACAATGCAAACTTAATTAAATTAAAATGTTTTTTCTTTTCTGGATTTCAAACTTGAAAATGTATCAATAATAAATTTGCCTGTTGTGAAAGTTTCATCTGTCAAATGTGTTATGCTTTTGGTAAAGAAAAAGTGTAATTAGCCTTCACTTTGTCAATAGTTTAAAGGTATGGCTACTCGTATGTATCTTTGGCCTTCTAGTAAAAAATAAAGACATCTGGCAATAGATCTTAAGCTGCGCCTCTCTTGTTTTAATGTTTTGTTTTACATGTTTTCGGATGTTCCTTCAGAGTTGAAGATAATTACTTCCTAGTCCAAACCTCCCGCAGGACGACGGGGGATGGGAGCGGGCAGGGTTTGAACCCGGGACCATCGATAAATCTGAACGACAGTCCAGCGTGCAAACCTCACGACCGGGCCTCTCTTATTTTAGAACGAAAAAATTAATGTTAATATACTAAGACTAAGTAGATTTCACCAGCTTTTTCTCCCTTAAAATCTTATAACTTATGAATCTGATAAGTGTATACTATGTCTGGTGTGCTTTCAAACAAACTACAGACGTGCTTTACAGTAACTTTGACTCGTACCTATATCTTTTACGTGGTTTTCTAAAACATTTATAAACTTTTCAACATTATAGATACACTTTCGGTTATGGGTTTATCTACACAAAAGTTACACCATCTTATGGAAATTCTATATTCAATAAAGACCTATTGTTAATATGGTTACAAAATGTTAAATATTCCGATTTTCTAGAAACGGTCCGTGCAATTTATCCTTCCATTGGTTTTCTTCTTTACACCAATCATAGCAACGACTTCCTTCTCAATTCTTTCAATTGTATTTGTAGCAAGATGCCATTGTTTCCAATTTTCCAATTCAGATGACTCAATAGGAAGCATCAAAACCCTTCTTTTAACAACTGGTGCAAATGCACTTTTCCTTTTGCTTTCGATAAGTTTCTGCGCAATTCATGTGAAATTGGCACACGACAAAAAGAAACTATCCCCTAAAATATTGAAATCTATAATATTCAACTGATTCATTGTAACATTTTCTTTATCTTGGCTAGAGTCTCTTTTACAATCAACTTCTGAAATTACATCATCATCTTCAGAAATCTCAATGGTCGCTTATTTACTTTCCTATTCTACTAAATTTACACATGCCTGAAGAATGTCGTCATTTGTTAAACAGTGACTATTTGGTTGGCATCCTGATATTACGATGCTAGATACTATTTCAATAGATTCGATAAAAACATTGTAAAAAAAATCAAAGCATCGTTTATATGCATGCAGCTAATACACAGCTGAAAGTGAGTCTTTTTTTTTTTTTTATAAATATCAGTTATTCCAAAAGCGCATTTTTTTTTTACTTGTGTCACCCCCCTAACTGGTGTCACTCGGTGCGGATTTGGCGACTGTAGTTTTTTCCTTGGAAAGAGGAGAGGGGAGGGGGTGAGGTTAAAACCCCACCTCACCCCAACTAAAAATCAAGTACCAAAATTATGTTTGGGTATATAAAGTTAAAATGGGGGAGGGTGGGCGACCAAAATAATATGTGAGCGTTCGATGCGCAGGATGCCAAAAAATAAAAAAAAAAAAGGCTTATCTCGAAAAGCATATTAGGAGCTTTTCAACAATTTTTTTAAAGAGCTGGAAAGTCGATGAATACTCGCAGATTATATGTAGGACTATTTCCTAAAGCGTAGGACAGATGGGGTGGGGTGGGAATGAGTGATTCCGATAATTGAATTCACCGGTAAAAAGTAGGGGCCTATATAGTTGGCAGGGGTAGCGGGCCGAGCCAACTGATTTTAAATTTCAAGTTTTTTAAGGGGGAAGGGGAGGGCCAAGCAGGATATAAAAAGAAACCAGCAAATATATATAGAGAGAGATAATATTTCAAAATAACTGAAAAGCAGATGAATAGTCAGATAGTGTAAAGAAGACTGTCGAGGCAGAGAGTGGGGGGGGGGGGGGGGGGGGGAGGGTGAAAAGTGATATATACCCAGTGGCGTAGCTAGAGTATTTGATGCCCTGAGCGGCAGTTCCTCATGATGCCTTCCAAAAAAAAAAAAGTTTTAAAACAGCGATAAGTTCACATTTTGAAAAAAAGTGTATTCCCTATTTAAGCATTGCTACTTCGCAAAAAGATAATACAAGTGAATCTCACATGCTTTCTCGCCGGCAAACTATCGATAATTTTATCGAAATAGGTTTTTGTCCCACTAGGTCTTGTTCAATAGATGAAATTGCCAAATTAGTGAGTAGTAAATTCGTCATCGTTGATCTGAAGTATTTCTTCATCAAAGTTCGTTTAGAAAAACTTCCCTTGCTTGCCACAATAGTACAAAAATAATAAAAAAATATATAAATCAATCAATATTCGGGGACTGATATATTTTTTAATATATTAAACTCTAAAGCTTAATAGATTCTTGTTTTGGAAGTTCAGAGACTTCCGGAGAAACTGCCAAATTACCTCAAGCCCCCAGATAAAATTCGTTTTTGTCTATGTCGCTGGGAAAACCATTGAGATTGATTTTCATCTGAGGATTTAATAAAGGCAACTAAAATTCCTATTTATCAGGACGTTGTTCTTATGAGGTTATTATTTCATGAACAATACGACCCAAGGAAGGTATTTCCATCAGTAGCTCTTTCTTATGTGTTGATAGAAAATCTATCTTAATCTTTTTTCGCTGGCAATTTTTTCTTGTATAATGACAATGTACTACAAATTTTGATCCATATTTTAGATGTTAAGTGTACTGTGGAAAATAACCGAGAAATGTTCAACTCTTAAACTTTCTGTATGATTTGTTTTGTTTTTTTATTGTTAAGTTTTTGTATTATGATAAATTTGTTTTATTTTGTTGGGACAGATTCTGCTTTAAGAGAAAACGCATGATGTTCATGATTCTCTACAGATTATCTCTCCACATTTTCCCCTCTTTGCTTTTTAAAATCTTGACCCTTGCTGTCATTATTGTAGTCACAGACATACTTCAAGTTCCCTACAAGCAAGTGCTGTGTGGCTACGGCTTGGCCACCTTACAAAGACTAGGGTTCGAATCCCGACTCTTGCAAGGCTGTGTTTGCTGAGCGGTTAAAAACCTTCACCCAGATACCCCCTCCTCCAATGGTCCACAAAAGAGATTGGACCATTACTAATTTTTAAAAAAATCATTATAAACTTGTGCATAACTAGTGCACTGAAAAACGAAGTAATATCTTGTTTGGCTTAAAAAAAAAACAACAAAAAAGGTGAAAAAGTGCGTTATCTTCAGAAATTTAAACAAACCTGGTAAAATTTGATTCCAGCTGGTCTACAGCTTGCATTACATTTAATTTAAGAAAGAATGTAGGACTTAACAAATTACGAAAACAAATACATTTGTTTGTTTTTATTTATGTAAAATTTCTAGTTTAAAATTTAATTTAATGTAATTAAATTTTGTACTTTAACGGAGAAATTTTGTCTCCAGTTTGATGCCCTCTACCACTTGATGCCCCGAGCGGCCTGCACCACCCACACATTGCTAGCTACGCCACTGTATATACCTAAATTTACGGGCTACGGAGAGCTTCCTGATTTTGGAAACCACTGCGCAGTTCATCTCATGTATGCATAAAAAATGAGAACGAAGAAGAAACGGACTGATCCACATTATAAGTTTTAAAAAAAGGGAGGGGAATCCATGGCTAAATAAACAATAAATACCTAGGACGAAATCGCCGGCTTAGCCGGTGGGTAATGCTAGTAGATGTAATTAAAATGATGGAAAGGTAAATCTAGATTTTCTGTCAACATTAAATTTTCTATATATGTTATTGCGGTCATTTGGGTAGTATAGCCGGAAGTAAAAGTATGAAAATCGAAAGTAGGTGTTGCTGATAATGAAACAAGGCTGAATAACAACATTTGATAGAAAAATGGGTCCCGTGACAGTCGTGCCACCACCTTTATCGGCTAAAAATGTTGAGTAAGTAAATCTAATTAATCTGACTTATTAAAAATTGTTAAAAAATCATATAACTTAGACTCTACTCTACTAGAACTAGTCTAACTCTAGACTATAGACCGTAGTAGACGTCTAGACCTAGACTTAGACTAGACTCTAAAGTCTCTAGTCAAGCTAGTCAGACACTAGTCTAACTCTAGACTAGTCTAGACACTCTTGAAGTCTCTTCTTGCTTGTGTCTCTAGATCTTGTCATTCTTGTGTCTCATCACAGTCACAGTGTGTCTAGTAGAGTCTGTAGTGTAGTGTCATATTCACAGTGTCAGTAGTGACAGTCTAGAATAGTCTAGATCTAGTCATAGTCGACTCTACAGTGACTGTCTCTAGGACTCTTAGAGTCTAGACCCATAGATCTATTTCATATATAGATTTATCAACTATCATCTGTAGATTGTTCTAGACCTAGAATATTCTAGAATGCTAGATTAATTCTAGATCAGTAGTCTGCTAGATCTAATTATTAGACTAATATGATATGATCTGTCAGTATCTTTCTATCATAATCATAGTCTAGATATAGTCTATCATCTTTAAAAAAATTAGAGAGATCTAGACTATGATAATAATCTAGAATTCCAGGTCTAAATCTAGTTCACTGTTCAGTGACAGTACTTTTATTTTTGTAAGTTGTAAGTATTTAATTATAGAAAGCCAGAGTCATCTGGAAGCCAACAGGCAGAAGGCTATCATCTCTTCCAAGACCACCATCACCATCTGTACTTGGAGTATCCTTCAGAGATGCTGGAGATGGTTAGTTCACAACCTTCACAAGCCTGCATCCAACATGACAAGGCAAGCCTTAACAAGAAACCCCCAAGGAAACAGGAAGAGGGGATGGCTCAGGAATACATGGCGCCGCGATTCAGAAGTAGATGGGCAAGACATGGGGACAGTTGGAGAGATTCACCAGAATCAAGACGGCTGCAGGAAGCTGGTTGGTGGCCTATGCCCCAGAAGGAACCAGAGGCAGAGATGATATGATAAGAATTGGAAAGACTTAGAAGAAAATTAAAAAATAAAAGCAGAAAGCTGAAAATTAAGAAAAGCGTCACTAATTTCCACTGTGACTGAAAAAAAAAATTTACATACACACATAGTCCCCACATAATTTGCATGCTGTGAGGAAGGGGGCATAGGCAGTGAGTGAGTTGAGCAGAAAAGTTGATAATGTATTCCTTACATATCTTGGTCTGCATGTTGATTAAAGTAAGAGAAAAGAAGCAAAAAGTAGTAGCATGCTTGGTAAGTAGTTTTAAATTCGTACACAGCATGACATTTGGTGCTCTGGCTGGTACTTTTGTCATCACTAGCTAAGCTTTAGAAAAAAAAGCTAAGTTTGCGTAAGATATTATTAAAAATAATAATATATGACAGTTGTGTTTTATTTTTACAAAATTAAATAATTTGAACAAAATTTTACATGAATTTTGTAAACGCTGAAAATTAAATCAATTTGTAATGTTTTCAGTTCATTTGCTTACCCAACCATGAAAGATCGTATTCCAGTCATAATATCAAGAATTGTTGATAACTTAACTCGAAATCGGGACAAAATTATCAAAGATTATCCTGGAGAGGTAATATTTTTGTTTGGTCAACTATCTTTACTTTCCCCAACTAATGTCAGGTTCCAACTAGAGTTGGCTGGACTTAGGGGCTTCGTAAAAGAAAAAGTTCAATGTCTGAGTCTTCAACTGCATTCAAACTGGATACACTTGGTTCTGAAGCCAAATACTCAGTCACCAAGCCCCATAACTCTCAAAGGAATAAATTAAAAAAATGTCTAATATTTCATGCAATTAAGTGTGAAAGATTTGTTGTTTATCAATGACAACTATTTATTTGTTATGAAATTAGGCTGCTAACATTTTTTCACTTCCACTTCCCACGTCTTCATTTTTTTATATTTAATCTATTTATTGAAACTCATTTTAACTGCTTTGAAATATTTATCCTTTATAAATAACTATTAAATGTGGAAACATGTTTGCCTACCAAGGGTTTTGTGTTAGAAACCTAGGGTATCCACAAATGCATCCAACTTTGTTATACACGTGCCATTAATTACCTAAGTAGTAACTCCTTCTTTGGCCACTTAAAACTTTATCATTAGCAACATATAGCATGAAAATTTACTTCAGCCACTATCTCAACACCTAAGTCTTTTGGGAAAATTTACTTGCATTGCTTAAATAGTTCATATTCCTTTTTTTGTAAAAGCTTACCTATTCAAGGACTATTGCTCCATTCCCAGGATTCACTCACAGAGTTGAAAGTAATTATTGGGGCTATGTCTCAGCTGCGCTATGAGGTCATGACAAATAAGCCAGCAGCGCCACTAAGGGATGGCAGATCAGATTCATTTGCCTGGAACACTGAGCTCAAGAAAGAAACTGAAAAAGCGGGAGAAGAACCAAAGTGGTTTGACAGTGCTTGGCTATGGATGGAGTGCTACATGTACCGCAGAGTCTGTGAATCTGTTTTCATGAGGTAATATTTTGAGCGTAGACAGAACACATTTAGTAATAATGCTAGTAAGTAATATTAATTATGCGAATTTGATAATAAAGAAGTTTTAATGTATGTTTTATGTGAAAAATAGCAATTATAGTAATACATGACTTTATTATTTAATTTACTTCAATGCATTTTGAAATTTCGTATTATAAGTAAAAAAAACTATAATAACATTTAGTTATGTGGCACAGTGACGTTTTCAATCAGAGTACTCTGCAGTGCTTAATGGTTGGTGCTTGTTGATGCAAGGATGGCTGTCTGGTCATGTGGTATGAGCTCTGGACTATCATCTTCATTTTCTTGGGTTTGGATTCCTGCCTGCTGCCATCCCCCGTCACCCTTTTGGAGGCTTGGGATAGAATGTGATAATCATTAAATTTGAATAAACATCTGAAACATGTAAAACAAAAAAAACATTTTTTCCCTAAGAATATATGATCAAATTTGAGTGAACTGTTAGTGAAATTATCTCAAAGACATACATTATCACACTGTACTTGTGTAGACTTTATTTGGTTCCAGTTATCTCATCCTGTTTACTTATGTACCACTGTTCATGTACTCCTCAAGTAATTGCCTTAAGGACCTGGATGTCTTTGAAGAGCAAAAGCAAGCAGCGTTTACTAATTCCTACAAGGCTATATCATCACTGACTATGTATTTAATGGAAATTTTAAGTGAGCAGGAACTGACACCTCTGGGTTCGATGACCAAAAACTACTTTTTAGATTTCTTGCAGGTAGGCGTTTTATATAATTTATTGCAAATAATATATTTTTCCAATGATAACACTGGGCACTATTAAATCTTTTCTCTAGGCATCTTCCTTTAAGTATTGGCACTTCTTGTCTCATTACAATCAAGGTTGAATCAGAACCTGAAATCTAGTTTTGGTGACTTCATAGGAACTACAAGCAACAAATATTATAATTTTGTGAAGGAATGCTATCCTATTGTATGAGAAGATTCTTATTCATCTGGCCAACTTTTTGATGATGAGCTTAAAAGGCTTTTTGCTGTACATGTATGGACAAGTAAAGAGATGGGCTTCTTTGGACTTCAGAGGTGTCAATGCCAGGTTGGAAGTGGGTATAAGCTCCTTCTTTCCATGAAATGCTTAAAAGTTCTAATACTTTTCATATATGAATGAAAATCCATCTGAACTGCTGAGTGAAGGGGTCTGGGTGTAAGATGTGAAATGAGTATGTTCAGGGTACAGTCTGCTATTTTACACTTCCAATATTTTGGGTGAGCTTTATGAAAGACAGGGTATAGACCATTGCCTAACCTCACCTTTATAAATGCATGTTCCGGTTGCAACTAGCATCTCATGCCTCTTTCACTTCTAGCAAAGGAAAAGTAGTTAAGACTAAAAACTTCTTCAAAATACAGGGATTTCTTTAAAAACTTTGGAAACACACATGCATACACAAAATGCCTGGAAAACAAAGTGGAAATAAATCTTTTTTTTATTTCAGTAATTTAAAAAAAAATCTATCAAGTGGTCATAGAGAGTTAGAAGAAAGCAACCTGGGGCTGAAATTTTCTTACATTGATTTAATAAAGTGTAAAAAAAAAAACATTTACTAATTGTTAACTGTCTTTCAAGCATGTTCTTTCTCCGTTTTTTTTTTTTTTTCTATAATTATATAAACTGTTTCATAATCTATATAAACAAACAGTAAGATGCCTCAGGGAATAAAGAATTTTTCATTAAATGGAAGCAAATCCATAAATACCAAGCTTTTTGTTATAACTGGTGTACAGAGAACAGCAGTATTGCCCAAAACCAGGAATTAAATTTGTGCACTTTTTTGTACTGCAAAATCAAATTTGTAAACAAAGAGCAGATAATTAGTTTGAAAATCTCCCACAAACAATTGAGTTAAGACTGACTTTTTTTTACAATCTATTACAGCTTTCTCTTTGGGGCAACAAATGTGACTTATCTATATCTGCTGGCAATGAAAACCATCAGGAGCACAATCCAATTGAACAACTTGCAAAACTCAAACCATTTATACTCATTGATCAAACAGAGGATGTCTTTCAAATTCTATGTAGTGCGTGGGAGAGACTTGGAGGCCAGCCTGGTAACTTGTATAAATTACTTTGCTGTTGATTTGATTTCAGATTAAATTGCATGTTTTATTAAGCGATTTAGACTTTTTTTTAAGCTGGTGTTGAATTTTAAAAAAATTGAATGCAGTTGTAATAACTGATGAAACAGTTTTTAAAATGAATTTATAAAGTCAAACCTCTCTCAGAGCAATGCATTAGTTTATGTCAGGGCTTAAGGTAAGTTTAGGAGAGTTGTATATCCACAACAAACTCTAGTTTTATCAAAAGTTAGCATGAAACTCTTTAAAATTTCCAGTAGGTTTTTTAATTGAAAAATTCATTTGTTATAGTTAACTAAAAACACAGATTATACTTATAAATACTGCTATGAGTGAGGCATCACATTTGACAATTTTGTTTGATATTGAGTGGAATATGAGCACAGTTAAGTTTTGTTGCATCACAAATTTGATTTAGTTTTGGTTAATTTATAGTTATTCATATTTTAACTGTGAATTGCTCATAATTATATGCAGTGGTATGATGTTTTTTAATTGTAGTTCTGTCTATCATTACACTTGTATTTAGGTCAAGTGGATATAGTCCTGGATAATGCTGGTTTCGAACTTGTGACTGACTTGTGCCTGGCAGAATTCCTTGTATCCACTGGCCTTGCTTCCAAGATTTGCTTCCATGTCAAAGCCATGCCTTGGTTTGTGTCAGATGTAACGGAAAGGGACTTTATGTGGACACTCAAACAGATGTCTGCTATGAACCACTTAGCCATCAGCAGATTTAGCCAGAAGTGGAAATCCTACTTGCAGGATGGAAAATGGTCTTTGAGGGTCAACGACTACTGGACAATGCCTAACGATTACAATCAGATGAAAGAGTTGTTTCCTAATTTGTACAGTGACTTAAGTTCCACTGATTTCATTTTATTTAAAGGCGACCTAAATTACAGGAAGCTGGTTGGTGACCTTCAATGGGACCCCACAACAGATTTCTCAGTTGCTTTGAGAGATTTTAAGCCTACACCACTATGTGTCTTGCGTACACTGAAGAGTGATGTGGTCGTTGGTTTGAATCCGGGTCAGGCAGAAGATGTGAAAAAAATAGATGGCAACTGGATGATTAATGGAGAGTGGGCAGTTATATCAGTTCAGAGTGTAGATAGAAGTACCTCCGAGAGTACTGCACATTGATGTAAAAAAAAAAAAAAAAGAAAAGAAAACTATTTTGTGTTCCTTAAATTAATGTACCTTGAATTTATGTCAGAATATATTTATGATGTTTGACTCTTTCTTTTTGTTTGTGCACATAGAACTTCCTTTTCACAAAATGTAAATATTTAAGGAAAAAGATATTTTTAAAGAAGTTTTTTTTTCTTTTAAAAGTTTTAATCATTAGATTTTGCTTGTGAATGCATCTTTTTTTTTTTTTATCTTTCAAGTTAATGAATGTTATTATTTTTTTTTTTTTAGTTTGCCATGAATGTGAGATAAGTAAAGTACTTTTTCAGACCTTATAGGGCAGATGATGTAAAGGTCAGTTGTTTCTATGTCTTACAGCAAGGGTGTCATGTGGCCAGTATAACGAACAACCGCCTTTATTTTCCTTAACTAATGTCAGGTACCTATTAGAGTAGGGTGGACTCCTTAAATTCAAACTGTCTTCACTGAGATTTCAACCTGAGACCTCTCAGTTTGGATTTAGAAGCCCTCAGCCACTAAGTCATAAGTTTTATTCCAAATGTCACGAGTCGAGTCTGTGACCTATTTCGACCAGTTTCTAGAAGTTCAAGTTCAAACCAGTGCAAGTGTCCAGCGTAAACAAGTTAATTTTAAATATCCTATTGAAGAAAGAGGTTAAGGGAAAAAAATAGCACACAGCTTCTAGAAGGTCAAAGTTACTAAAATAATTATCGGAGAAGGTTCCAGGATTCTGGAACGTACGATCAAAGAAAGTATAAATTAAGGGAAAGTCAGTCAGACGTGGTCCTCGCATAGTAGTAGTTCTTGTAGAGCGATGGTCCTCGCTCATTCCTCGATTAGTAATAAGTTTTGTGATATTAACGGGTTCATTAGTTAAAGTTTTATAAGTTGAAGTTATACTAAGTGAAGTTTTATGTATCATTTAAGTTTTATTTATGAAGTATCCAGTCAAGTTGTTATTGAATTGAGAAGTTAATTTAATGTGAAAGTTGAAGAAGTATTATTAAAGAAGTTTTAAGAAAATACAGAGAAACGTTTCTTCACTTCATTTGAATTTATCAACTTATTAATACAATCCTCAATCTGTTCGTCACACTAAATTTAAATATGTGGATAAAAACATAAAATGAAAAAAAAAGTTTGTGTGGTATTCAAATTGAAAGTCCTGAGTAATTCTGTAGGGTTTTTTTTAAAGCCCTAAAGTATCAATGTGACTATAGACAAGAGTGCCTGGCATTGTAAAAATGAATATACTTGATGCATTTAGTTATGTTTGATTTATGCAAACCATGTTCATTTATATTTAACTATTTCATATTGAAATTAAACAGTGCTTATTTTGTACAAATATTTCTCTACTACAAAATACATTTTTATTCCCAAAATAAATGTTTGATTTTAGCTGCTTCTAGTTAAAGTGTTTTGTTTGCTAGTCACTTTAAATCATAAATTCTGTGGCGACATGCCATTTGAAAGAATTGGTTCACAAATGATCAGTACTTCAAAGGCAGTTATGTTGCAATTGAAAGTATCCAGGAACTAGTATGTTGGTACGGAAAGTAAGGAGTAAGTGGGAAACAAAAATTAAAAGGTAGGGCATTACAAGTTGTCAGTATAGAAGCTTACTACATGCCATGATTTCGTCTCATTTAGTTATGCCACTTTGATGTCCTCAGATTTACATGGATTGAATGAAAGGTTTGAAAGCCTCTCCCCAATGAGCTCAGACTAGATGCATCACTCTATAGCCTCCTTCAGTCACAAAACGAATATGAATCAACTCATAGAAATGAGATGAATGCCTATGCATTAGCTATGATCAGAATGATGTCACCTCCACATAGTTGATCTATCCCGAGGAACGGCAAGTGCTGATACAGTTTGGGATCAGCAGTGCTGCAAGTTCTGCCAGGGTGTAGCTTTGTGTGCTGCAAACTGCATAAGGTTTGCTGGCTTCTGATTTTTCTTCAGAGTTAACTCTTGAAGCCTTTTCCATGTTTGGGTATAACTGCAAGGCAGCTGAGGTTTGAATTTCGAATTTTCCTTCTCCTAGTTGGGTAGCCAGCAATAGTTAACGAGGCTCTCCTGTCTGAAGCCTTATGGTTTATGTACCAGTTACTCACCTTTGCCTCTACTGTCAGTAACAGTTCCGCCTGGTTGTGAAGGCCAGGAATTGGACTGGTTGTCAGAGGTTATTTGAGACACATGCCATTAGAGTGCAATCTATAGGTAGTGGAGTGCTTATATCCATTACCACTTCCAGTAATGACAACCTCACAGAACTACTTTCAAGAAAAACATACAACCTACATTTTGTATTTTTTTTTGCAATATGTTATGTCATTATCGAAGCGCTCGAGCCTACCTTGTGTTTGTAAGCAGTGGTGCATTCAAATTATTATTATTGCTTGCAAGTTTTTGGTGTAAGTTATCAACCAATTAGCATTTTATTTAAAGAGCCTGTTGGACAGAATGTTACCATTTATTTAGGTCACAGTTCTTTTACTGCCAAATGATTTGTACACAGCATTGACCATGGCCATTGCTTCATCCTTCATTTAAGAAAAATTTAGTTTATCCTACAACTAATAAATATTTCTGTCAGAATGCTCTTTACAGGTCAGGTGAAACTCTATATAATTATTACCTAAAAGACCAAAATACTGGGGTATAAGACACAGAAGCCTCACAATTCTGTTCTAATGAACCTAGCAACTCATGACTTTCTACATCTACTTCTTCATTTTAGAAGCTCTAGAGAAAATGTTGATGCTAGTGGCACACACATTTAAAAAAAACATTGAGAATTAAATCAGATTCTTTATAATGTATTTATGTCTGCCCCACTACCTCATTAGTTTTGAGGTAACTTGAAAGACACTTGCTGAACAGTTGGACATGGTTGGCAACAAGAGAGTATGGTAAGATCATGGACATGTGAGTCAATAAAGTAGCTATTACTTCTCATTGTAGACCTTATTTGATGAGTGATTTACAGACTAGAATCTGTCATCAGTACAAGAAAATGTTCTATTATTAATATGATACAATATACTAGACTGATGCTGAGATTCCAGTTACAGAAAACTCAGGGAAAAGTGATAACCAAACTATTGTCTACTTATGTCAGTACAAAAGAAAAGCAATCCATTGATATATTGTTATCATTTACACTTTAATATATAAATATAAAAAAAAAAATAGAATAGAAGCTGAGCTCATGCAAATAAAAATATACAGGCACTGAATCTTTTTTTATTTGTTGTAGGACTGAGTTTGTAATCTCATTGTTACCATGAGAGTTGTAAATATTTCACAATAAAACAAAAAATGTAACAAAATGTTCTTATTAAACAGAGAAAGTTTCTTTTAAAAATAAACTTGCCATGTAGGTGTGTATAGCTTTGTTTTCCAGAAGCTCAAAAGTGAAACACTTGCCAGCAGTTCTAAGCAGAATGAACACAATAAAATAAATACATTTTAAAATAGTATCATCCACACTCCATTTGTGCGTTCAAATAATAACATGATCTGGAGAGAGAGTTGTCACTCTGACATTCAACTGACACCATTGATTGTTACTTCCTGTTCAATATGTTAAAGAGGAAATATTCCTAAATAAATGCTCAATTTTATCATGTAATATGCAATGTAAGTTTCAAGAATCAGAAGAAATTTAAAGAGACTTTTGCATAGTAGGTAAAACATTCATTTTTCAATAAACATTTGTAAAAAATGTTTTTTATATTGATTTTTGTTTTTTAAATTTTCTTTCTTGTGAGAATTGAAAATCAAAATGTCATTCCACCAGTGACGACAACTTATTTAAACAGTTTGAGTTTGTCCAAGATTGTCTCTTCTGTTAAATCCTCTAAACTTCTCAGTTCAATCACCTGTAAAAAAAAACTCTTTACTTTCAATCAAGAAATCCAAAACAATTGAGAAAAAAATGTGACCACCAACTTTGTAAAACAAAAGTAGTTTGTGGGCGGTGGTTTAAACATATTTCAAACTTTGCAAGCCAATGATAACTTGTTAAAAATGCTCACATTTCATAAATTCTAAAAAAAATTTAATTAAAAGCCAAGTATTCTTATCATGACTTTACTGATCTATATAAAACACTATAATAGAAGTTTATTCTTAATAACTTAAGGGCAGCCACATTTTTCATTTTATTGTATTAGAAAAGACTAATTAATTTCATTTATGATATATTTTCTGAAATGCCAGAATTTTGTTTACTGCCTGTTAAAAATTAGAACCTTAAGTAAAAGTAAAAACAAACAAAAAATATAAATGAATTCACTTATGTTTTAAAGTTGTACATTTTGAAATACATCATGAAATTGAATTTAATCGAATGATGCAAAATTCAACTAAACTTTTAAACTTAGGATGCATTGAATGTATGACTGCCTAGTCGTGTGGTATGCACTCCATTGTTCTCAATGGACTTTGGTTCAAAAACTGCCTGCTACATCCTTAGCTGTTTTACAAGAGGTTTGAGCTTGGACATATAGTCTTCACTTCTAAAGGAACATCAGGAAACTTAACTCGTAAAAAAAAAAAAAAAGTAGAATAATTTCAGAATACAATCTAGGTCACAACCAATAAAAACACAACTTGAATAATAATTACAGTCCAATCTTTGTTTAAATAAATAATTTTACTTCATGTAATAGTTTTAAAACAAACTTCTAAGCTAACAAAGCATCCAGGTAAGAACACTTCATTACAAACATCCAGGTAAGAACACTTCATTACAAACAATGGTAATCTGAAAAGGTTTATTGCATTCAATGTTCATGAAATAGTACAAGTAATTGAAGTGAAAACCATGACATTGTTTAAAAAGTTGAACCAAATCTCCTTAAAGTGATGCCTCCAGAAAACTAAATCAGGGAAAATGTTTTAAAAGTCAACATTAATGTCAGTTTTCAATGTAAGTTTCAATGACATTATGCATGTAATAAAAAGACGGATGAAAAAAAGGTGAGACTAATTTGAATGATGAATTTGAAAGTCAGATGGAAACATCGTCACTAAGATGGAGACCAAAAGGAAACAGAGAAGTTTAGATAAAAAAAAAGATTCTCTTATGGAACATGCAGAAAGGAAAAATAAACAACAACAAACTTTTTGTCCTCCAAGTCTAAATGTATTTGAAGCACTGGAACTGGAAGGAAGGGAAGTATAGACTAAATGAAATGCTGTTAATCTACTACGGTAAGATTGAATACAATAAAAATGATAATGAATGAAAAATCAATAAATTTACATAAATTAAATATAATAAACAGCAACAACAAATAAAACAACAACACCGAGTCCTATGCCTTTCAAGCATGCTTTTTATTTTAATCAATCTTAATATACATTCTTTAAAATATATGACAAAACAAAAGTGACGAAACAATTATATTCAATAAAGCTCATCACAAATGACTAAATGCAAACTATTACAAACATGACTGCAGAATAGCTGTAAAAGTAAAAAGTATTTTACAAAATTATTTCTTAAATATAAAGATTTTTTTTTGAATTTTTTTTTTTATGTTTAATAAAAAAAATAAATTTTTTTTAATTTGCTTTTTTAAAAAATCAAGAATTTACTATTGTAGTAATTTATTATTGCCACAAAATAAAAGCCACAGAATGTTCATTAACATAAACATGCTTCACAAAGGTATTGAAGCTTCAACATTTTAATATGTCTCACAACAATTACTGATATATGATAAACTATCAATGTTCTGCGCAAAAAAAAAAAGTCATTTATGATAATCTATGACACGACGAAGACTATATGGAGTCATTAGTATATTAATAAAAATACATTACTATTCAAAATGCCAGAAGAGGCGTAAATGTTGCTTAACATACATTTAGCTCTCTAAGAGATCTTCCTTCCTTGTACCTTGGTTTCTTGAAATCACTCAGTAGTGTTATTAACTTTATTTTTATGAATGATGTATCACCAGCTATAGCTGCAAGAGTCTTCTTCCCCTAAAAACAAGAAAGACATCAGCTGTGTGTTATTAACATGCACTACATATCTATATATAGCAAGTAACATATTAACATACATATATGTATATATAATACTTTTTCTTAAACATGGTGGCTTAGTTGGAAAACACTTGGCTTCTGAACCAAGGGTCATGACTTTGAATTCTGGTTAACAATTAGATTTAGAGTCTCAGGATTTTTAGAATGACTTTAAGTCCAACCAATTAAATGAGGACCAGACATTAATTAATGAAAGTAAATGCTTTTGGTCAGTATGCTGGTCACCTGACACCCTGATTAAATGAGGACCATAGAAACAAATGAGCTTTACATCATTTGTCTCATGGATCCTAAGAACTGAAAGGGAACTTACTCTAAAACATTGCAAAGCTTTAACTAAAGGACAATTAGCTTAGTCATTCTCATTTAGCTAAATATCTATTAAAAAGATGAGTTTAAGTTTGACTTAAGCAAAGCTCCTTTTGAGATTGAACCATTCATGTGAAGATTATGCAAGTTCACCTGTTTATGAAAAGAGGGTTAAAGACGTTTCGCAGCGACCGACTACATTTACAATGCCCAAATAATGTTAATAGTAAGGTAGTCATTTTTTTTTATTTGAATAAAATCAGAAACCCTTGATCAGAATCAAGCTGTCCACCAAATGCCTTCCAAATAAAAAATTAATATTAGATGATAAAATAAGAAGAATATTTGTCTGCTTTATATAAATTTAATACTTTTATGCTACAATATATGCACTCTAAAATAACTGTTTTATTGCAGAATTATTTGATCTTAATTAGTATAAAAGTAATGGTAATTTACTAACCTGTTAGTCAAACTGGGACTCTGAAGTAAATGCTGTCAAAGCTGCCAAAACTTATTTACTCAATGTAAATAATATTTCAAATACTCTGATCTGTTTTTATGTAGGTTAGTGATCAGTTACAAATAATTATTCTTAAGCGATTAGTTAGACCATTTTATTTCTAACATTAAGTTAAAGAATCCTGGTTTGAATCCTGGAAAAGACTTGGGATTTTTAATATCGGGATCTTTGGGTGCCTCTGAATCCACCCAGCTCTAATGGTAACCATTAGGTCACAAAAAATAGATGATCTTTATTTCATCTGCCGTAGAGACCACAAGGTCTGAAAGGGGAACTTTACTTTACTTTGTATATGTCAATGACTGCAGTCATTTTGGAAAATGTGTCTTTTTATAGTTGTACTTGTAATTGAAAAATACAAATTTTACTTGTAATTCTATTAAACAATCAATCAAATAAATTAGGTAGTGAGTCCAAATGAAATGTTATTTTAAATTACATGTTATAACAATTGAATCTGCTTAACTTCAAATGCCAGGGAACAGAATGACTTCGAATTCTGTTTGAATGACACTTGAACAAAGGAAATAACTGAATAAAATAGATAATCTAGAAAGTTGTTTCAGATGTGAGAGAAGTTCTACTGTTGAACAACTTTTTTTAAAGTGTCTACCTTCCAGAAAGTCCAGTAGGGAATCAGCGCCAAAGGGGCCATTTTCCCATTGATCATTAGAAAGGCTTTAATCCAACAAACAGGCTCTTCACTCCAAGTCCTGTAACGTTGACCGAGTAAGGGGGCCGTACTGCATACACAACACACAACGCACCCTTTGTAGAATGGTGTGGCAGACTTTTCGGACTGGGTTGCTGGTTATTTGTTCCATCCACACCCCGAGTAAGATAAAAAAAACAAAAAGCTCATCCAAGGTATCCTGCAGGGCCCTTTCTCGCTTCCATTCTTAGCCTATCTAGTTCCACTACTAGATATTTCCACTGAGGCGACAGGGGCTGAATCATCTGTAAGTGTCTGCCAGAACATTTCTCCGAAACAGCTTTATGGGCAGGCATTTTTTTTGTAGACTCTGCAGGCATTTTTTATTTCCATTGTAATTGTATTTTTGCTTTAAAAAAATAGGACTTAGAGAATACCATTCTTTTTAGAACTTATGGCTAGAACAAATTTGTACTCCTTCCCTAGTGCTATTAGAGCCTAGTATAGGCTGCTTAAGTCAGCCAGGAAAATCAATGACTTGGCAGTGTTTAAGTCACTGATTAACATGCATGATTATATTGACCTAGGGACATGTGTATAATGTAATCATCTTCTTTTCTGAAGAAATGTCTGTATTTTGAAAGATAAGATAAGGAGTAACAACATACCTACAGCAAGCAAGTGATAGTGATTACAACACAGTAATGGGACTATGAGAGAGAACAAGAGCAGAGTTGGGGAGGGGGAATGAAAAAGATGTCAGTGAAGTATTCATTTTCCCATACTAGGCTACTGGATACCCATGCATGATGTAATATACTATATTCACCAATAATGTGACACTGAATATTGATCAATAGCAGCATTTTGAAGGAAAGGTCAATGCCACCAATCAGCTGGCTTGTTTTAGGTTGGGAAAAAACCCATTTAGTGCTTGGAAATATTTTGTTTTATTCAACTGTCTGGGACTGAGCTTAGCTGATTTTGAACACTTTTTTTTTCAATAAATTTAGAACAGAAAAACATGAAAATTTAATAAAATTAAGTAGTTTTCTGATTTATTTCAGTTTCAATTATCTGGACTCCACTGTAACCACTCTAAAAAAAACAAAAACGGAATAGATAGCTTTAGTTAGACTATTGTAATTTTAACATTAAAAAAAATCAACCTTAGTAAAATCTCCATCTTTAACTGCTTTGGTCTTGGAGCCTGCATACATCATCTGTAGCTCTGGACTGACACCTAAATAGCAGACAACGAGATCAGAATTTGAAGTGACTGCCAATAACAAAACAAAGAAACTGGCATATGAATAATTTAAAGACTTATTACTGTCCTTGAAAACACCAACATAGAAAGTAAATTCAAGTTTTTTTAGTTTGTTAGCTCAAGTCACATCTACATTATACCAGCCATGTTTAGGGTTACTAGAAGCCTGACAAATGGAGAACACGTTATATTGCAAGCTGGTATTTAAAGTTTACTTCGCTTTTTTGTCCTCCTCTGGGCATGAAGGTGTCCAGTATCCCTAGCCATGTTGTGCCAATCAATAGAAAAAAAAGAGGCCCATCTAAAAAACGAATATTTGTTACATACATAATGTAACGTATACATCAACCATTGTTTTAGCACCAACATTCACATTTGTATCTAGGGATAATAAAGAAGAGGAAGAAGGGCTGGGGATGACAAAAAAATGTTTCTTGGTTTTTATTTTTTCACATAGATGCATAAAAGGGAGGATGAACTGAGTATCATAATGTTCAAGTCTTGTGAAAATATCTTCAAACTGTATCTATCTCTATTAATACAAAGGTAAAAAGGAAAGTAAAAAAATGATTTCCAGTCTTAAGCACAAAAAAATGTGAAAAAGAAATTTAACTTAATTTTTTGGATTAAATTACCATGTAGGATATTTTTACTTTTATTTAGGAAATTTTCAAAATTAGATGTTTGTAAAAAAAAATTCTTGTTACTGGTATAAATATTCTAGAAAGAATCACAACTAGATTGCATTTAATTTTTTTGTCAAAACTAAATTTAATAACGCATCACGTAATAATCATGATTTAAATTTTGTTTTCACCATTATAAAGTTTAATAAAATCCTCTAAGGAAAAAGAATTGATTAGCATCGTATTTTGTATATTTTATTATGCAAGTCATTGTCACTCACAAGCTAATCAGGCCTGTACAACTCACCAGGTGGAGAAATGAAAATAAATATGAGAGGATAAGAAACTCTTCCATCGCTGTGATTCTGTACATAACTTAGACATACATATCGAGGCTGCTGGGAAGGTAATTCCTCTTGTAAGTCTGACACTGATATGTCCTATATGAGGATTTGTATAAAAAATAAAAATATTTATAAATAATAACTTATATCCCAATAAAAATAATTAATAATACTTCTGGATTAAGCCTATTATCCAAAATAAGAGTTAAAAAAAATAAATAAAGTAAGTTGATACAAGCAAGGGAGACTAATAATACAAATTGATAAAAGCAGGGGAGACTAACTGTAGACCACTACAAGAACCTTTTCACCTATATCTCTATATAACTTTGTAGACATTATAAATTTAAATTCTTAATTTGATATAAGCTAAAGAAAATAAAATTACTTACATTATACTCTTCATCAAGAACAATTTTCAGTGATGCTCTGTCAATTTTTACTGAAAACATTGAAAAAAATATATATACATTAAAAAGAACAAGGGAATGTTTTACAAATCAGACAAGTATCATACAAAAAAATGAACATTCACTTACAAACAATGGCAGCTATATTCTTTTCTTTCCTGAGTTTAAATTTCTTTAGAAGGTCAATAACTTCCTGTGACATCTCACAAACACTTACATTAGATGACTGGAATTAGAAAATTTTAAATGTAAAGTATCCACTCATTACTAGCATTGTAGTGATGGAAGAAATGCTACAGCCCACTATTAAATACCTAATGCTTATAGTTGAATGTAAAACCTAATGTTATATCTGTTGCGACAGCCACATTTCACAAAGCCAGTGCCGGAACGCTAAAGCCCACCGTGACACCCTAGAGTCCCTTTGTATCTACGGTTACACATCACAGCCCACAAAACATACTATACTGAATAATAAATCACACTGTTTTTTCACAGCCCATAACTTAATGCTAGATAAAAATATCTTTAGGAAAGAAGTGTCATCTTTAAAGAGGTAATAGAACTATGAGATGGAAGAAGAGACGGTAAAAGTTATAGTAACTTTGAATCAATAACTATCTATTTACAATATAATACATTATTGTTTAAATAACTGTAACCAACAATAAAAATAATAAATCATTGTTATTTCTAAAATTTCATACTTGTGTCAATAGATGTTCTACAATATACTTACCATTTTTTTTTCTTGTAGTCTATATTATATATTCAAGATACCAAAGTACTAATTGAGTTTTCTTTCTTGAGCTCTTCAAAAATTTCAGCTATATGAATAAACAAAGTCTGTTAGTAACCAAGAAAGCATTTAAACAAGAAAAACATTACCATACTCTAAGCAAGCAAAATACAAAAAATACTTTTATAAAAAACAAAGCTTATATTAAATGTATGAATTACTTCAGATCAGTCATGGAATTACATTTGTAATAGATCTAGACTAACAATAATAAATCTGTTCGATTAGAAATATTTTTGCCAAAAGTTTTTGTTTAGCGCAATTTCATGCTTTTATCTTTCTCAATAAATTATGATCCTATCACTTGTCTGGACCAGTTGGAAAGGGGTGGGGGAGAAAGAATGAGGTATCTGGGTGATCAATTTTTAAATGTATTTATAGAAAAAAAAGTGAATGACCTAAATTTAAACTTGTGAGCTAAAGCCTTCTCTGGGTTCTCAAGCCAACATAGTAACCACTCAGCTAGCGAAGAGCATATGAACTTGGAAGATTGTATTTTTATCTATTGTTTCTATTTCATGTTTGTCTTCATTAAGCCTCAGACTAATTCAGCTTATACCACCACTTCAGTCAGTACAATTTCTTTCCCTTGTTCAAGATACCAAACAAAATAATTAATTACTAACAGTTAATTACTAATTTATTAGTTGTTTTTTTTTAAATTGATTCTTGTGTTGTCAGATAAAAGAAATAATTGTACAAAATTTCAGCCTGATCCAAGATTGGGGTGTGGGAGAAATGAAATATTGTGTACAAACTTTTTACCAGACAGACATAGTTGAGTTGATATAAGCTTTGTTAAAATGTTTGAAATAAATACACTATTGGAACATGGAATGTGAGATCATTAAGAGGAGGGGAAAATTGAAGAGCTCACACATGGGCTGAACAGACAATATCATTGGACTATCTGAAATGA
This sequence comes from Biomphalaria pfeifferi, assembly GCA_030265305.1. Classification (NCBI taxonomy): domain Eukaryota; kingdom Metazoa; phylum Mollusca; class Gastropoda; family Planorbidae; genus Biomphalaria; species Biomphalaria pfeifferi. Next base: position 3,008,587 of record JASAOG010000074.1, read on the forward strand.
TGTGGAATAGCATTGGCAAAATGACAACCGAAGAGGGCCATTAACTGTACTACAGTGGATTGCAAGATACTCACAAACAAGGAGTTGGGTTTCTAGTGCACAGGAATGGCATCAGCTGTGTTGCAACTGCTACCCAGTATCAAGGCAACTCATTTCTATACAGTTAAAGGCATCATCCTTCAACATCATAATCATACAAGTCTAGGCTTCTACATTAAACTATGATGAAGAGTCAGTAGAAGAGTTTTATGAAAAATTACAAGAAGTGGTCAACAAAATCTCCAAGGTGGGAAGTGACTACTACCAAATCTGGAAAGGCACATGTGGAGGATACAGTAACCTCACAACTTACGAACAAGGTCTGCAACTACTAGAATTTTCAAAATACAACCTCTTGCTGACTAACACATTAGGATGCCACAAAAAGTTGCACATAACCACATGGCACAGTTCTGCTTGGGAACACCACAACCTGATCAAGTATATCATGGTGCAGCAGTATTTTAAATCAAGCATCCATATGGCCAAAACATGAAGTTTTCCTAGAGCTGTTATTGGAAGTGACCATGAAATTGTTATGATGACCTTTAAACTACATCTTAAAAAAGATAACTAATCAAGGACCTAGCAGGATAAAAGTTGACCTGAACAAACTAAAAGACCCCCATGTCACTGCCATATTTGAGGTATAAGTAGGAAGATGCTTTACAGCCCTCAATATCTTGGAATCAAATGACCAGGATATCGACACACAAGTCAATAAGCTGAACACAGCAATCACAGATACTGCACTGAGGTATTAGGGAAGCTATACTCACCAAAAAAAATCCAGGGTAACAGCGTATATACAACAACTCTGTGACAAGCATCATGAGCTTAAAGGGAAAAAAGTTGTCTGACCGAAAATATGCCCATGAATACAAAAGTGTCAATATACAAACTTAAGAGGGAAATGAACGAAATGAAGAAGTGGATAGAGAATTTCTTTTTCTGTCACTGCCAGACCATCATTGTGTGTCCTCCACAAAATGCAAGTTAGTAATTTTTCTTCCTCCAATGCTTACAGAACCTTTGTAGCGCTTCAGAGCATCTTCCATTATCCTTTTAAGGAAGATGTTGAAAAGAGTTGGTGAGAGTAGTCAGCCTTGTCTCACTTTGAAATAGCTGATTTGGCAATGCACTTGGCCTTGGCAATGCACATACACAATTCTTTCTAATATTCTAATCAATCATTCTTAACTTTAAGTGACTTATTAAGTCAAGTGTAAAGTTAAAAATTAAATTTAATCACATGATTATAGATCTCTAATTATAATGATTTAATGGATAATAATGATTTGTATTTTTTTTTGACATGTCACATACTTAATACTAGATCTATAGACATAGATCTACATTTACAAATGATTTACATTGTGATTGTGAAACATTCGTTTCTTTTGTTACATTTTGTATTATTACTACTACTAGTAGTACAACTACTATTAAATTAAGTATTATAATTATTAATTTAAAAAAAGAACAGTTTAACTGGATAAAAATAAAATAGATCTACTATTCTATTTTAGAAAGAGATCTAAATCTAGATATACAGAACTAGGTATCTCACTTGAATCTATATCTATCATTAGATCTAATCTTTTCACAAGTTGACTGGTACGACGTAGGCGTAGTCTAGTCGCAGACACTCCCCTTTATCTAGATCTATGCGGAAATAAAAACAAATGTTTAGTTTGTATAATTGTTTTGTATCTAAGTGTTTTTTTTTTAATGAAATTAACTATCATAACGTAATTGCAATTACTATACACCCCATAAAAATGAAAAGATTCTCTTTTTTTCCCCCCCCCCCCATCATATTGATATTGAAGCTATGCTGTTATTTAATTTACTTAGATATAAATTGTAGAGATTTTCTGACACATATTTTAATTATCAACTTGCAAAGATAGATCTAAGTGAGAGAGTTTATTCGATCATAAAAAAAAAAAAAATAAGTAGATGTAGTAAACTAAAGAGCAATTTACGTGCGAATAGTTTGTAACAAAAAAATTAAAATAAACAAAACACAGACCTATATATAAATTATATGTGGCATTTTACGTCTCGAGAGACGTATATTACAATATCAACACGAGGAAAATGTTTACATTTAGTTAACTACTCTGGACGTGGTAGAGTATTTATTGTCATGGTACATCTATGATTCTATGCCGTATGGACTGTCACTAAGGTACATATGGTGTTACAGTCGAAATTGTAATGTCCTTTATCTAATAAATAATAATAGATCTTATAAAATACTAATTTTGTGATGACAATGTCAGTTGAATGTATAATAAACTCATAAAAAACTGAAACTTATTAAACTACAAATAATTTGAGATAATATAATAATTTATAATGAAATATGACTACATAATACTACATTATAATTAGAGTCTATAATGAATATTTATTATCAGTATAGTTATAGACTATAGGTCTATAGTATAGAATAGATAGAAATTTAGATCTAGAACTACTACTAGTTACTAGTAGAGACGACTCAGACTGTCAGTGTCTCTTGAGTTCACTAGAACTAGAGTCAGTTGAGTCATAAACTATATAAACTTAGGGGTGTTCACCAATATAAATATTCATTTATTATTATTATTATCAATGACAATAGGTACCCGAGTATCAATGGCACTAACGAACGCTAGATCTACATTTTATTACACTATTTTATTACTATTTTGTCACTCATCACTAATGCTCTGCCAAATGTAAAAAAAAAAAAACTTAGAGGGAGGGACAATTATTGATCGATGAGGTACCAAATTAGGCCACAGTCACTGAGCAGAGTGAGTGGGCTAGACAAGCGCGTCGCACGCATTTCTTTTTTTTTATTTGGGTCAACTAGACCTAGGTATGCTACAGTACACAGTATATAGGAGGTAAAACTTGTATCTAATGGCCTTGTGGTGGCGGTTATAAACAGAGAAGGAAGCAATTGAGAGGGAGAAAAGTAACACTGGCCTCTCTGTCTTTAGTTAATATTAAAAGAAATTGATATAAAATAAGAAAATTAAAGATAATAAAAAAATTTAAATACAATAACTATGAGGTGTTCGTTAGCACACAAAGCGAGGAATGGTGTTCGTTAATGTTAGCTTTGGGACGCATTGACCTGACACTCTTTGACATCATATTTTATTCTAATTATACATAGCGTAACAAAACAACATATCTATTTTTATAGACAAATGGATGACGAGTTTATAGATGTTTGCAGTTTTTTCGTAGGACTAACCTTAAGGTAGATATAAAAATTGCAACATGTTCGTTAGACAGAAATTACCATACTTACGAGCACAAATTCAAACTAAGTATAAATAAGTATAAATATTATATATAACTATAATATTCTATTTCTATAACAACGATACCAAATTTATCTTTCTATGTTATATAGGAGCGAAGTTATGCCGTTTATTTTAATTAATGTATGTATATAAAAATGGACGATAGAAAATGTCCAAAAAGCAGTGATAAAAAAATGGATTTTCGTCTTTATAACTCATCATACCTTTATAACCATAATAGATTATAGAAGCTTGAAATTTGGAACATATATACCCCATTATATGATTTTTAATTTGATTGCTTCATCTGACATGCAGCTAACATTCGTTTGTAATTTGACTTCAATACTTTTTATTCTAGAATTCAGATTTAATTTCTAGTTGTTTCTAGTGTATGACACCAATCTTTAACAGTAGAGAAAATTTACTTAGCGTAGAGCAATCGGTTTTTAATTTTTTTGTATCTCTATCATTTATATCTTTTATCACTGACATCTAATAAATATATTCTGATTTTAAATAAATGATTGTTGTTTTTTTGTTTTCAGAATAGAGATGATAAGAGTGATTCCAAAGCATCATTATAATATATCATCTTTTAATATAATTTCACTCTAGCAAAAAAATGTCCCAACAGTTTCCATATAAAGTAGTTATAGACTACATCACGGCTCCATTGCGTCAAAAACTACAATACTTTCAGACTGTAGATTTAAATATCAAGGAACACATACAGGCGTTAGATACATTACTGCAGTTTGTTTCCTCCTTACAAAACCTGGACGATAAGGAGCAGGCTAGGAAAGATGGATGCTTTACTGATGCCCTCCAAGAATCCCTACTTACCCTTGTCAGAGAGGTTTGCTTCCCTTTCATCTATTATGTACAAACTATGCATAGGTCTGAGAAAATTAACCAGGAAAGGACAAGGTTTTTTGGCTTGAACATCAAGCTGGTTTTAACATGTGCACAGTATTTAGAGGAGAATCAAATGGTGGCCATGGTGAGCCAGCTGTTTGTCCCCTTGTTCTCATGCCATAGTGCCAAGCAAACAAAAAGTCAAGTACTCAAATCAAAGTTAGATATCTACCATACCTCAATGACTGAACCTTTGAATGAGCTTTCAAGTTTAGAAATGATTTCTCCACTCCTTAGCAATAAAGCATTTTTTATCAAATTCTTAAACAGTTTTGAAAACATGGATGTGTGGTTATATGAACTATATGAAGCAGTGATAAATACTTCTACTGATGATAAAGCCTTTTGCAAATCTTTTACATCAATAGCAAAAATATTTTCTTACTGCCCGGCTCATTTAAGAAAGACGTTAGAGGACGAGGTGTGGTCAAATTATACTAAGCCGCTAAATGGAAATGTGAACAGCGACTCCTATTGGAAGTGCCTCTTTGTCTTCTATTGCCTTAAAGACTATTTGTTTCCAGTGGAAGGGTTGGAAAAAGAAAAGCTGTGTGCTAAAATTTGCAGCAACAAATTCTGGGCTATAGTTCAGGGAGGATTACTCAGTCAAGAGCCCAATCATAGAAAACTGTCCATGTATCTTGTCAAGAGACTTGTGGACACTTGTACTCAAAACTCTTGTACACTGAACACTCCGAAAGTCAATCAAGATACATGTGGTGGAGATCCTTTATTTTGGTGGTCACCATGTTCAAAACAAGAGTTGGTTTCTATGTGGGAACATTTTTTCTTGATTATTGAAACACTAGAAGAAAAACAGGTGAGTTTCATTTATTGGTCGTAATAAGTATTTATGTATTTGAAAGCAGTACAGTTTGATCATATTCAATGCATTAGTTTTCTATTTCTCTTGTTCTGGGTAATACATATTCAATGCTATGTATGAGAGTTATTGAACTTACTTAGGTTATAACTATTTCTCAGATACTTTTGTTTTGTTTTTAATTATTAAATTTTTTTATTCATTGCTTCATTTTTTCATATTCATGATGATCTTTTTAAATCAGTAATGCTAATTTTATTTTGTGTAACTAGATGTGAATTTTATCTTTTTTTTTTAATAGTATCAGGATTGAAACCAATAATATTACAATTAAAGCTTTTTTATTAGGAAGATTTTGTAATATTGTATTAGTTTGGATTTACCACTCTCTCTCTCTCTATATATATATATATATATATGTATATATTGTCTTCTAGGTTCATGTTATAAAGCCAATACTGCCAAGAATGCAAAAGCTTATTGATGCCAGTGCATCGATGTCAATAGATGGTAGGAAGAAAAAAATTTCATTGAATGTTACATCTCATCCCATCAGTGTATATTATTCCAACTAGGAATAATTTAGAAGACTATCAATTATTATTTTTCCACATTGATTAAGAGAGTTTAATGGTGGCAGAATAATTTTAATGAAAAGATAAAAAAATTGTCAAATATTGATAGTGTTATTACAAAGCAGGACTGGTCTTGGATGATTGGAAGCCCTAAGTGAAGTGAATTTGGCCTCAATAGAAGATAAGATAAAAAGAAACAGAGAAAGAATAAAATTACACAATTTATTAAAAACCTGTCTCGAAATCAACAAATAACTGATATTTATATATTGCAATTTCTATACTAGAGACAAGAGTTAGACTAGAAAACATAGAGTCATAGTGCTCTATAATGTTTGAGATCAGATCTAAGTTTTGCAATTTTTCCTCAAAAAAATTTTTTTTAGTCCTGTGTGAGGCCCCCGCCAATTGGAGGCCCTAGGTGGCTGTCTAGTTTGTCTCTATAGAGACCTAAGATTGGCCCTGTACAAAGGACTACAATTAATTAGAAGGATTATGCATGCTTTATTTTTAAACTTATCTGGTCACCCCAGGAAATTGAAATTGTATAGGATGTAATACGTCAAATTGTTACTACTTTGTTTAGTAATGACTGTCGACCTGATAACAGGGGTCTAGGGTACATTATACATTTTATAAGTAAAAAAAATAAATATGCTAGTAAATATGTGTTCTGTTCAATATATTTAAACATGCTTTGTTCTAATCAATTATTACATTCTTTCTGGTTGATTATATTAACTAAAAAAAAAAGATCCCTCTATGGTTTCACCTGTTTTATGCTTCAATTCGCTCTCCACAGGGCTTCATTTATTACATTCCTCCTGGCTGATAACAATTATAACTCGATGTTTTCACCATGACAGCCATTTCCTGTCCCGCTGGGGAGCCCAAACTTTGTTATCCATGGACTTTGCAAAAGTGCCGTTGGTGAAACACCAACAGTTAAAGGCATGATTTCTATTCTCTCATTTATCCAATTTTTTTGTATAGAATCAGATTTAGATTGACTTTCTTTTATTCAATAAACTTATTATTTTAACTTGATTCACTAGAGTAAACTTTTTTTTTCTTTTGAATGTTAGGTTTTAGGTTTCCTAAAAAAAATTATTTAATTGTAATATTTTGTTTTTGTTTTATTGACTAGCTGGTGAATTCATAAGAGCAGCTTTTTCTTTTTCTCTCTCCTATTTTTTCATTGTATTTTTTGTTTCCTTACATTCTGTTCACAGTTTTTGTCCAATGATCTTTTGGTGTATTTACAAGAAAACAAATTGTATACCAGGTTAACATTTATTATTATTTGAATGTTTGAGTTTGTTAAGTAACTTGGTACCCTAAGTAGTAATTATATATTAAGTTCAATAGTTTTAGGGCTGGGCTGAGATTCATACATTGAAAGATTTAGAGGCGTGTATAATCTCAGCACTGTCATAAAGAATGTAACTATCTCCACCTCAACATCTTTTTACAAATCAGTTTTGATCTGTCTGTTCTGTAAAAAGTTTGTACACATTATTACTCCCACACTCTATCTCTGATAAGGTAGAAATTTTGCTAAATTAGTTCTTGTACCTGACAAAATAAGAATCAATAAAAAGAAATTAAATTAAGTTTACCAATTAATTAGTCCCTTTAAGCCTTAAAATTTGAGTCTACTTTTTTAAAATGCATTTAAAAAGCCATCACTGTAAAATTCACCCAGATACTCCCTTCTCAGCCCCCCCCCCCCCCCCCCCTTTCCCAACGGGTATAGAGAAGCGATAGGATCATAGTGCATCAAGAAAACTAAAAGCATGAAATTGCGCAAAAGAAAAACAATTTGTAAAAAATATTTCTAATAGTACAGATTTATTATTGTTACAAATTTAATGACATGACTGATCCAAACTAACTGATACAATTACATTTATAAGTTTTTGTTTTTAAAAAAGAATTTTTTAAAAAATTTTTCGTGCTATTTTCTGTAATTATGGCTTTTTTTTTTTAATGAAATAAATGTTTAACTCTTAAAAAAAAATCCAGTAGCTGACCAAGTTTTGATTTTATACCAGCATTATCATCTTTACAGCTGTCACTAATTTTTTTATTTCAAGGTATGATGGCACGGAACTGGGTATGAGCTCACCTGTCAGCCAGGCTTTAAAAAGTTTTTTTAACAATCTGCTCTCTACACTCACCAAGCATCAAAAGTGTAAGTTCACAGATTGTTTGCATATATTTGAGATATGCATATTCACATTCATTTCTAGTTTTATTTCAATGATTGAAGTCATAGTTGCAAATCTAATTTAAAATTTATAAGAGTCAAAACCCTCATACCAGAAAGTAAGGCAATGGTCTTTAAATAATATATGAGAGAGAATTTTTTGAGAAAAGAAAAGTTATTAATTTTATATTATTGAGGCTCTAATGCTAGAAAAATGTCTCTCTTATCTTGTTTACAGCTGAGTACCTCAGAAATCTTTTACAAATTGTCTGTGACAACAACTGGGGCTCAATACCTTTAGTGTTTATATTTGAAGGCTTGAGTCATGTCAAAACTGAGCCATTCATTGATGCAGGGCTGCTTTGTTTGATAAAGTAAGCTACTTTTTAACTTTACTGGTCCTGTTTCATTGCTTCAAAAAAGCTATGCATTAAATTAAAATCAAGATGTGAAAAAAAAAACAACTCAGAATAAGTAAAATAAGGAGCAGGTGGAAAAAGACTACAAGGCTTTGTCAGTAAAAAAAAACAACTATTCTTGTCATTGTTTAAAAACGTGTCTTGTTTTTTACTGTTGTTATGGACCTTTTTGAACAGAAAAATTTACATTTTTAAGAACATTGTTAATCTTGCAGGCTCAATCAGCTTATATTTCTCTCTCCACCACCCTCTCCCCACTCTCTTAAGAAGCTTTTAGAATTAGAAAAGAATGTTATTGGCTTAGAGAAGAATTGCTTTTGTGCCCTTAGGGTTTAATGTCTTGTCAAGTTGTCCCTCCATTGATTTTTGTTCATAGCAACTATAATAGCTGTAATGATTCGTATAGGATTTTTGGTCTAAACATTCAAGTTTGAATGTTTTTATGTTTTACAGTGACTTTATATCACTTGACCTGTAACATTGTGGTTGGGGAGTATGTTCCAGTGCTTGTTTTTTATGCTACCACCCGCATTTTCTTTCTTTCAGGCAACTTCTGCAGTCGTGCTTGGCTTCCATTGAACCTGTTACAAGGGGAGCTATTCAGTGTTTCATTTGTCAAAGTCTGCTTAATATGGTGGATCTGGTATGAACAAAAAATGATGCATTAAAAGATTCACAAACAACTTTGTTATAATAAATTTCAAATACACCAGAACACATATTTCAACAGAAATAATTAATTTAAGTGTAAACAAATGATAGAAAATTTAGTTTCCATTTATGATATTTCATTACTTTAATGCTACAACTAAAATATGATGCTTTGTTTTCAATAGTGAGTCTCTTCTTTTTATTTTTGTTTATTAGCAACTTTTTTTTTTTTGTTATCTAGACCCAAAAGTTTAGATAGAAATCCTTTTATTGATATTAGCAACAAATCTTTTCATTTTATTTAGTTATTAACTTTTCAACTACCATTACAAAGAGAAGTAATTTTCACTTGTGGTGGATAGATATATTTTACTTCTTTATTTCTATAAAAAAAGACTCTTGTTTAATATCATACAGAACTCTACCAGTCTGAGGGAGTTTTTCAGCACATTAGCTTTTTTAAATAGAGAAGAGATTTTTCAAAGAGGCACAACTCTTTGGGCATCTGTTGTCTGCTGGATACAATCTAGGTCATCTAGTCTAATGTCTCAGGATAAGCTTGTATTTACTGAAGTGTTGGATTATTTAGAGGCTAAGAATGAAGGTAAGATTATATAAAAAATAATTCACCCCTATTCCATTATTGTAAAGTATATATTACGCAATTGTAATATTTTATTTCATAATATTATATTTTTAAAGGGGATAACTGTTCTGTGGTTGTGAATGGGTACAGAGTTGTTGGACTTGCCAGGATGTTGATGCTGCTAGCTGATGCTGAAGTGGAGAACACGCTGTTGACCGAAGATGATGTTATGAAAAACTTGTTGCATTCACCACTAGGAAGCACATTGGGTGAGGTGTCCAGCATCTTACAGGATCTTAGGACAAGGGCCTATATAAATACAGATAAAGTCAAGCGATGTCTGGCAATGATCTATAGTTTATTGATGGAAGAAGGAAGTAAGTCATGTTGAAATTAGTAGTTAATACATTAATGCCCTGGGGAAAAGAGACACCATAAATCTTTATATAATGGTGATTTGAATTCGTCAAGAGTCTATGAAGTTATAAAATAGTTACTAGGTTTTGATATAGATTACAGATAGGACAAAAAAAATTTTTTATATAATTTGCAAAAAAAAAATGATATCAGAATTCTGAGGTAAAAATAATATGAAATAAGAACTTTAAAATGCTGTTGCAAGCTTGACATGTTTCCTTTAAAAATAGAAATTCTAAACTAGCTGTGAATTTTGAAAGAGATATTTTGAGAAACATGTAATGTAAAATTATTATTAATGACTAAATACATAGATGAACAAAGTAATGCGTTATGTTATTGGAGACAAGAAACATTAGGAGAAAGTGACATTATTTTGACTATATTTTTTGTGTGTGCTAGTTACGAGAGAGAATTATAACCTTCTTGGGGATTCCTAAAAAATGTTAAAAGGTTTTTGAAAGTAAACTACTACAATTTTCTGACTGACAGCCATCTTTTTTGTTCTGGTTTCGTTACAAGAGTGAAAAAAAACTTGTTCAGAAAGAAAAGTATTATAGTTGACCTGTTACAACCTGCCACAATCTTTTTCTTTTTCAGAGCCTCGCAACATGGTTGACATGTTTCTATGGAGACATTTAGGTGAACACTTTGATGAAGTTTCATACTTTGTGATGACAAGATTATTGGAACATTTGGTCAAGGTGACTGAAACTTTTTCTCTGTTATTTAGTTTGTGTGTGTAAATATTGTCATGGGCATAAAGAAAGCCCTGTTGCAGAAGTCCTGGGTTAAAAGGCATGGGGGGGGGAGAGAGAAAAGAAATGTCGCCTTTAGTATAGGGTAAACATTCAGACATTGGGTTTTCTTAATGGTTTAAACTCAATCACTATTTTATCCCTACAATAGGATAAACACACGCATTTTTTACTATGGTATGAAGTTTGTTATTTCTTACAAATGAACTTATCAGTAATGTCATTTCAATCTTTAGCCAGAGGATATTGATGAAATTGAGTTGTACATAGATGTTCTCCTTTGTCTGGGTCTCAGAAGTCAAAAGTTATTGAAAGAGACACAAGTTCTGCTGGACTTTGTTCATAAAACATTCTCAGTTTCTCTTAAGGGAGGGAACTCTGAACAGGTAAGTTGCTAACAAGTTATTTTCTTTATCATTCCTTCTGTGTTTTATCTATAAATGACTAGAACTGTATAAGACTTGAAATATTCTCCACTACCTGACACTGGCGCATTTTTGTTTTGAAGTAAATCATTGATTGAATTTGTTTGTTTGTATTTGAATGTATTTATTGTTTTGGAAATGTGTGAATTTAAACAAGAAATTTCTTTTTTTCCTGTATTCCAATAGAACTTGGACCTTTGTGATCTCCATTGTACGGCAGCAATGAAGTTATTGGCTGTTACTCTGGAGATATTGAAAAGTCAAACCAAGAACTTCGCACTGTGTCCTTCTGATATTTCAAGTGCTATTTTTAGCATGACACGTGTTGCAGATGTACCTCTGCCATTTGCTCGCAAGAGGGATAGGTAAGTAACAGATTGATTTTTAAAAAAAAATTAAAACGTGAAGGAGGCTTAATGATTTTCTGTGAGTGACCTATTTAACTAATATTCTATTCTTTTTAGCAATGAGAGTTTTACAAAATCTCAAGTTGGTCGTCTGATCAGTTTCTTCATCTCCTGTAAGTGGAAGTGTCAAAAACTCTTAGTGGAGCTCAGTTTATACATGCCAACTGGAGACTCTAAGAATTCTCTACATTCCAATCTGAGATCCATCCTTGAAGGCGCTATGGAAGATGTGGGATTAGGTTCAGGTGCCTCTGATGTTGAAATATTGCAAACTGTGGAAATAATTACAAGTCAGGTAACATAAAAACAAAACACTTTCTTATTAATTTACTTGTACTATAGGGGCACCACTGTTGACTCATATCACAACCCAACATTCAAAATAAGTTAACACTACCAGACAGATGGATCGCTTTTTTTTGGTAATTTCCAAAACGACCATTATGCCTGTGGACCATTTTTTTAATACTTGCTGATTTCATTAAAAAATTGAGTCTGAGTGTAAAAATAACCAACAAATCATAATAAAACTATATGTTTTGCTTTGCATTGAATTGGTGTAGTTTTACATAAAACTTTTGAGAAAGTTTGCAATAAACATGAACCAGACACGTATAACATAGGTCTAGGCTTGTAATAAGTTGATTATTAGTTGATTTAGACCCCTAGAAGTAACAACTTCATAAAGAGTAATGTTTTTTTTCTTGCATTGAATGATACTGTGAGAGATTGATTGATAAGAAAAAAAACTGAATTTCATTAGATCTAGTGGATCAAAGATAGCAAGTAAAGAAGTGCATGACCCTAAGGAGCTCAGGACATAGGGAACAGTCTGTTTCAGGGGCTCAGGACATAGGGAACAGTCTGTTTCAGGGGCTCAGGACATAGGGAACAGTCTGTTTCAAGGGCTCAGGGCATATTGAACAGTCTGTTTCAGGGGCTCAGGGCATATTGAACAGGCTGTTTCAGGGGCTTAGGGCATATTGAACAGTCTGTTTTGGAGGCTCAGGGCATATTGAACAGCCTGTTTCAAGGGCTCAGGGCTGGTAGAGTTAAGCACGACTTGTTCAGTCCTTGTACCATTCATGTAATGTTTTTTGACCTTTCTTCAACCTTATAGTTTGTTTTTACTATCTGACTTTATGATATCATATTACCTTGACAGTGATGAAATACTGGATAAATCTTACATCCAACTTAAGGGTCCCTTGCACTTTTATTATTGTTTTATCATTGTTTTATGATATACATGCAACCTTTACTACAGGCACTTATCAGTGAGTGAAGCTTGCATTTGTTAAATTTTTAACCCATAACATACCAAGCTTATGAAGTCAATATGATATACCAAGCTATTAGTGGTAGATTACTCAAAATAGGTTTTTTGTGGGTTTATGAAACTAAATTTCATTACAAAGGTCAAGAGAAAATGAGCTATTACAGTTAGAATAGGATAATCAAAAGTCAGCCTCTGGGGATCACAACGGAACCCTCCTTGGTCTGTAAAGAGTGTAAAGTAAAAGATTTTCAATACATTGAGGTCATATTCATACTGGTCAAGCCGACAAGCTCTAAGTGGTTTTACTCTAAATGATTATACTCTTACTGGTTTAAGCTTTTAATGGTTATAATTTCATTGGTTTTACTCTAAATGATTATACTCCTCATACTGGTTTCTGATTTTAGTGGTTGTACTCTCATTATTTCAACTTTTTACAAATTATTATAATCCAGAAGGTTCCTTCTAATTGGTGTATATCTAAAGATTGATGTGTCTTGTCTCTAGCTCCTACAGGACACAACCACCGCCTCCAGTTTTGTCAAGATGTTGAAGCTGAGCTGGCTTAATGTTATAGAAGAGAAAAAGAATGCTAATTACTGGAGGAAACTCAAAGCATTCATACCTGTGTTGTTACATAGGTCAGTTTTTCTACAAGACAATGCTGTCATTGAGGCCAGTGTGAAAGAGGTACATTTATTAGTAATGCAGAATGATGCTGTTAACATTTCTAAGCTATTTATGTCAATATAGGGAAGTTATGCGCCTTGAGTGAAGATGGCCACTTGTTTATTTTCACTGTTCTAATTAATATGCACAGCTAGATTAACACATGGATGCATGTAGGACATAATTATCTTTTCTTCTTTTGGAGGGACATCTGTAATTGATATGATAAGATTGGGTGGGCTACTTCTTGCTATGTTAATATATTATGTTTGATAAAGTTTGATGCTGTAAAGTAGGATTACAATTTAAACAAAAAATGTTTATTCATAATGCCGGCAGTAGTAAACTTTGGGGTAATGTACATAGTCCTACTACCTTAATGTTACAGTGCAGCTGTTTCATTAGTTGTAGAGGTCAGAGTAAAAGATGAAATATATGATATCACATCCTAAAATAAAGTGGTCTAAGAATTTTGTCCAAAGAATTGATTGTAAATAAGAGAACTGTATTTAAGTGATTCCATGTTGTTTCTGCTCTATATCCAAAAGTTTCTGGTTTGATTGCTTGCTGAGACTCTTGGACTCACACTTATATCTGGGCTGAGATCCTTGAGTTTAACAGCTCCTAATTGTTTATCTTGTTTTAGCTGGAGGGGAGTTAACTGTGAGAGGTTTTTGCTATAGTCTCATCAGTCATGAAACTCATGTAAACTATTGGCAACATAAATTTATGGAACTCACTGGTTGAACACTGCAAGTGAATCATTTAATTTAACATTTTAGTTCATTTAATTTTAGATTGGGTTATTTTGTTTGGTTTCAGTATATGGAAAAATTGAATGTTCTAAGTGCAGACAAGACTGGAATCATGTACTTGGTGTTGGATCACTTGTGTGAAAGGACTCTGAAAGAAGATGCTGATAGACAAATTGCCACTAAACTCATCCCTTTTCTGGTTGAAGGTTGCTACACAGGCAGCTTGAGTAAGAGAGGTGAAAGGTCAGTGCTAAACATTTTAAATTTAACCTAACTAGCCCTCTCTATGTACCTTATAGCCCTATGATTCAGCTAATTATTATTTTATATATTAATTAAATGTTTCAATAGTGGCCATTAGAATCTTTCCATTACATTTTTATCATTATAATGTTCTTTAAGTAATTTATATTTTTCCATTGCATTAGATGTTTCTGTAAAAACATTTTTAAAAGTCTGTAGTGTCCACAAGTCTGACATTAATTTCAGAGTTTGGCTTGATGTCTGCTCCTACATTGAAAGTTTGGGGTCAAGCTGTTCAGTAAATGAGATCACCTCCAGGTAACATGAGTTTTTTTGTGTTTTTGTGCTTCTGTTTCCCTCTTTAATTGCAAAAATAGATTTGAGTACCTACTCCAAACTGCTTGCAGTCTATCAGTCATGTCCTCAAAATCAGAAGAAAGTCGATGTCTAAAATGTAAATGTTCAACTAACACTTTCATCCACAGCCACAATGACACTTTTGGTAAATCAATACTCATCTATTGTTTCATGCTTGCTTCAGGGCACAACATGTGGCCTAAATTGTGCCAGTGTGTCAAAAAAACAAAACAAAAAACCCAAACCCACGTTCTAATCAATCTGGGGAAGGGAGTGGGTGTTTTTATGTTGCTTTTAGACACTCGTCAAACATAAATCTCAAATTTGAAATTCATTGAGATGACCACTCTAGCCCCCTCAATGTGAAGTAGCCAGTCTGTTTATGCCAATCAAAAAGTAAAGTTCCCCTTTAAGACCTTGTAGTCTATAGGGCAGAGAATGTTAAGATCATTTGTTTCTTTGGCCAACTGTTAACGAGCAGGGTGTCATGTGGCCAGCACAATGACTAACTTTCTTTACTTTCCCAACTTAAGTCAGGTACCCATTAGAGTTGGATGGACTCAGGGTGCCCTAAAAAAAAAAAACACATCCCACAATCTAATATAAAATTTGAGTGTGAATGTTGTTGTCAAAGTATAGATTGAGAAGTCACACACATACACAAAACATTGTTGCTTATTTATCTTTATATTTTTTTTTGTTCTGTTGGTTAGCTCAAATAAAATAATTTAAAACAAACATTTTAATTTCAGCATGTCAAGAAATGACCTGTTTACTCGAGTTATTCTTTTAAACTGGCTGTCCACATTACGACCTGATGTAGCAACTGACCACACATTTGTTGTCCAGTTTCTGGAGGCTCTGAAAGGGACTTACATGGACCTGGCAGTGCTGACCACCTACAAACAGTTCTCCAACTCTCTCAGCCACAGACAGAAGCATCGTATGTCATTGGTGTTTCTTCTTTTGGCAGACTTTATAACAAAGGTAAGCAGTGAGGCACTGACACCACCTCTAACTTGATGGCAGCTAACTGACACAGGCTACTCAGTAATTATTTAACTTTGTCCTTACTCTTGTTAAGTTTCTTTCAAAAACAAGATGTTTAGGGTGAAGGTAAGTTCACCTTTTTCCCTGGCTGCCTGGTATGTACACTGACTTGACTGTTGCCTTGATGGTCCCATGTTTGATACCTGCTTGCTGCTATCTCCTGCTGGAGGCTTAGAATGTAATAAATTCTAAATAAAAATAATTAATTAGTTATCCAGGATATTATATCATCAACACACGACCATTGGCTATTACTCATCCGGTGCCAAATATTTTTTTGACTACCGTAAAATTAAGGATAAAAATT
This sequence comes from Biomphalaria pfeifferi, assembly GCA_030265305.1. Lineage (NCBI taxonomy): Eukaryota > Metazoa > Mollusca > Gastropoda > Planorbidae > Biomphalaria > Biomphalaria pfeifferi. The sequence goes on from JASAOG010000074.1 coordinate 3,024,782, forward strand.
TTATTGCATCTGAACACATAATCTCCTGCTGGAGAACACATAACTGGAGAACACATAAACTCTCAACCTTCCTTCAGCTTCTTTGCTGTATCTTCAGTTTGTTCCTGGTGAGGAGCTGGAGACTAAACAAAAACTAATCTTTTAGTGGAATTGAAGTGAAATGATTAAAATTTTAAACTGCTGGTACTGCACTAAGCTGTTCAAATATTAGCAGATGTGAACTTTTTTTTTTAAATGTTTGTTTTGTATCTCTCAGGATATATGTGACAGTTTTCTGCCTGACCTATGGCAGGCCCTGGAGCTGGAATGTCACCCTTCAGTTCGTCAGAATATTGAATGGCTAGTCATGCTGTTAATGATTAGATTTCCTGACATTGTGAACAACATTTGGGAAATAATGATCAGGGTTTGTTGTTTGTTTGTTTTTTGTACTAATTCTCATAGAATGAGAAATTTTAATTTAAATATCTTTTTAAAAAAAAAATATTTTTAAAAATTTATATTCCTTTTTGTGTTTCTTCTGCAGTATAATGACAAGAGAAGTGTTTGTTTGTGTTCTCTTTTTCTTATTATATCTCACATCGGACCCAAGTTGCCAGGACATATACAGGTAATCATTAATTTTTTACTTTAACCCCGCCACATAATCGGCTCTCCATGTTACAAAATTAAAAGCAAAAAAAAAAAAAAAAATTCTTTTAATAGTTTCTTTAACTGAGACAAAAGTTGTATGAATGTGTGTTTTTGTGTGTGAGTGCAATGACTTTTTTTGTTGTGTTTGTCCATTAATGTAATATTTTTTCACTTCACATTTTCAAACTTAATAATTTTTTTTCAATGTCATAATCCATAATGAATAGTTCAATCAATCACTTGAAATTTGCTGCTGCAACTTGGCTTTAACTGTAATTTTGCCACTAAATTTTATTCCATTAGAATGTTGTAGTCTACTTGCTGTTTTATTTTCTTTACATTTTTACCTTTAGTTCTTATGATCCCTAACTGCTATATTTAAAAAACCCTTCTTGGTGGCTTTCATTTAGGTGCCTTACTTCAAGAAAGCCTTGTCAACTCTCCTTCCATGGACCATGGCCCACCACTACAACACTAGAATTTTTGCCCAGACTGCTGTAGTTCGACTCTGGGATCAGGTGCAAAGCCTGAGCTTAAAAGAGGTGGAGACTCAGTACTTTGTGGTGCCAGAATCTATTCAGTTCATGTTCTCCAATAGGTAATACTGGCTTTCAGTTTTTTTGTTTTTTTTTATTGTTTCACTATTTGAACAGTGGTGGTAGTATTGATAGACTAAGATCAACAAATTTTGCACGTGTGTATTTCATGGTTTTTCATAAATCTAACATCTAGTGTCTTTGATTCAGTAATGCCAGTGACACAGTACACAAGCTACTCAACAACTACATCTACAGCAGTTTTGACCCAGTTAGAGATTTTAGTATGGAAGTAAGCACATCTGTTTGACCTACTATTAATTTCATGCTTTTTTTTCTATTCATACTTAAATACCTAATTTAAAATTAGAACATTTAATGACAATCTCAAAATTAAAAAAAAATGTGTATGAAAGAAACTAAAATATTTCAAGATGACTCAAATAATTTAAAAACTTGAAAAATAAACTATTATTAGCAAGGAAAGGGTTTAATTAAACTGACAATGAGGAGATGGTCACTGAAAACTTACTAGATAAAGCAGTTTAACAATTAAATGACCAGAAACAGTAGTAAAATTATCTCTGTAAGGCCAAGTCAAATTTCAGTGGCTTTTATATAGTAGTGAAAATTAATAATGTAAAGATTTTGAGTTATCAAATATTCTTATCAAATAATATTTTTTAAAATGCTGCTTTGACTTCAGACAATATTCTACACACTTCCAAAACTAGCCTGTCTAGCGGATGAGGAATGGATTCGTCCATATTACTTTGTGCGCAGGGATGCAAAATGGCAGGGAGATGGTTTAAAATGTTTGATTAAACTTTTGAATCCATCTGATCAACTTGCTTTGTGTAAGAAAGGTCCATGGAGAAGTAAAGCTCAAGGTACCGTATAGCATAGGCTACATTAGTTAACCACATTCATAGGCTACATTAGTTAACCACATTCATAGGCTACATTAGTTAGCCACATTCATAGGTTGCATTAGTTAACCGCATTCATGGGCTATATTAGTTAACCACATTCATAGGCTACATTATTTACATATGTTAGCCATTAGTTCTAGAAACATTGAAACTTTAGATCAATAGAACTCTACATACTCAAGGTCTAAATAAATTGTTTTTTATAGTCCCTTCCTTGCAAGAGCCCTCTCCCCCCCCCCCCCTTTTCCCAACCAAAAATGTCATTGATTTGTGTGACGTTAATATTAGATTTCTAGGCCATTAGTGAGTTTAAGAGCATGAGATGTTTGAATAGTCATTCCTCATCTCATATGCTTGACTATTGTCAATTGAGGCTGAATGCTTCATCGCCCTTCAAATTTCTAATGCACTCCCTCCATAGAAAAACTGCCACTTCAGATAATAGAAGTGTAAAAGCAAGTTCCATGAAGAACAGAATAGTGACTTAGTACAGTGTTATTTCACTTCATCAGAAAACCATTTCTGAGAGTCCCTTTGTGATTTCCCTGCGGTTGCCAGAAACTAAAATTCTCAAAAGGTCATTTCTGCAGAAAAGGACAAATCTTAAACCTGAAAAGGAAAATGTCATTATTTGACATTTGCCTGTGTGTAAATTTAGTAATGGTTTAGTTTTATTGGCCTTCCCGTGAGGCTCAGATATTGAGTCTGGTGGAACTGTTTTCACTAACAGAAGAAGGGGGAAAGGCGAGTAACTGGCACCTAAACCAGTAAGCTTCGTGCAGGAGGGGCTCATTAGCCATTGTTGGCTACCCACCTAGGAGAAAGAAAACTCTGCAGCTATACCCAATCATGGGAAAGGCTTCAGGAGTCAACCCTGAGAAAGAAAAATCAGAATCCTTAGGGAGTATGCAGCACTGAGTGCTACATCCTGGCAAAGCCTTTAAACTGTATCCCACTTGCCATTTCTTTGAACACATCAGATGCGTGAAGAGGGTGAAACTGATGTGTGGGCAACATCGTTCCAATCACAGCTAATGCCCAGGCATTATCTCAACATCCATGAGATGATCCATAGTTGCTTGCAAATGAAGGAGGCCATATCTAGTAGATTTTCATCTTTTAAAGCAATATACTATGTTTCACTTCACCAGCTGAAAATGAAGATGACATTGTGGAATCAGCTGATGGAGATGTACAAAAAAAGATCATGCCATGGAGACAGATGTCACCAGATCAGGAAACAGAAGCAGAGCTAGACTTCCAGAGAGTGAAACCTACAGGACGTCTTATATTGGTTACATCCCTTATTGACAAAGTACCAAATCTTGGAGGTAATTAACTTCATAATGAAATAAACATAAAACAGTGAGAAAATCGTCATGTTATCTTAAATGGTACATTAAACTTGTGCTGGGGGGAGGGGTTATTTAAATTTCTGTCAATCCTCAACTCTTTCAGGGCAAATTATTTTGATTGTCTGGGACAAACAAAAAACTAATGTAACTTTTTTATTTTATTTTAATCTAACATATTGGATTTTATTTTAAAGGAAAAAGAAAACAATTGGTTACAAAAGTACCGTCATTAAATAAAATCCAATTTACTACCAAAACAAAGCAATATCTATCACATCCAGCAGGAGTTTACAAAGGACTAGTACTATAATTAGCAACTTGTGCTTCCCTAAACAATGCCAAGTACTCAGAAGTTCAGAAAACAGTCCATCTCAGTGGGGAAAGGTGGCCATGTAGAAAATCACTTATCTTCCAAGAGAGGTCATGAGTTTGAATCCCTGTGAAATCTGGTATTTTATATTTTTGAAGATTTTTAGAATGTCCTTGAGTCCAATGGGGAGTAAAGGTATTTGGTCATTGTGCTAGCGGTATGACACCCTCATTAGCAATCAGCAATACTTTTCACTGGTTGCAAGTAGAAAAATAAAAGCTCTATCATTGTTTGATTGTGAGGAAGTCAAATAGGCAGACAAAGGTTTCAAAATCTCAGTAATTTTAAAGCTACCATCGAGTATTTGTATACATTAATTTCATATGATGTCATTAGTTGTTGCAATACTTTCAATTTGTTATTAGGACTCTGTCGCACAAGTGAAATATTTGGTGTGTCAGAATTTGTTATTGGTAACCTGACCCATATTGAAGACAGGATGTTTCAAAATTTGAGCGTCTCGGCACAGAAATGGATCCCAATTACAGAGGTAATAATACACTCAATGGCTTCACTAGCTTACCATCATGTATTTACCTTTGATAAGCTTAGCCTTACTAGGAATAAAAACTAAGTCAAATATGATATATGTTTCTTATAAAGTTTGTTAGAACTTATTTTACAAAAATATAAAAAGATTTAAAAATTTTACAAAAATATAAAAAGATTTAAAAATCCAAAACTATAGATTATTTTAGCCCAACTTGTAAAGGATGAACTTCAAAATAAGTAGTTTCTCAATGTAAGCATACTAATTTATCTGTGTTTATTTCATATGCCAAAAAAGTGCTTACTTCTGTGTTTATTTCAGGTGATGAGACCTAAGCTTTTGACCTACTTAGAGGAAAAAAAACTGGAAGGCTACACCCTCGTTGGTGTGGAACAAACTGCTAACAGTGTCAGCCTGAAAGATTACAAGTTTCCAGAGAAAACATTATTGCTGTTAGGGTAAGCGTCTGGAATGTAGAAGTTAATGAGCAGTGAAAAATGAAAACTTTTTAAACTCTCCTTATTGGTCCAGTAACCACTGTTGGCAGTGATGAAGGTTTTGTTAGTCAATAGTTTATAAAATTCATCTACAATTTCAATGGGAACAATAAAGTGATCATTCTCTTAAACGAACTATAAACCTAAGTTAAATCAGGACATCAACTACACATCCCAAGAAAGTAATCAGCTCATCAGGGCAATTAAGATTCAATACTATGGTGAATGATCTTTGGCCACCTCTGAGTCCACCCAGCTCTAATGGGTACCTGACATTAGTAGGGTAAAAGTAAAGGCGTTTGGTCATTGAGCTGGCACCCTCGCTAATCGTGGGCAGAGAAACAGATGACCTTTACATCATTCGCACCATAGATATCAAGGTCTGAAGGGGGAAATTTACTTTACTATGACTAATGGTTGAGAATGGCATAGAGTGGACAACTCATTGACTGAATACCTTTACTTTCCTAAACTAGTATCAGGTACCTATTAATGAGATATTGCTCATCTTCAATTACTAAAGAGGAACTTCTTTATTTGCAGTTTTTTTTAAAGAATGCTGTGTTTGTTTTCATTTTTGTTTCAATTAATTTCATTTATTTAGAAAAGGATTTTTAAAAATTTGTTAACATTATTTGCTCTTAATAAATTAAGGATCTGATTTTTTAAACTAATAGAGCACTGGATTACAAATTATTTTCTTTGTTTCTGAAGTATATGTCTTCTCATTGAAAGAAAATTTAAACTGCTAAACTAGTATACATCACATGTCTTCATTTTTTAAATAAATTGTTTATTGATCCATTGCAGCAATGAAAGGGAGGGCATCCCAGTAGAGATAATTCAATCCCTGGACATATGTGTGGAGATTCCTCAACAAGGTGTCATTCGGTCTCTCAACGTTCACGTATGTGGCGCTCTGTTTGTGTGGGAGTACACTCGACAACACATGCAGGAGTCACAAAGAAATATACTTCCAAGGAGCAATGAATGATACTTGCTCTACTTTAGTTTGTTGTTATCAAAATATTGGAGGAGGGTAAATATGGTGAAAATGAATCTATTGTTACTACAAGATACCTAAGTTATTTTATATATTATATATCTTGTGTCGGATATAACTGTATCTATAACTCCCTGCAATGAGCAGAGAAAATACAATGTTGATTAACGGGTGCCTGTATTCTATTTTCAACTAAATATTATATGTGCAAAATTATACAAATCCTATTATTATTATTTTCTGGCCAAAAGCTTAAAAGGGAAGCAACTCATCTGATCATATTAGTTTATGAGAACAATGACCAGAAATATAATAAGACAAAATGTATTTTAGATTATGTAGTTAGAAGTAGATAATAAGGTCTATTATATACATATAACATAAACAGAATTAGATAACATCACTGGTCAGGGGGGCTATTCTTTCTATCAGATGTAGGTCACAACCAGCTGTCAACTGTACATCATCCAACCTGCATACAATACTCCAAGTATCATAACTGATATGATCATACTTTTACCATTTTCCCAGCGTAAACTTTTTAATTTTTTTCCTGATGAAGGAAGTAAAAAATATTATTTTTAGAAATATATACTTTTGGATGACATATTTTTGTAGAATTTATAAAGCTTGACAATTGATATTTTACAGGAGACAATTTTAGTGCATTATATGATTATCAAAAGTCACATTTATAGTTGCTATTTAAAACAATTCTCATGATAATAAAATGTATCTATATTCTTTCATTTCTTGTGTTTTGATTTAAATTTAAAAAGTGTATTTATAACAATGAGATGCCCTTGTACCTTAGCGAACTGATTACTCCATATGTCCCCCAGAGAGCCCTGTGCTCAACGGACTCAACGCTTTTAGTGGTGCCATGTTTCTCCCTCAAAAGCTATGGTCTGCGGCTTTTTCAGTGCATGGACCAAAGGTTTGGAACTCACTCCCCATTGATCTCAGACAACATGCTTCACCACTTTTAAGAAGAACATTAAGACCTATCTGTTTTAAACTTTTTTAGATTAATTGTAATTTCAGCTGTGGTGTTTGTTAAGTTATTACAGTGCCCTGAGCCTACATTTTGTTTGTTAACAGCGCTTTATAAATAAAATTATTATTAAAAGGAGGCAAATCCATTCCTAGCTTTTAGGTGTATTCTTTGTACAGACTAACAATTGAGAAACTACACATTGTATAAACTAACAACTTTCCTGTGCTTTTTTAGCAGTAGAAACAAAAACAAAAATCTGATATAAACAAAGAGCAGATTACTGTGAATAATAAAGTATGAAAGTCTTCCAGAAGAATGCTGGGAAATAAAAAAAAAAAAAAAAAGAAATATTAAAGCTTCTACTATAACCAAAGATATTCTTCTAGCTAGCTTTTAGCTTCTGGGTTCAAAACATAGCATGATTGACTCCTCAACCTGTCATGTTAAAAACCAGTTTGCATCATGATGAGCCATTTAAGCTTTAATCAAGAAATCTGACTGCAAAATTCCACTGCTTTGTGGTTGTGCTTCCCTAAAAGGATGTCTTATGGGACAGTCTAATTGTTAAAAAAAAAAAAAAAAAGTAAAGTTCCCCTTTCAGACCTTATGGTCTATAGGGCAGATGATGTAAAGGTCATCTGTTTCTGTGGCCTACAGTCAACGAGGGTGTCATGTGGACAGCACAACGACCAACCGCCTTTACTTTTCAACTATTGTCAGGTACCCATTAGAGCTGGGTGGACTCAGAGGTGCCCAAAGATCCCGAAATTAAAAATTCCGGTTTTCACCTGGATTCGAACCTGAACCCCCGGTTCAGAAACTAAGCGCTTTACCGCTTAGCCACAGCGCCTCCATAAAAATATTGCCTACCCCCTTAATCATTTCCTACAAGATGTGCGAATGCTAAGCCATCTCTCTCTTTACTTCAATCTAGATCATTGCCCTAAACAAATCACCTATTCTGGGCCCAACTCTTGGGTTCTGAGCATTCTAGTCTTTAAAAGGAAACTCATCATGTAGATTGTTAGAACTAGTGAGTGCATTATCAGAGTCAAGTATAGAGATACAAAAAATGACTGTCCGTTGAATATGCTAATCCCTCCATGTACCACAGACAACCCTTTTTAATTAACCTATCATGCCTCTTGCACTTCTAATATGAAAATGGAACTAGTGACTAAAACTTACTTCAAAATTCAAAGCCTATGGAAACCCCCAAGCTTACACAAAATCAGTTTAAAAAGTAAGACTTTTACAAACAAATAAACCTACTATTGTCTACTAATGTTTGCTCCAATAACTTCTTTTCTTGTTTCAACTCAGATCTGTGAAATATAAAAAAAGAACAATTCAGTAAAGTGAGAAAAGTTAATAACATTGAAGACTAAACTCTAAGGTGTTACTGCTGAAGTAACTGACATTTACTTGTTTTACAGGCTTTCTGTTTGCTATGATGCTTATATAGATATATATTATGTCTTACGTTGGATATAATTGTTTATATATAATCCAATGAACATGCCTATTTAAATGATAGTAGTATAACTTTATAACTAGTTTTAAAAGGCCTCAGATGCAGTAGAATTTAAAAAGTAATTACACTGGGCATCTGAGTAAAATCATTGAATTTGAAAATAATTCACCATATGAACAACACTGAAACTGGATTTTCTTTTTTTATACTGGTAATGAAAGTACATGCAAATTCTAAGATTGTGGATATTGTATGTAGAGATTTTATTCTAACAATGTATAAGCTGAAATGCAAGTTCAATTTGTCTTATCTAAAACAAAAAAGATTTTCTATTTGTAAACTATTCTATGGAGTTTGTTACCTTTCCTCATGTGTCATCATAGTCAACCTTTGTAATCTCTCAATGACATCCAAACGTTCTTCACATTTTGCAACACTCTTCTCAAGATCTTCAATCTGAACACAGAAAAATTGTATCCGAGTAATAGACTTAGACTAGAAATAGACATAGATCAAAGTGGCTGTCAGGACTTAGCACTTGGTTATTAAATGAATTTAGGTAATAATCACATTTATGGGTTACGGTAGTTTTAGTTTTCATGTGTTGTCTTGATCATGGTAGACAGGTATTAATTTTATTGTATCTGGTATTGTAGCTGAGTTTGAATCCTGATTTTGAATTGTAATTTCAAAATGTCCCCAGTGATAACAGAGAAATGAGAATAGTTGTGAAACGGAATGGCCACATGACACAATTTGTAATCATTAGCCACAGAAATGAATTTTACATCTTCTATCCTATAAATCATCTAGGTGATTAAGAAAGCTTGACTTTTTTCCCCATTACATCCCCTTATAGGACAAGTATAGAATTTTGACTAACAACAATTAAGTTTAAAATAAGGTTTATTACTGGGAATGGGATTTTTGACAGCTAGCTATCTTTTAATTGAATTCAATAAAGACAGAAAATTAGGTTTAGGCATACAGCATGCTGAAATTACCAAAGTAAACAAAAGAAAACTGAATGTCTATGTCCTGTTATGATTTGATCTTTCTCAGGCATTCTCAGGTGTCAGCTTTGCCATATAGTACATATGTGACACAAACTAGATCTATAAGCCATAAGTGTGGTTTAAGTTATGGTTCAACACTTTAAACATCCTTATCTCTAGTGTGCATTTTAAATGCTAGGGCAAGTTGTTCTTTGTGTTTAAGAATCATTAAGCTTTTATTGATGTTATCTACCGAGGCCAGGAAACTAAAGTATTTATATTTTTAATTATTGCTTCACATTCATTCAAATGATAAACCAAGTGATCACTAATGACTAACATCTAATAATATACCAAACATACATTCTGTACTTAAAGAGGCTAAAAATAAACATGTTTACATGTAAAGATAACAAGATTGTCATCAATTTAATGGGAAGCTGGAGAAAAAACAAATATGATAGTCATCTAATCATCAGACTCAGGCTAATTAATAGATGGCACCTTGCTCACAGCATACATAGTCATGTTAGAGTGACTCATTAGTTTACTCACTGCAAATCTTTGGAACTTTGTATAAGTAGATCAAGACTCTAGATCTGAATCACCAATACAGCATTATACTATTGTTAAACTTTTGAATATGTTGCTAAGCCTAATGACAGTAACTGAAAAATGATGTCTAGACTAATCAATTTCAAGGCTAATCTATTCTTACCAGTTTGAGTTATTCTAAATCAATTAATTAAATACATTAAATAATACGACTCAATGATCAATCTAGTCTAAATCTATCATAGAATTCATTATTTTTTATTAGATTTACCTCTGTAACAACTGTTTTCATTTTCAAACACACTCATTGAATGTAGATCTATAGATCTGGATTGTTTCTACTGTGAAGACAGGTAGACTCAGATTTTCTCGATCTTCTTTCGCTTCTCAATTTTCTACGTGTACACATTTTAAGGATAAAAATGTGTACTTCTTTCTTTTTTAACATTTATGAACGAAATAAAAGACTTTTTTAAAAAAATGCTGTACCGTAATCACGCACTTTGTCAATTGGTCAAGCTATATATAAATTTAGCTTTATATTTTAATTTAAATTGATAAATAATTATGTAGATTAGATAAATATTGTTACTAGAACAAAAATATTAACTATAATAACCCACCCACCCCCCTTTTAGGTTTTAGATAGACTCGCCCAATTTATGAAACTAGGTCAAGTAGGGTTTAAAGTTCAGACACGAGGTTTTGTTATGCTAAAATTCGGCTAGCCGTAATCGTAATGCAACACCAGACTGACGGCAAGATCTCTAGGCAGCCATATTGGTGCAGGCCATATTTTTATTGCGTTGTCTAGCTGTTGGATCAAGACTAAAAGAAATATTTCTAAGGGAGGATAACCTAGTTGATTTTTAATACAGTGAGCTAAAACATGTTAGGAAGAGTGAGAAAATAAAACAAATACAATTAATAGGAATATATGCTATATTGGTTGAAGTATTAAAAAGGGGGGGGGGGGGTATACATTATTATTCTTAAATTAGAATGACAGTAATAACACGAAAAAGCGTAAATCTAGGTACCGATTTTTTATGCTATAAAAATTGAATTTAAATAGATATGATGGGATTATTGTATAGATGAATACAGTACATTTTAAATGTTTTGATAAAGATGTAAGGTGCTGACAACTTGTAATATTTTTTAACAAAGTTGAATTAATTGTTGTGTGTTATGAGGCTTGTTGCATAGTATCTAGAACACGCTATACACAGCTTATGTCCTTATAGAAAAGAATGTCATAAATATTTATTAACTTTGATAGATATATACCAGGTACAATGACTGTCTGTAATCTAGCCTCTAGACTAGAGTCACTGAAGCTGAAATGGGTGAAACTGCGGGAGCGGGCCGGGGGGGGGGGGGTAGAAGATGGGGCTGAAAGAGGTGGGTGACCGTGTACAGGCCCAGGCTCTCAGATTCATTTGCGGCACCTATAGAATGAGCCCAACTTCCGCTGCAGAAATCATGTCCAACGTGGCTCCTCTCAGCCTGAGGAGAGAGCGCGCCGGGCTAACGGCCCTGGAACGCTACCAAAGGGGCGAACCAGGGCTCCCGACCCATACATTAGTCACTCAGTGGAGAGTAAAAAAACAGGATAAAATGGACATCATTTATGCACCGCGCGTCAAATTTGAGTGCTCAAGCTGGCCTCTCCACTGACCGGGTCCCAATCCGACGGATAAGCACGTGCCCGCCCTGGAGGAGACAGCACATCCCTCCCATAAATTTCACTATACACGGGTTGGAGGGGGCCACAAAACGACACACACACCCGGATTTACTCGGAAAAATGGCATTGGACACACTAAAGACCTACCCGGCCGATTCCATCTACTGTTACACAGACGGGTCGGTCATGAAGGACTCCGTAAGAGCTGGGTATGGGGCCTATATCTGTTACCCAGAACACGAACCAGACAAGCCTCGCCACATGTAGCTTTGATGCAGAATTAACGAATTAACCAATACACTCAATTATCTGCTCCAAAAACTGCGCGAAAAGATAACCTTTGCGACAACTGTTGTAATAGTTACCGATTCCCAGTCCTGCCTCCAAGCCATGGCTGGCTTAGGGGGAAAGTCCAAATTGGTGGAAGAGGCATTAGCCGCCGCAAATAACATCCGCCTATTTATTGGAGCTGTCATCTTTATGCAGTGGGTGCCCTTGCACTGCGGCGTGAGGGGCAATGCCGTGGCTGATGCTCTAGCTCGAGAAGGAGCGCTGGCCGTGCCCACTTTCGAGTCACCAAGTACCTTCCAACAGGCTACCACAGTTATACCAGAGTGGGTACATGAAAAATGGTTGAAATCCTGGGATGATTCCAACACTGCCAGGGGAGTCTGGCAGCACATGCGTCACCCAAATCGAGAGGACCCGTGGTGGAGGCTAAAAAGGTCGGAACAAACAACAATAGCGCAGTGACGTACGGGACACTTGCCCAATACGTGCGTACTTCGCCCGGTTCCGGCCAAATTTTGATGCCTGTTGCCGACACTGCGGGGAATCAGAAGAGACGGTGGCGCACGTCTTGCAAGAGTGTTCGCAGCTCAGCGAGCTGCGGTAAGACGTATCCAGTGGTTCACTATGTTTGTATGGAAGCTATGAGGCACTACGCCAAACAGCAGAGTTCCTTACGAGGGCACTACGGGAGACCTTGGTCTCCCTGCCTTGTCACCAATTGGAGTTCATCTCAGGTCCCAAGTCCAGAATGAGAAAGTAGGGGGGCCGGCATTAATCACGATAGGCTAATGGATAATCTGTAAGTAAAATTTTAAAATATTTTATTTTCAAATACCCGTATTAATTGTAAAAAAAATGTAAACAAAAAAGTCCACGTATAGGATAATAGGGAAAATCATCGGTGACACACACACACGCAATATTAATTGAACCATTAGCAAATTGGAAAAAAGAAACATGAGATGATTTTTTTAAAGTTTATTAAATAATTGCCAGAGAAAGACAGAACATAAACATTTTATTATTAACAAACTTGAGCTATAAAACACATACAAATGTATAGAAATGCTATAGATTCTCAATATATTAAAATGAAAATATATGTTTTGATGAAATAAAATAGGTCTACACTTACTAACCCATCTATATTTATTTATCAAAATTATATTTTTTAGTTGGCAGCAAAAAAAACTTCCTCAATTTTATTTTTTGTTTTATTTTTGCATCAGTAACGAAGTCCATCTGGCAAAAAGTGGCCGCCTGTTGCCGTGATAGCAACGGTAAATAAATGAACTGAAACAGGATCTTGCCACAGGGATCAATCGAACCTAAAGTAAGTTGTTTTATTTATTTATTTTACAAATGAACTTGTTGGTGTAGATATAGACCCAGAACAAGATAGATTACTCTTATTCTTAATATGTATGATGTAATACTAATAGAGATAGTCTATTTACAATGGATGTTCATGGTGTTCTGATCGGATAACCTTACACTGTTTAACATTGAACAGCTGAAAGTTTCTGATTAAACCCTGATGTTACGGAAACTTTTAAAACTATTCATGTTTAAATAACTTCTAATGAACATGCCCCCATTATTTTCTATGATAGAAATCAAAGGGGAAAGTGTTTGTTTGTTGTTGTTTTTCCAATAATCATTTTGTTCTTGGGCACATTAGATATAATTAATCAGCATTCTAGGATTTTATAAATTCAATTAGGCATACAATAAGGCTAAAGCGTGCGATTGAATGGATCCAATTTAAACCATACACCTGGAGCACATGCAGTCAAACTATAAGTTGTCCATGTCACCAAAAATAAACTTACTGCCTATACAGAATTCATTTTAGTTTACCTCAGCGCATGATCACCTACACACGTACACAGCATGTCAAACTTGTCTGGCGTCATTTTTTTTTTAATGCTAGATCTGTATATCATGGTCTACTTTTTTTTTTACACATCGTAACTTAGTATCTCAAATATTTCTTTCAACTCTCTGGCACCATTCTACAATCAGCTGTCTATGTCTAAATATCTCCACCTCTTCCACCCATCCCCGCTTTTTTCTCTCTCGTAATTACCCCCCCCCCCCTTTTTTTTGTCTTGTATTTCTATGGGCCTTCAATTGTGATCATTATTTTCGTATACTGGTTAATGGGGCCTTAATGTCGCTTTTATACATGTTTGATATCAATATTTCAACAGCAACTGGCTAGCTAGAGAGATAGCGTGAAGTAGGGCACGGAAAGCACTTGAAATTCCCTCTGGGTTGAAGTAGTTTAAGTAAGCTCTTACGTTTTGGAAAACAATTTAGAATGAGACTTGATCCTAATGCCAGAGGACCAACACACTATCGGCATTGGTTGTGCTTGCTGGTAAACTAACGTAATGTCATGTCACATCTGCGACACACCCATGTCAAATTTTTAATGGCACACTGGACTAAAATTAATATTTCGCTTATACATATATTATTGTTTTTTCTGTTAAAGTAGGCCTATTGGCTTACTTGACTTAATTCTTCTGACTCCCAGTGGAACACTGTGGAACACTGTAGAACAGAGGGCCACATCAATAGCCTACTTCAGATAACTTCGCTATCGGACTCCGTTCTGGGCGATTGTTGGGTCATCCTGCCCTCCTTGCCTTTAGTTCTATTGTTCTTCTTCGTGTTTGCTTTGGTCTCCAACCATTTCTTTTCTTCCGTGGGTTCCAGTGAATTTTTCCCTTTGCATACATACACTTACACACACACACACCATTTTTTTCGAACGTCTTTTGTAGTATTTGTACAAATTGTACACTAGAATAGGTTAATTGTAGAATAGGTCATTTACAGTCTACAGTGCACTATCCTGTTACTCTTCAATTAAAACATTGTATGTCAAATGTGCTATTTACTGCACTTTAATAATGGATCAACTGGCATAAAAACCCCATCGCTAAGCCAAAATAGAAACTATAGTTTTGCTTTATTTTTTTTATAAGGGGGTTTACCACAAAATCTCGCTCTGCTAAGTTCATTGAATTGAATTAAGCGATTGTAGCTTTGCTTTGCTTTTTATTGGAAGAGGATATTAACATCGAAAATCATTGGCTACATTTATGGAATTTAGAGACTGTAGTTTTCCTTTAGGTCTATATTAGCTTGGAGAAAAGGGTTTAAACTCACCCCCTCCACAAGCTCATGAAATATGGTGACTGTAATTTACTTTAATTTTTTAAATTGAAAAGCTTTTGGGGGGGGGAACTTTAAACCCCCTGGAGGATTTTTTTAAACTCACCCCCCCCCCCCTTGGCTAAACTTATGGCTAAACTTGGCTAAACTTATGGAAATCGGATAATGTAGTTTGCTTTGGTTTTTTAATTGAACTAATCTATGCGACGCAGTGGGCCCCGCACTTTCATAGGACACCCACTTTCATAGGACCGCGCTAATTCTAGGTGTATAAATTATTAAATGAAACCATTGTATAACTTATAACAGGTTTCCCGCGGCCTTCTGTCGATTTACCAGGAGCTCCTGGAACTCTCCTGAAATTGCAAAATATACCAAAAAGTCCTGGAAATATCCGGAAATTATGAAAATCTTTAGAAAACTCACACAAATCTCCTGAAATATATAGACAAAATTGTTATTTTGGGGTGTCATTCAATATGGAAAACCTACGCCTAATATAAAAAAAAACGGCATTATGCAATGCTCGTAATTGTGGAATCTAGTGAAAGAAGCTTCTCGCACCTCAAACTAATGAAGAATTACTTGAGGTCAACAATTCTCGTAGATAGATTGAAACATTTGGTAATTCATGCTATTGAGCGTGATCTATGTAGAAAACAGAATTCTTATGATATACTGTATGACTTCGCTACACGCAAGGCTCGTGTAGTAATTCTGTGCATAGTAAAGAATGAATAAAATGCAAAGACGAATATATTTTCTAATACAAACTCTTAATTTTCACTTATTATCTGTATCCCTACCCAAACCCTACCCGTTTCGCATTGGGCCCACAATGGTTAACTCCGGCCCTGATATTTAGTGACGGGTGAATACAGAGTAGATTACTTGTTCTCGTTCCATAACTTCTTGGTCACAATGGTAAAGTCCGGCCCTGCTATTCCCCCCCCCCCTCTTTTCTTTTTTTTTTTGGCTCTAAAATTACGTGGGGTAACTCTTGTCCGTCCGACTTGCAGAAATACAATAGTGATCTTTCCATTACTTGGTGTCCAAACTCTTGAACCATGAAGAGAATTATAAATATATATATATATATATGGGGGGGTAGGGTTGAAACAAAATAGCCCATTGACTATGCCATCACTTTTAAAGCTTTGACTTGACAAATGTAAAAAAAAAAAAATGTTGTTTCTTTAATATTGTACGATATTTAAAAAAATAATAATATCAATTGTTTCTGTAAAGTCAATTCTTTGCATAATAAGGTATTTCAATTTTAAAATAAGTTATTCAATCGACGTATTGATTATTTAATAGAATTGTTAGTACAGCTTGAAATCCTATCTAGACATTGATCTAGCTCACACAGTCTCTGCTTTATAATACAGCATGAAATCCACGAATGGCAAGTTTCTAAAGCCTTATCAAAGTACCATCTGCAGTGATACAGAGAAGACTATAGAGGACACTGCACAGGAAAGTTTCCTCAGAGAAAACAACAGCATGGTAAACAAAGATGGACAGAGGTCAAGCTATCTACTTGTAAGTACTTTTTTGTATGTATTTGCTTGCTGGTTCGATGGTATATCTGTGCATGTGAGTATGTTGGGTCATTATTGAATTTTGTGTATGTTGGGTCAGGGAAGAATTTTATGTATGTTGGGTCATTAGAGAATTTTGTGTTTGTTGGGTCAGGGGAGAATTTTGTGTATGTTGGGTCAGGGAAGAATTTTTGTATGTTGGGTGAGTGGAGAATTTTGTGTATGTTGGGTCAGTGAAGAATTTTGTGTATGTTGGGTCAGTGGAGAATTTTGTGTATGTTGGGTCAGTGGAGAATTTTGTGTATGTTGGGTCAGTGGAGAATTTTGTGTTTGTTGGGTCAGTGGAGAATTTTGTGTATGTTGGGTCAGTGAAGAATTTTGTGTATGTTGGGTCAGTGGAGAATTTTGTGTATGTTGGGTCAGTGGATAATTTTGTGTATGTTGGGTCAGTGAAGAATTTTGTGTATGTTGGGTCAGTGGAGAATTTTGTGTATGTTGGGTCAGTGGATAATTTTGTGTATGTTGGGTCAGTGGAAAATTTTGTGTATGTTGGGTCAGTGGAGAATTTTGTGTATGTTGGGTGAGTGGAGAATTTTGTGTATGTTGGGTCAGTGAAGAATTGTGTGTATGTTGGGTCAGCCTGATCGTCTAACAGATGAAAACGTAAAAGGACATTTCAGTACGTGTTTACATATAAACTCTTCTGTATTGAAAGTTACAGACACTCCTTGATAAAAAGATTATTAAGTCTTACAAGTATCCATCTATAAACTTAGTCGTGCATTGGTTTTCCTGGCTGAATCAGGCAACCCGTTCCTTACTCTAATGTTTGTAAAAATGTAAAATGTTTTATATGTTTCGGATGTTCCTTCAGAGTTGAAGATAGTTTACTTCCTAGTCCAAACCTCTCGCTGGACGACGGGGGTGGCAAAGGGCAGGGTATGAACCCTTGACCATCGACAAGTCCGAACGACTATGCATGCATACGCACTACCAGGCAGCCACCCTAATGGCACTAGAGGAGTAGCATTTGTATGTATTTGTCCTAACAAAGCAATGTCTTCGATTCCGAGGAGTAAGAATGCATGCTGTGATTTACATTATTACGCAGACCCAGTTGCGACCTACATATTTTCCCGCTTCTCATGCAGACAAAGCCGTTTTCCGCTGGCGGTCTATTTAAGTTTTCTTTCCGTCTTCTGGCTTTTCATTGAGTCTCAAATGTTTGTCCCGCAGCCTCTGTGAGAGCTCTCCAACTGTCTCTTTCTGAGGTAATCTGCTGCCAGCTTCTTTCCACTATGCCAGTGAGAGCGAAATGGCGCCTTAGTTGATCTTTATAGCGTTTGCGGGGAGGGTTTTTCGCCGTCCTCCTCTAAGCTCTCCAAAGAATGATCCTAGCATACAGAAGTAGGAAAATACCTTCATTGTGTGTGTCTTTCTGAGTGTCTCGTTATGTTGTGTTTTCCTAGTTGTAAGTTGTAGTTCAGTGTTTTAGGAATTATTGCAAGTTGTTTTATTTTATTTTTGAGATCAATGTCCTGGACTGTGTCTGTGAAGTGGTTTTACTAGTGGTGTATTTTCGAACATACATATTAAAGGCAATGAAGTTTCAATGTCTTTAAAATAATCATAACTATTTTCTTTTTTTGACATTGAAGTTGAAAGCATAAATGCAGCCTCAGTTTCAAGTAATATATTCACGTACCTACACTTTATTTTTTTATTGTCCCCCAAAGACGCGGTGGCTGAGCGGTAAAGCTCTTGGCTTTCGAACCGGAGGGTCCCAGGTTCAAATCCTGGTGAAGACTTGGATTTTCAATTTTGGGATCTTTCGAGCGCCTCTGTGTCAACCTAGCTCTAAAGGGTACCTGACATTAGTTAGGGAAAAGTAAAGGCGGTTGTGCTGGCCACATGACACCCTCGTTAACCGTGGGCCACAGAAACAGATGACATTTGCATCCTCTGACATATAGACAGGGCCAGTCCCACAGGTTGCGGGGCCCTATGCGAAACGAATTGCGAGGGGCCTAATTTGGCTTGTGATAGAGATAATAAGTGAAAATAAAGATTTTGTATTAGAAAATAAATTCGTCTTTGCATTTTATTCATTCTTTACTAAATACAAAATCACTGTCAAAAATTAACTTTACGAGACAACTACAGTAGGTAGGAGTTTTCTAACAAAAAGCCGATAAACATTCAGATCTGCCTTTTAGATTTACTATTGACTCGCAAAATATTGCTTTTGTTGTTTTTTTCTAAGAGGTCGAGATAGATTGATATCTATATTTGTATGCCAGTGACTATCAAGTTAGTTAAGTATTTGAACTTCTTGTTTTGGTTAAAATTCATCTTATTACATTTTTATTAAATGAAAGCTGACAATACGTTTTTTTTTACCGTGAGTAGGATTGGCGTTTTCCATATTGAATGACATCCCGAAATGACAATTTTGTATGTTATAAGTCAGTTTTCAGAAGTTTTTAAGAATTTCAGGAGATTTTCATGACTTTTTCGTATATTTTGTAAATTCAGGAGAATTCAAGGAACCTTTAATAATAAATTAAAATGGTTTAATTTAATAATTGACGCTTCGCGCGGGGCCTATGAAAGTGATTTACTCAACATTTCTAATACTAACTTGACGATAACGAAGTAATGTTCCGGAAGCAGACATTGACGCATGACATTGACAATTAGAACAAAAGTGACATTTTTCTGTCATACTGTCATGTGTTTATGTTACGTTACGTGAAATCGAGGATGTCGTTCACGTCTATTCTCATCTTTGATGTCCCATAGTCCATTTAAGAAAACACAAAATTTAATCCAATTCTTTACTATCCGGCTATTCTCTACTAGTTACTGTTTAAAACATCAACTTTTTGTCTTTCTCTGGCAATGTCAGGATCGAGATTTGTTATACGAAAACAAAAAGTTCATTATGGTCCCTATAACTGTGTCCTCTCAGGGATGTTCTAATGATGTGTCATGTCTCCTGCACCAGTACTGCCCTCTGACACATTGCAAGAATGAATGGCTGCCCGTGTGGCATGCGCTCGAGATTGTCGTTCGATGGTCCCGGGTTTAAACCTTGCCTGCTGCCATCCCGCGCCGTCTTGTGGGTGATTTGGACAAGGATGTAATTATCTTAAAATTTAAGAAACACCCGTGGCATGTAATACATTGTTATTATACATGTTAAGGGCCCCCTAATATGTCTGCTAGGTCAGTTGAAATCAGCCCTTTGGCAAATACTAGAATTGGGAATTTTTTTTTGTTTCTGCCAGGTTTTGAACCTGTCTAAGTTATGTTTCCATTTTTATTTCTATTTCTATTGTTTGTTGTCGTTGTGGGATAGTGGTGTGTTGAAATCTAGTGGATCGATTCATACGGGCCTATATGTGGCAAATATTTTCAGTTAGGCGTCCTGTTTGTCTCTATCAAGTCACGTGTCCAGGCAAAATGTTGATGAATTCGTTTTGCAATGTAGGTATGCATATTTTGACCAAGCCAGAGATATTGCCATTATGAGTTTGGTAGCCTCACAAGTAGGCTAATGTTATATTTTGACCAAACCAGAAATATTGCCATTATGAGTTTGGTAGTCTCACAAGTAGGCTAATGTTATATTTTGACCAAACCAGAGATATTGCCATTATGAGTTTGGTAGCCTCATAAGTAGGCTAATGTTACGCTCTTTCGAAATTTGTCAAATAACATCGAGGTGAAATATATTCTTTTCATAATTTCTAGACCTGGTAACCAAGGGTCGCTTATGGTCTGATAACTCAAGCCCTGATAACTTGGCTTTGTGTTGCGGTAGCGTTGTAGGCTATTTTTTCGGGGTACATGTAATTATGCGACAGTATTTAATATAGCTATAACTATTATTATAAATTGTGATGCACAGTATCTTTCCTTCATCTGCTTAGAGAGGGGGGGAATTGTGTGGGCGACATCGTTCCAATTATAGCTAATGCCCAGGCATTGATCTCATGTCTATGACATAATCCATAGGAGTTCATACAAAAAAGTCTTTCTCTCTCTCCCTACTTTCTGTCTCTGTCTCCCTCTCCCTTCTCTCTTTCTCTCTAATTCTGTAACCTTCAACTTACGACGAAAAAGGTACTACATAATACACCCACAGTAGCCAACACCTGAGTTTGTATCCAACTTGTCCACATCGTCACAGTGTCCAGCATTTGACTGTGCGACCCTTTCCTTTATCTCTGTACATTGGAGGATAACCTTGAACTATAACCGTGTTTTACAAAAAGAGCTCTAGCTATCCCATCATGCTCATCTTTAGATTCACGACTAGAGCCATCTGTTTATCACATAATCTTTAGTCCTGTAACATGGCACAATCTTGTATCTTGATAGTGTTTTAAAATAAACTGATCTCCCAACCTGGACAAGTTCAATTCTCTAATGGAAAGTAAAATACCCAATTTAGACAAATTCAATTCTCTAATGGAAAGTAAAATACCCAACTCACACAATTTCAATTCTCTAATGGAAAGTAAAATACCCAACTCAGACAAGTTCAATTCTCTAATGGAAAGTAAAATACCCAATTCAGACAAGTTCAATTCTCTAATGGAAAGTAAAATACCCAGCTCAGTCAAGTTCAATTCTCTAATGAAAAGTAAAATACCCAGCTCAGTCAAGTTCTATTCAGGCAATGAACAGATGTCTTTGAACGTTTGGTTTGTTGATTGCGATTGTGTTCGACAGTTTTCGACTTTATTGGTTTAGTTCCTGTTGTTCAGAGAGACGCACTGCATGTGTCTAACGTCATTGTACAGTCTAGACATGGACAAACTACTCGGCCAAGGCTGCCCCGTGATGGCTAGCATTCTTGTCCGTAACTGTCCCTAGCGATCGGTTAGCGTTGCTACTAAATTTACCTCTTTAGTGTGAGACAATGAACTGAAAAATATCAATCCATTCGAGTTGTAAGTCTCAACTTTGAGATTTTTTACTGTTTGGCGGACCTTAAAATAACGTCTACAATTGAAACCAGACAAACTGTACATGTGTAGTAAATGCCTCCTCCTCTTGTGTTTCTGATTTATGTTTTCATTGTCGTCAATTATTCATCTATTCTTGAACCAGTTTCCATGGTTTTGCAGTCTTTGAAACTGACCATAGTGGTCGCTCAACAGCACATCAGCAGTCACATTAATGGCATAATCAAAAACCAACTTGACCATCCTGAGAACACGTCAGAGATGTCATATTGAGGAAGGAGAGACTGCTGGCAGAAAAACTTGATACCGTATATTGAGTTGCTGCTGCCGAGAATTCGCAGTCGACAGACACACTCAGAAAAATACATATCTTTGGTTTTTGGGAGTTATTACAGAACATGGCTTTACGATACATATCTTGATTCTTAATTTTCTTCATTTACGTCTCGCTTTTCGAGCAATAATAACGGTCAGTTCAACTTGTTTTTGTCTTCATCCTAAAACGATGCAAAAGCTGCAATGCAAAGAAGAATATCAGAACTGTACGATAGGCGTTCATCGCCAGCTTGTCCATCGCGACGAAAAGCAATTCGTTAGTAAAATTATTGACAGTTTCGGCAGCCACAGTCAACGTTTGCAGTTTTTGTTTGATCGAACGTAGGGAAGCACGGGCCTCATAGATAAAGTCAACAATGTTGTGCAGTGAATACTTTGTTCACGTTTTTAGTTTCTTTTTTTTTTATTTCATGAATAAGAAGTATTTACTGTGCATTTAATATCGATTAGGTATGAGGGCACGAATGGGGGGGGGGAGGGAGGGGGTCTTTTCTTTAATATTATAACAAGAAAGTTGAGACTACTACTTTGAGCCATGGGCGGCAGCTTGCACCTCTCTGCGAAAAATCCTGCGGGCGCCCATGTACCCAGCTCAGACAAGTTCAATTCTGTAATGGGGAAACTATTAAGTCATAACGCGAATCGATGCCGATGGTTCGTTTTCCGTTCCTCTACTGACAGCGTGTAACCCAATCTACATCCCCTTCCCCGGCCATGAGTGCAAAGTCCTACTATCTTTTTAGGATGTCACCCTGTCAGGAGTACATAGCCTCTTTCTTATAACTACAGTCTTTCCGCTAATAACTACGTAGTCTCCTGCTAATAACTAGTAGTCTCCTGTCATTAACTACGTAGTCTCCTGCTAATAACTACATAGTCTCCTGTCAATAACTACGCAGTCTCCTGCTAATAACTACGTAGTCTCCTGCTGATGACTACATAGTCTCTTGCTAATAACCACGTAGTCTCCTGCTGATGACTACGTATTCTCTTGCTAATAACTACGTAGTCTCCTGCTACTAACTACGGAGTCTCCTGCAAATAACCACGTAGTCTCCCGCTAATGACTACGTAGTCTCCTGTTTATAACTACGTAGTCTCCTGTTAATAGCTACGTAGTCTCCAGCTGATAACTACGTAGTCTCCTGCTAATAACTATGTAGCTTTCCCCCATGACTACTGTCTCCCTCCCATGACTACAGACATTCTCTAATGACTACTGTATCCCTCACATAACTAAAGTCTCCTTCTCGTGATATTTCAATTCAAGTCACCAACTTTTACACATAAAATCTTATGGTCTGTGTTTATAAAATTATTCAGTCATTTTTTTCAAATATCAAAAACATGCAAGACACAATCTAATGGTTATCCGAAACTTTGCCCGAAAGAGCAAGGCGTTCAGACTGTTTCACATGCTCAATTTATTGAGAGATTCTTCTTCACTTTTCACGTTGATTTTAGTACCTGGTGACTGAGCCTCGCTCGGTTGAATAATTTTTCGTGGAAAGTTGATAATTACCTTAACTCGTAATGGAAAATCCGAAAAATTGCTGATATATTGTGTTAGTTCTAAATGTCACTGTACAAAGCAAGTGGAATACAAAATCTTCTAAGTGCCAGTACATTCTAGAAAAAATATTGCTCGAGTCGTTTTCCTTTGCAACTTTTGCGTAAAGTTGTAATTGGCCTATTATTGGCCTGGAAGAAAGTCTTTGCAGTGTTACTTCTGAAATGGTTACGTTCAGACATTTTATAACAGCACTGCATGTACTCCGAGAACATTGAAACTAAAACTTTTGTTATGCCCCGTAGTCATAATGGCTTTTGTTTTTTCACGTAACTTCTGAGCTTCATCGAACATCAAATGATGCTAAATCTCCAATTTCCTGGAAAATGCTGCACTTTTCCCAGATCGACTTGAAAATAATTGCCTTAATGTTTTAAAGAAGGTTTGATCAAATCCTTTTTCGAACATAAAAAGTCGGAGTAGATGTACAGTTTATTCTAAAGTTTAGATTTATATTGTAATAATTCGGCATCAAAATAAAATATTACTATGCATAATTTTGCATGTATGTCGATTCTCTATTGAAGTTTAATTGTATTATTATTATATTGCTAACATTGAGTTTTTTGTTCATGTTGGACCTACACAGGTGAAATATGTTATTAAAATCTGATCAAAACAGGGTGTTTAGCTAGAACAATAAAACGTTGTGTGGGGAGCCGGGGGAGGAGGGGTGCAAAAGATCATTGTAAGAATATATGTCAAACATTATCAATATAAAAGTGTTCTAAATCAACCTCGTCGAGTAATCCAACTCTTGTATTCAAAGTTTCATCAGTAAATAATGAGTAAATACACCCAAACTCTAGACATATAATGATGAGGTTTTTTTAAGACCGAAGACTAATCAGGTGCTCTCTTCTGTGTCAATTAAAGCAAGTTGGCGCTTAAGCCGGTCTCTAAAGTGTTTCTTGGCTGCTCCCTATGATTTCATTCCCGTTCACTTCATCCCCATTCACTTCATCCCCATTCACTTCATCCCGGTCATTTCATCTTCTGGTCATTTCATCTCCTGGTCATTTCATCCCCTGGTCATTTCATCCCCTGGTTATTTCATAAAGGCCATATTGCAGAAATTCAGATGAACAATCAAACTATAGAACAAGTACAAGAATATAAATATCTAAGTACAACCATCAACAACAAAATGAAATGAAATCAACATTGTCAAAACCTCTACACAAAAATTCACCAACGACTCTTCTATCTCAGAGAGCTAAGAAAATTTAACATCGACAAAACAATTATTAAACTTTTCTATACAGCAACCATCTGCAGTCTAATTAACTTTGCCATCACCTGCTAGTATGGTATACTTCACTGGCACAAAGACTTAGACTAAATAGACTAATTAAAAAAGCATCGCATAACACTCAAATACAGCTACCATCTCTTGAAGAGCTTTATCATGAAAAATGCCTTTCCAAAATACTCTCGATTCTTAAGGACAACCTGCAACGATTAAACCACTGTTACATAAGATCTGAACGAAGTGGTCGTCTCCTTTCCATTAGGACTAAAACAGAAAGATTTAAAAACTCCTTTATCCCACTGTCGGTCAGAGTGCTACAAGATCAGCTGTCGTCATCGAGAAGTACATAGAAGTCAAATTCATAAAGCGCTGGTTGTGAATGTGTAGAAGTCAAATTCATAAAGCCCTGGTTGTGAATGTGTATGTGGTTTCGTGTGTGAATGTTGTTCGAATTTTTCATCTATACTGTTATTGTACAGTATGTGCGCTGATGTTGTCAATTGTAGTCAAACTGAATTTCCATTTGATTGGATCAATAAAATTATCTTATCTTATCTTCATCTCCTGGTCATTTCATTTCCTGGTCATTTCATTCTCTGGTCATTTCATCTCATGGTCATTTCATCCGCTGGTCATTCCATCCTCTAAGACTAATCCATCAAATAATAATTGTAAAAAGTATGAAATTAACAATATTTCATATATTTATTATCATTTACATCACAAAAACATGGCACATTAATAAGAATAGAATAAAATGTAATTTAAAAGATATAAATGTAACATCTATAGATAGCGACAATGTAAAAATTGTTTTTGCTTGTTAATTGAAATCAATAAGATAGGCACAGAAGACGATCCATTGATTGCTGTATTGCTGTACATCCTTTGCAATTTCTTGGCCAAACGTTCTGTCAGGGTTTGAACTGACACGCTCATATTCAAGAACGATTGACAATTCAAGATAAAGTGAAAGATGGCCGTAAGGAGATAAGTTATCAGCGGCAAAAGATTTCCACTACTTCTACAACATGTTGCCCTTTAATCATTTCATCACGGAATATGTGCAGGATAATACTGACCTCTTTTAGATCAAATAGAAACAATATAACTTATTACAACCCCTGCTTTCCAGTATGGTCCAAATTTGACATATCTGTAAGTTCTCAGCAAGGAGGGGGAACTACTTTTAACACCTAAATAGCATGTCCAAAATATCAAAAAGTATTCTAAATAAACATATTTATATATTAGATTAAATGAGTGCTTAAAGGCAAAGCTTTAATTACATAATTACACAATGACTATGAAAACAAATATTTAATTGGGGGTGAAGTGACCTGGGATGTAATGACCGGTCACCATTTCTTGGCACCCTTCATCTCACCAAAAGAAACTGTCTTGCATACGTTCGTCCCGCATACATGATACGTGCCCTGTCCAGAGAAACTGTCGAACTATAAGCAGTCCCTCTATATTGTCCAAACCGAAATTCGCAACAACAAAGCTATTTAATAGTGCTGTCACCTTATGTCCATGATGGAGCGCAAATATCTTTCCATTACAGGCAGACCACAAAAAACTATTAGCGGCTTTTCCTCAATCAGGGGTCACTAAAAAGGGCATTCACATTTTTAAAAAATTACACTGCGATTCATAAATATTCGTCGCTTTCAATTCGTGTTTGAACAATGCCTGAAAAAGAAAGATTTCAATAGCTACCAAACTCTACCCTCACATTTGTCGCTACCAAACTCTACCCTCACATTTGTCGCTACCAAACTCTACCCTCACATTTGTCGCTACCAAACTCTACCCTCACATTTGTCGCTACCAAACTCTACCCTCACATTTGTCGCTACCAAACTCTACCCTCACATTTGTCGCTACCAAACTCTACCCTCACATTTGTCGCTACCAAACTCTACCCTCACATTTGTCGCTACCAAACTCTACCCTCACATTTGTCGCTACCAAACTCTACCCTCACATTTGTCGCTACCAAACTCTACCCTCACATTTGTCGCTACCAAACTCTACCCTCACATTTGTCGCTACAAAACTCTACCCTCACATTTGTCGCTACCAAACTCTACCCTCACATTTGTCGCTACCAAACTCTACCCTCACATTTGTCGCTACCAAACTCTACCCTCACATTTGTCGCTACCAAACTCCACCCTCACATTTGTCGCTACCAAACTCCACCCTCACATTTGTCGCTACCAAACTCTACCCTCACATTTGTCGCTACCAAACTCTACCCTCACATTTGTCGCTACCAAACTCTACCCTCACATTTGTCGCTACCAAACTCTACCCTCACATTTGTCGCTACCAAACTCTACCCTCACATTTGTCGCTACCAAACTCTACCCTCACATTTGTCGCTACCAAACTCTACCCTCACATTTGTCGCTACCAAACTCTACCCTCACATTTGTCGCTACCTTTATTTTCGCTCTTAAAAATGAATACGAGCACATTGTAATTTTGGTTCTATTACACAAGTACCACTCTTACTAACACTTATGTTGGTTAATTTCTTAGGAAGGAAACATAATCTGCCGAAGTCTAATTATAGCAATGGGAAATACTGCATTCGTCATTAATCTTCGGACTCGAAGACCAGCATTATTATTTTTTGCACGATTTATAAATTGTTTACACTTTAATTGCGGAGACTTGTAAAGGCATTTAGGTGGTTGCATTGGTAAAAAGGCTAATGGAGCCTATAATAAGATGGTGCGCAAATGTATAATTAGGCCTATTGATTCATTAAAACTTATTCATGTTTGCAAGGAAATCTTCTGGTGCAGTAAGCTTAGTGACGTGGGTGGTGTCAAGTTTTTTTTTCCTTTGACGTTATTCGAAACACTTCATAAAATATGTGCAGCCAAAATTAATTTAAAGATAATGAAATAACAGGTTTAAAACCAATATAACTTGATCTGAGTTTTTGCGATGTGACCGATAATTTGAGATTGTTTTTTTTCTCATCTATACTATAAAGTAGAAAGTAAGGCGTATGTATGTCTGTGACGAGATGTTTAAATAGTTGTTTGTGGTTCGTTTATTAAAGTCTAGGGGAAATATTAAATTATCCCGCTCACATATACAAGATTTTGAACAGGCACACCGCAACAGTAAGAACAGACCAGTATATTAAGTTCATAAATTTAAACAATTTAAAGACTAAAAGTTTATACAAGATAATTTAATATAAAAAAATATATAATTGAGAAGTGAAATGGGTATATTACTATCTAACAGAACTGCTCATCATGGATTGGTGATTGGTGAGTGGTTGGAAGAGAAGAGTGTTCCTAGGTCTGGCTACTTATATTCTTAGCTGCTAGCCCGTGGGTCGTCTTCTGGCGGTCGTAGGACTGGCACTAGGAAGGATGAGTCATCCGGCTCTGTCTTAGGACGTCGGCTCGGGATGTCTTCTGTGCTATAGGCAAGCTGGCTCTAGGGTTAGGCCGCTGCCTGTTTAGCAGTTGAGAGGTTTCGTGCTGCAGACTAAGTGTGTAGTAGAACGATCTTTCAGCTGTGGTCTCTAACTCGTAGATGGCCGTGCTAACTCACACCAGGTTGCTCTAATCAGTCGGCATTGGGGAATATTCGATGGCCAAGGACAGTATGCAATGCCTTCTTGTTGACAGGTATATAATTTGGGGGGGGGGGGGGGGGGTATCTGGTGTGGTCGGCTCCGGTTACAGCTTTGGGTGGAGATATGGCCGTTACAGCATGCAGTTACAGATACAGCAACCAGGTACAGCAATCAGTACAGCAACCAGGCTGGGGATAAGGCAGACAATTAGGAACCTCCTAAAGGCATTGAGTAGGGATTCCCATATGCCTTGCAATAATTCAGATGCAGGCATTGGTATCAATCCCAATAAGGTATTTAAGGTGTGAAAAGTTATTAGGTCGCTGCGTGTAGCGCTGGTGCAGCGACTATTGTGCGCTTCTCACGGTTAGCTGGGAAAAACTCAAATGAGCTTAAGTATGCAAGTTTCGTATCGTCACAATGTCTCCGCATAGAAATCAAAACCGTTTCATCGATCTTGATAAAACTTGGCAGAAATGTTCCTTGGGTACCAACTTATACCGTAGTGTATGTATTGTAGCCCTAAAACAAACTTAAGACCCTAAAAAAAAAATGACCAGCTCTATGAAAGCATTGTAATTTCATCGATCTAGGCCATGTTTACATGAGAAAAGATCGAAAGGATCTAGATCTAGATCTAATTTTAAAAATTGCACTTTGCGCAGATAGTTTTTTATTTTGACACATGAAAATACAAAATATAGTCCATTGATCTCATTATAAAATTAACCTTCAAATTTGTGTTTCAAAATAAAATCTTTAACATAAATTCGTTTCTTATATCTGCGAATGTAGAATTGCTTATGAGCATTCTTTATTAGACAATACCGTAATGTTACACATCTTTCTATTCCTAGGTCTAAAACTCTAATTGAACTCTAAGATGATAGAACTTCTCTTCGCAAAGACAGTTTTATACTTTAACACATGAACATAGTAATTATAGTCCATTCATTTCATATTTTAATCAAATTAACATTCAAATTTTTTTTTTCTAAAGCATTTTTCATTCATTCGTTCGCCCCTAAAGCTGCGAAGCCGTGTTGAGATATATTCTAATAGTTTCATTCATTCGCGTACATCTAATTAAAAAGGTCACGCATGCGCACAATGAACTCTATCCAAGCCAATATTTAACTCCAGATTACTCTAGATCTAGATCTATGTCTAAATCATGATCTACTTTATTTTTTAACACATGAACATACAAAATTAAGTCATTTCAAATTTTAATCAAATACATGTAGGCCTACAAGCAAATGTTTTTATTTGAAAAAAAGGATTTAAGTCGATTAGCTATTTTGATAGCTCCATTCATACTATTTTTACATTTACGCATTCGCTTTACTTAAAATATTTTTATTTCGTTTAATTGCTTACAAATCACTCCCAGTGACTCATCGACAGTGATACGCAAACAAAAAACCCGCGGGTAATATATGTCTAGTTTACATAATATTTACGAAATTTTTTAAAAAATCGTTAGATCCATTTTTGAAACAAAAACGTGCTACATTGGTAGTGTAGCCAATGCATGATATCTAAATATTATATTATATATATATATATATATAAGCAAACCTCAGAATATGGGCTTTTCCATTTTAGCTTTGTCATCATACAAACTCTTGGGCCTGAGGCCTCTTTTCTATACTTCTATTTTGGGCATAGTATTTAAACTTGTTTCATTATCTTTTGTCATATTAGTGAGTATTGTTTTCAGTGCCTATTACATTTCAAGAAACTGTTTTAAAAATGGTCAAGATTTTTTAAAAAATTAAATGGTAATATTCTTTTATTTTCTATGCTGTTCGGTTCTGTCATATTTTTCTTGAAAGGAATCCTTTGCAAGCAGATCTTAAGTACTTTCGCATGCCATTTTGAAACTCAATATACGACATTATAGATCTAATACTGAGCAATAATTTTGTTTTGAAGACAAAACAAAACTTTCAACTTGCTATATCTATTTAACCCCTAAAGTGCTTAAATACGTCGCTATGGTAGTTGTGTGTTTATCCTTTAATACGCCTGATGTAGCTATGCAAGTGATGGGTTTGAAGTCCAAAGGGAAAACCGTAAACCTCAAGTTTAAACCAGTGACATGGAAACGACAGCACCGCCGTTTCCAGGGTCACTGATTCGAGCCCTGGTAGGCGCAGTCCCTTATTTTCGTCGCATTTAATTCACTACTTTCTCATTTTAAAACTGGTGATGTATGTATCATCATTTGTTTCAGCACCTAGATTCACTTCTATATTTACCTCAAGTTTAGTGACGACTATGTATGTGAAAATGTTGAAGGTAAACACACTCATACGCTGTTTTCTATTAATAGTTCACGGGTAAACCCGCTCGCTCAATAGCCCAGCGTCTCGTCACTTCCATAAACAAAGCATTACTGTTGACGAGGCTAAGTGATCCAAGAATGTCTGCCCCGTGTCAAGTCGTGTATACATTACAGATCCCCCCCCCCCCCCCCACTCCTCGGACCTATGTAATGGAATGGCTTGAAGTATTTTGACCTTAACCACCACCTCCCCGTTCCATAGCCACCTGAATCTGGTCGTCTGGCTACAACCTTTTTTTTTTGTTTGTTTTAAATACACGTCTTACAGGGCTTGTGTTTTTTTAAACCCAGAAACAAGTTTATTTATCTTTCGGACCCCCGCGTTAAGAAATGTATTGACAATCGCCTTGCCTTCTGTACTTTCCCTATGGCTAGCTAAAAGACTTAGTCATGTAAAACACTGGACTCATTCTTTATCTTCGGACTCGAAGACATTGCCATTAATTAGCCAAATTCGGACGACAGTATACATTTTTTGATAAATTTCCTTCAATTTCTCTTTCTGTTATGTATTAGAAATCTATGCTTGATGACATTGGTGCGATCAGGGATCAGAGTTTGTGATTCTTCCATAGGATTCGAAAGGTTGGAAGTTTGAGCTCTCACCGAGACCATTCCTTATAGAAGTCCTCAACACTGATCTGCAACGTCGTGCAGACCTGTGACGTGGCAACGAGTTATTGGTCCAAACTGCCCACAGGTTGTGACGATGTGGGCCAGTGTTAAGGCCTTCTATTACGATTGGTCTCGCTCTCACCCACACGTGAGGCTATTTCCTCTTTTAGAATACTTTTTTAATTTAAAATTAATCCACAATATACGCTTTGAACGACTACTCTATTAGCACCACATAACAACTTTGAAAGCGTAAACCATGTTTGAGACTCACCAAGTTTTGTATTAGCTAACATTCTCTGATAAAGTTTTATATTATTGTTTCAGTTCACATATGACAAAACCCTAAGAGAACTGACATTTATTGAACTTCTCTACAAATTCTAGTACAACTGAGTAAAAAAAAAATATATATATTTTGCCTCTTTTCTTTTACGAATAATTTCATATGTAACTATATTTAAATAACTGTCAAGTGTGGTCCATTAAAAAAAAAAAAAAGATGGACCTTGAAGTAGTAGATTCTGTACTTCTAGACGCACATCTTTTAAGTAATGGATATACCTTCGAGGCGCAAGGCCCCTCAAACAACCCGAGGGCGTGGGCGGTCGCCTACGTCGCCTACGCCTTGTGACGCCTCTGAGTCTTTGTATCCTAACCACTCAGACACACTAAGTAGCTTATATAGCAGAATCACTGAGACACACTATCCACTGTCTTGTTGGATTGTGTTTTGGTTAACTGCATCGGCGAACTGGGTGTCAAAATCGGCCCGGGCATTTCTATACAATCAGGCCCGTAAATTGCATATCATATGATGGGTATCCAATTCTAGGCCTATCTGACCTCAAAATGATTCTAAGTTTGAGCCACATGCGTACAGTGAGCTCTATATTTTTGATAGGAAGTATAGGCCTTATGTTGCTTTTTAATCGATAAGTGTGTAGCCCCTAAAAGGATGACTCCTACTAGATCTAGTAGCACTTTCTACGGATTTTATTACGGATGTCTACGGATATTACATTATTTCAAAACATTTGTTAGATTACACTGTATAGAGATTTTATACACACGATGCACAGAGGGCCCATTTTATAAAAGAATATTATAAAACCCTTTAACAATTTAAAACATAGTGTTATCTATGGGGCTCTTCCAGTGGCCCTAACGGCCCATTTGTGTACAGGCCCACCGGGCATTTGCCCAAATGCTCATATTACCAGTCCGCCCCTGGTTAACTGTGTGGCTTAATGCCCCACTTGGATCCAATCCATCTGTCCTCGCTGGGCTGTCTAAGCTAATGAGTCCATTACTTCTCAGCTAATTACTGTGTACATTTTAAAATGGCCCTGGCGAGGACATGCGAGATGTTTCAACTTTTTGAATGAGACTTGATGCGATGATAGAACGAGTGTATCACGTGACAAATGACGGATAGAGGAAGTGTGAAAATGAGGCTAGCGCACTGAACTATATTAAAAGTCTACTGTATTATTAGTTAGAAAAAAAATGTGCTTATCTACCACATAGGCTAGTAACTTCAACTGCATCTATCGAGTCTGAATTTTAAAGTCATTTAAAGTCAAGCTCAGTCATATAAAGTCATCTCCTCACGATAAGATCAAAGGGGATTTGGAAAACTCAATCATACATCTTTATTATTATTATTATATTACGTCTGATAAGATTCGACAAGGCTACGTTATGAATCTACATAAGCTAGAACCTGGGCCCACAAAATATTTCCAGGGATATTTTCCATCATTTTGAAGAAAGAGAACAAGAAAAAAAAAGGCCTTATGTTGATTACAAGGTGCCCCATACTTCAAAAACCTTTGGGCCTTAAGTGTAAATCCGGCCCTCATTGTGGCAGAGAGCTTGTCTAGCTGAAGATGTCGGGTAACGTACGTTTACTTCAGATGCAGACACAGTCCAATCGCACATTTTATCTGGGAGTGGGGGCGAATATTTTTCTACAAACTTTATATTAAATCACTCTGTCTGTCTGTCTGGTAAAAAGTTTGTACACGTTATTTCTTCCACACCCAATCTCGGATTAAGATAAAATTTTGCACAATTATTTCTTTTACATGACAACACAAGAATAAAAAAAATTAAACAATTAGTTACTTAACTGTTGTTAATTTAATTATTTTGTTTGGCATCTCGAACAAGGGAAAGAAATTGTGCTTGACTGAAATGGTAGTATAAGCTGAATTAGTTCCCTTTTTATGTCGTCGTCTGAGGCTTAGTGGACACTTAGGGCCTACATGAAATAGGACGAGTCTTTAGAAACAATAGATATACAATCTTCCATGTTTATAGGTTCTACACTAGAAGAGTGGATACCGGGTTGGCTTGAGAAGCTTGAAAAGGCTTTAAATTGATACTACACTTATACAAAATAAAAAGATATGAGCCTTGTTTTTTTTTTTAATATATTTTTTTTTATTTTGTTTGTTATAACCTTAGATTGAACGAAAATATGTTACAAGTTATATTTTACAAGGCTCTAAACCAGGTGTTCTCAACCTGTGGGTCGCGACCCCCTTGGGGGTCGATTGACCATTTGCCAGGGCTCACCTAAGACCATCGAAAATATGGATCGGTATTGTCTCCACTTCCCCTTCCCAATCCTTAGTACGAAACACAGAAAAGTTTTGTTTTTTTTGGTACATATTTGTAATTGTGCACTTGTACCAGTGTGTCTTGAAACATGTAGTGTGTACATAAACATGCAAGTGTGTATGTATGTATATGTATGTGTGTGTGTATGTATGCATATATATATATATATGCGTGTGTGTGTATGTATGTCTATGTTTGTGTGTGTATGTATGTTTATGCGTGTGTATGTATGTATATGTGTGTTTGTATGTATATGCGTGTGTGTGTGCATGGGAGGTGTTACGTTTCTACTCTTTTGTATCCCCCTTCCTCCTCACCTCCTTTTTTCGCCTAGGGGAAAAAAACTTTTTCATAAGTTTACTTTTATACTCGAGACACAAAAAAGTTACCATTAAGTTAGTTTCCTGGGTATTTTCCCCCAGATTTAAGTATTTAAAAAAATTGTCCAAAAACAATTTGACTAATTGTTGCATCAAATAAATGTAGTAGTCTTTAGTCATAATATAGAATGGTATTTCGAACAAAAAATTAACTCACTCCAATAACACGTCTTTTCAGTCTGGCGTTATGGAGTCGTCTGTCTTACCCGAGACCGCTGACAACAACGCCACTCTTTTTGAAGAGGGTATTGTGTCTTGGTTTGTCTTTAAGTGTCTTTAATGTAGGTAACACAATCAACAAGGAATGTCAATGTCTTTCTTTACGAATATTAAGGATGAGTGCAGAGTTTCACATCACTACGGTAACCCACTTACGATCTACCTATTTTCTCATAGCTAATGCAGACAAAGCCATTGTCGCCGGGGGTCTATTTAATTTTTTTTTAAAAGTCTTCTGCGTCTGTCTTCTGCTAGGGCTTTTCTTTGGGTCTCAAATGTGTGTCCCGCAGCTTTTGCGAGGGCTCTCCAACTGTCCCTTTCAGCGGCCATCTGCTGCCAGCTACTTTCCTCTATGCCACTGATGACAAAATGGCGCATGAGTTGATCTTTATAGTGATTACCGGGGGGGCACCTCTGTTACGCCGTCCACCTTTAAGC
Source organism: Biomphalaria pfeifferi (assembly GCA_030265305.1). Taxonomy (NCBI): domain Eukaryota; kingdom Metazoa; phylum Mollusca; class Gastropoda; family Planorbidae; genus Biomphalaria; species Biomphalaria pfeifferi. Next base: position 3,059,707 of record JASAOG010000074.1, read on the forward strand.
TCGCCAAAACGAGATCGCCTTTAGCGGTCCTCCACATGCGGGATAAGCGACCCAGCGCAGCTGTCGAATGGTAAGTAGTACTTCTATACTGCCTACACCGGCCTATAGCAGAACATTATTTGTAAGGTTACCCTTTATGGAGCGAAGACACCTTTGATTGGAGCTTTAGATGCCTTCTATAAAGCACCCAGGTCTCAGAGCCATTAACAAGTGTGTCTGCACTCCAAACTATTATATTTACATAGACACCCTTTCAAAATGTTCCGTTGCGATCAATTTGTTTAGGTGCCCGATTATAGCAGCGCCCTGGGTTATGTACCAAAACTCTTGAGTTACTCGCCTAAGGCTGGGATTTTTCAGGGTTTTTAAGGCGTCCAAAGTCCAACCAGTTCAAAAAGGTAAATTGTCTAAAATTAGGGCCACGAATGACGGTTGGTCGTAGTGGTTTTTTGTATACAGACTGTTAAATCAAATCACTGTACATATATTCTTTTAGTTTACGGTTCCAAGATGCTAAGTGTCCAGAGATAAGGTTGTTTACCTACGGCAGTGGTGCTCAAACAACGGCCGCCGGCCTTATCCTGCCCTTGACGCGGTGTTATGGAGTGTGCGTGCGTGTTTCTATGGTGACGGTGGAAACAGGTTAGCTATGCAGTGTGAATGATGCCAGATAAGTGGCACTGTTGTCAGCGGTCTTAGGTAGGACAGACTTTGAAGACGTGTTATTATAGTGAGTTAATTTTTGTTCAAAATACCATTTAATGTTATTAATAAAGACTAAAACATTTACTTCATTTTATCTCAGGTTGATTTTGTTTATATTTTAATAAAAGTTCTATTTAGTTCTGTTCACAAAAAAGTTATCAAGTTATTTCAGATTTTAAATTTTAAAATAATACGCCTACACGCGGCAAAAATAGTGCAGAATGAAACTGAAGAGGCCCAGTTCCATAGGACTTTTTTGTGTTGATGTGATTCTTACAGGCGTGTGACGTGATGACAAGCGTGTGATGTGATGACTCTAATTAGCGTGTGATGTGATGACTCAAACAAACATGTGATGTTATGACTCAAACAAGCATGTGATGTTGTGACTCTAACAAGCGTGTGATGTGATGACTCTAACAAGCGTGTGATGTGATGACTAATAAGCATGTGATGTGATGACTCTAACTAGCATGTGATGTGATGACACTAACAAGCGTGTGATGTGATGACTAATAAGCGTGTGATGTGATGACTCTAATTAGCGTGTGATGTGATGACTCAAACAAACATGTGATGTTATGACTCAAACAAGCATGTGATGTTGTGACTCTAACAAGCGTGTGATGTGATGACTCTAACAAGCGTGTGATGTGATGACTCTAACAAGCGTGTGATGTGATGACTCTAACTAGCGAGTGATGTGATGACTATAACAAGCGTGTGATGAGATGACTCTAACTAGCGTGTGATGAGATGACTCTAACTAGCATGTGATGTGATGACTCACACGCTTGTGATGTGATGACCTTGACGAGCTAGTCGGTAATTAATTTGTTCCCAGGAAGAAAAAGCATGGGGACCACTGAGTTACAGTTCACAGACACCTGATAGCACCTAGATAGACACTTGAACAACTCATCTCTCTGTACGCTTACAAATGTCTCAGCTTTGATCCACCAGATAAGCATCATGGGAAGGTGAATCTCTTCAAATGTCACGAGCCTCGTTCTGAGACTAAAGAAAAGTTACAGGGCCGTTAAGGCTTTTTTTTTTACCTGGCAGAAGCTGATAAGAGTATTCTCTTGACGCCATTTTGACTTTCCTGAATGTAGCACTCACCGGTTTGTACTTTTAATGTGTGTGTGTGTTCTTGAGTGTGAGTGACAATGTGAAGTACTTTCCCGTACCTACAAATCTGACACCTGGTTTTCTTGAATGCTCTACGCTGGAATGGTCCAGTTCATGCAGTACAAGTAGGACATAAACGTTGGTACAAAGTTGATAAATAAACATCAACATTATCATTGCCTATAAATATCGAGATGGCATTGTAGTTTGACATCTTTCTAAAGTAAGGTCATACGTTCATCTGATCCTAAGAGATTAGTCCACCAAACCTTTTAACAAAGAAAAGAGACGGTCTTTAGAATACCTCCCTGTCAGCTGGATTTCAGTCCGCACATTGTGGTCACTTAAAAGGAATATAAAGATCTTGTATTTTCTTGGGTGCGTGGCCATCGTTCGCTTAGACCCAGGAATGAAAGTGACCAAGGCACAACACCCTGATATATGGCGTGACCCAAGCACTGAATCGACTGACCATCAAAGAAGCGCGACATAGTCCGATCTGACTTTGGGGGAAAACTCTACTCATTGCCCATCTGACTTTGCAGCGCCAGGTGCCATGTCCCCCTCACTGACTTTCAGGGGAATCCCGATTGACAGTATTTTAAAAAAAATCTGGATACATACATATCATCGTCTACACCGAAACTTATTACCCTTACAGGATGTAATTTGAATACCAGAACACAGGGTCATGTAAATGTGTAATGGCTGAAAATAGTCTTGCTAAAAGTTGTCACATGTACTTCGTTTCTTCTTTGGTTGTTTCCCTTGGCTGACCTAAATCCCAGAATAGATTCTCTCTCTTTATATAAGCACATATCTGTTGGTTTACCGACTCTTGTCAACTTTAAAATAATATTTTTATTATATCTGTTGGTTTACCGAATCTTGTCAACTTTAAAATAATATTTTTATTATATCTGTTGGTTTACCGAATCTTGTCAACTTTAAAATAATATTTTTATTATATCTGTTGGTTTACCGAATCTTGTCAACTTTAAAATAATATTTTTATTATATCTGTTGGTTTACCGAATCTTGTCAACTTTAAAATAATATTTTTATTATATCTGTTGGTTTACCGAATCTTGTCAACTTTAAAATAATATTTTTATTATATCTGTTGGTTTACCGAATCTTGTCAACTTTAAAATAATATTTTTATTATATCTGTTGGTTTACCGAATCTTGTCAACTTTAAAATAATATTTTTATTATATCTGTTGGTTTACCGAATCTTGTCAACTTTAAAATAATATTTTTATTATATCTGTTGGTTTACCGAATCTTGTCAACTTTAAAATAATATTTTTATTATATCTGTTGGTTTACCGAATCTTGTCAACTTTAAAATAATATTTTTATTATATCTGTTGGTTTAACGAATCTTGTCAACTTTAAAATAATATTTTTATTATATCTGTTGGTTTACCGAATCTTGTCAACTTTAAAATAATATTTTTATTATATCTGTTGGTTTACCGAATCTTGTCAACTTTAAAATAATATTTTTATTATATCTGTTGGTTTACCGAATCTTGTCAACTTTAAAATAATATTTTTATTATATCTGTTGGTTTACCGAATCTTGTCAACTTTAAAATAATATTTTTATTATATCTGTTGGTTTACCGAATCTTGTCAACTTTAAAATAATATTTTTATTATATCTGTTGGTTTACCGAATCTTGTCAACTTTAAAATAATATTTTTATTATATCTGTTGGTTTACCGAATCTTGTCAACTTTAAAATAATATTTGTATTATATCTGTTGGTTTACCGAATCTTGTCAACTTTAAAATAATATTTTTATTATATCTGTTGGTTTACCGAATCTTGTCAACTTTAAAATAATATTTTTATTATATCTGTTGGTTTACCGAATCTTGTCAACTTTAAAATAATATTTGTATTATATCTGTTGGTTTACCGAATCTTGTCAACTTTAAAATAATATTTGTATTATATCTGTTGGTTTACCGAATCTTGTCAACTTTAAAATAATATTTTTATTATATCTGTTGGTTTACCGAATCTTGTCAACTTTAAAATAATATTTTTATTATATCTGTTGGTTTACCGAATCTTGTCAACTTTAAAATAATATTTTTATTATATCTGTTGGTTTACCGAATCTTGTCAACTTTAAAATAATATTTTTATTATATCTGTTGGTTTAACGAATCTTGTCAACTTTAAAATAATATTTTTATTATATCTGTTGGTTTACCGAATCTTGTCAACTTTAAAATAATATTTTTATTATATCTGTTGGTTTACCGAATCTTGTCAACTTTAAAATAATATTTTTATTATATCTGTTGGTTTACCGAATCTTGTCAACTTTAAAATAATATTTTTATTATATCTGTTGGTTTACCGAATCTTGTCAACTTTAAAATAATATTTTTATTATATCTGTTGGTTTACCGAATCTTGTCAACTTTAAAATAATATTTTTATTATATCTGTTGGTTTACCGAATCTTGTCAACTTTAAAATAATATTTTTATTATATCTGTTGGTTTACCGAATCTTGTCAACTTTAAAATAATATTTGTATTATATCTGTTGGTTTACCGAATCTTGTCAACTTTAAAATAATATTTGTATTATATCTGTTGGTTTACCGAATCTTGTCAACTTTAAAATAATATTTTTATTATATCTGTTGGTTTACCGAATCTTGTCAACTTTAAAATAATATTTTTATTATATCTGTTGGTTTACCGAATCTTGTCAACTTTAAAATAATATTTTTATTATATCTGTTGGTTTACCGAATCTTGTCAACTTTAAAATAATATTTTTATTATATCTGTTGGTTTACCGAATCTTGTCAACTTTAAAATAATATTTTTATTATATCTGTTGGTTTAACGAATCTTGTCAACTTTAAAATAATATTTTTATTATATCTGTTGGTTTAACGAATCTTGTCAACTTTAAAATAATATTTTTATTATCCGTGAGGCTATATGTCTTACAATTTGTGCTTTAAGAATGTGTCAATTAGACTTCGTATGAACACCATGTATTGTCACTGGCTTCGCGCTAAGTCCTTTTCCATTTTTTGTTGTTAGTATAATTTGTATAGGTAAGTGAACATTTCTCCGTTCTCTATAGAGTCAGAGACTAACAGAGTTGCGGAACTTGTTTTCTTCTGACATCATTCAGAATCAATTTAGATGAAAGTTTATTACTGGACTCGCTGCAAAAAAGTGTTTCGCGTCTCTATAGCGTAATCACATTACTTAGTGTTTAACAAGAAAAACATTTTAAATATGACTTTTTTTTTTTGAAGACAGTACCTCCTTTATACATCTTCTAGACTTTTATAGAGCGATTATATTGCTTTTAACGAATAAATTTTAGATTTAAAAAAAAGGGAACATTTTTTATTCCGCCCCCCCCCCCCCCCCCTTTTCTTCCGAGAAAAGAATTCTGGTGAAGCGAATGTGCGGCGTTCCAGTACCACCTCAACGTGGTCGCCGCGTGAACACTCCGCTCTCCTGGAGTGGCCAAGGGTACTGGTTGCTTGCCGCTGATGAATGAGCAGCCGGCAAGTGTAAAAGGAACTCAAAGGGATTATGTCCAGCCCCCCCCCCCCCCGTGGGGCCCCGGGGCAACGGTGAGTAAGAGACCTAACGGGATCTCCGAAAAGGATAGCGCTGGACACCAACTCGAGGGTTGGTCGGGTTCTCCTGGGATTCGGCTGATTCGCGGGTCTCTCTTTGGGCAAAGACTGGACTGACTGGCGCGGCCTTAGCGGTTCTATCTAGCCCGTTCCCTGGCGCGCTAGTGGAGGAATTCGCCGCGACCAATGGTAATTCTGACACTGGGAATGTCGAGAAACGCGCGCCGCCCCACTCCTGCCCTGCAGGAAACATCTGCCAAACTGTGGTGGTGATTGCTTGGGCAGGTTTCTGCCTTGCCCTTAGTGGCGACACAAGTACAGGCCATGCACGCTGCTGCATTAGAGCAGTAACTAAGGCCGCCAACGGTCTTCACCATACAACTATGATAGACACAGACACGGAAAAAAGCGGGCACGAGCAGACCCGAACAGGCTCCGTGTGCCGGGTAGTGGGCTTCAGGCCCGGGCACGAAAAGTCCACTACTAGTCGCCAGCGACCTCGATAAGGGGGAATTTGTCAGGTCGTGGAAAATTAGCTAAAATTCTTCCACCAAAGCCCTCTTCTCAACGAACACTGCATTCGTACCTCCTTCGGATGTCTGATTCGAACAAGGTTGATGGAAGTCTGCCACAACCTCCTGCTGACTTAGATACACGGCAGGCAAATACGACTGGAAGCGAAATAGTGACGGGAACCTCCGGCCCCCAAACAACCCAAACTGACATTAGTGGGATCCAACCCACCCCAGGGACTAAGCCATTTAAACACTAGGTCCCTCCTGATCTTGCAAATTAACATCTGTGGGGTAAAACCCAAGATGTTAGAGCTCTCAAAACTCCTCCACGAGAGGGCAATAGACGTGGCTTTATTACAAGAGACACTAACTGGCAAACGCAATGCCAGTCTCACCGGTTATACCGCATTTAAGTGCAAGTGCACAGACTGCCGGGTCTCATTACCTACGTACGCAACAACCTGGTTGCTACACAATTTCCTGGTCCACGATTGCAAGGGCGTACCGACGCCATCACCCTTGAAGTACATAAACTCGGGCGTAAATTCACAATAACTAATCTGTACACCCCCCCCCCCAAGCACGAAATAAGTCTCGAATATGACTGTACCAATATCAATACTCACAACGTCATCGCAGGAGACTTTAACGCTAAGTCTCAACAGTGGGGCTATGATTCAACCGACTCGTCGGGACATAAAATCCATGAACTCCTTAATAATTCTAATTTGTTCTGTCTGCAAAATAAACATACTTCCCCAACCTTATACCACACTGGAAATGGCAGCCAATCTAGACCTGACCTTACCTTAATTACAGCCAATTTAGAATCTCACACACAATTCCAAGTATTGGACGACATTGGGAGCGACCATAGACTCATACTGGTCACAATTGCCCTCTCAGAGGCCAGTGGTGTAACGCCAAAAATTCCGCGGAAGTGGAGTTACACCAAGGCGAACTGGCCAGCGTACGAGGCAGCAGTCGACGCTGCCCTTATGAATATAGCAGTGGAGGATAGGGACGTCGATACCATATACGGCGAATTAACAGCAGCTTTGTTGGGTGCGGCCAAGAGGTTTGTCCCGCGGACTTATCCCGCGTAAGGCAGAAACGCGTGTGGTCTCAGGAATTGAATAAGCTGGTCCTGAGGCGTAAGCGAGCCCGGAGGCTTGCTGAACGGAAGGGCACCCCTGAAATCCGGCGGGAGTACAATCGGCTCTGTAGAGCCACGAGTGAACTGGCCCGACGCGTCCGGTCGGACCATTGGAACGCTGCCTGCGCCGGGATGGATCTTCGGGACTCCTCGAAAGCCTGGCGTCTTCTGCGAAACCTAGAGGCTAAAGACGCAGCGCGAACGGCTGCCCCTCTATTGTCACCCAGATGGCCGGTCTCTGCGGTAACCAAAATGGCCGGCTTGTTGAATCGACATTTTGCTAAGATCAGCAAGCCCGAAAAGAAGACAGCCACGTCCAAAGCCCTCAACAAAGAACGTAAAAGACTCGAGAGGGAGCCAGATGAGCCTGAAAGCCAAGCAACGTGCAACGCGCACTTCTGTCGTGCTGAGCTGGTCAGAGCGATAGCTAAGTGTAAAAACCGAAAAGCTCCGGGGCCTGACAAGGTCACCCCCGAGATGGTAAAACACATTGGGGGCATTGCAAGAGGCAAACTCCTGGAGTTTATTAATCGAACCTGGGCAGAGTCCAGACTGCCCGGGGCCTGGAAGAGTGCTATCATTGTGCCAGTCCTTAAGAAGGGAAAAGACGCGACTAACGTGGAGTCCCACAGACCCATTTCACTAACCTCAACGCTTGGCAAAGTTGCTGAGCGAATGGTTAACGAGCGGCTAGTTCGGTCCTTTGAGAATGCCGGTATCCTGGCGCCAGAGCAGGCCGGCTTTAGGGCAGGCTTGAGCCCGAACGACCAGGTCACAACATTCGCACAAGAGGTGCTCGAAGGGTTCCAGAGGTCCGAGAGCACATATGCAGTATTCATAGACCTAAAACAGGCTTACGACCGTGTGTGAAAGCAAGGCCTCTATCTAAAGTTAAGAGCCATGGGTGTGCGGGGCAAGATATACAATTGGATACAATCCTTTCTGTCTGGGAGGAGCACAATACAAAATACCAGCACTCCCTTAGCAAGCCAAAACAACAACTTAATGGCCTGCCTCAGGGCTCCGCCCTGTCCTGTACACTCTTCATGGCCTTTCTGAACGATTTGCCCAGCTCACTAAGGTCCAAAAAACTGCTATATGCTGTTGACATTGTCCTCTGGTCAACCGGGAAGAAAGCCGACCAAATTCAGTCGGCACTTCAAGCAGACCTCCATACCATCTCCTCGTATTGCGACAAATGGCAGATTTTGATAAACATTGCCAAAACGACCTGGTCCCTGTTCAGCCTAGGGATCGACATTCTTAAGGCTCCATTCGAGCTTCAACTTGGCGGGCTGCGACTCCAGCGTGAAAATACGCCAAAATATCTAGGGGTGACCCTGGATAGAAAACTGTCAATGCTCCAGCACGTCCAGGATGTTGAAAGAAAAGCCTAGGAGAAGTTAGCGTTATTAAGAAAGCTGGCCAGGACAAAGTGGGGTGCCAAAGCTGACATGCTACGCACATTGTTCTTAGGGGCAGTCAGATCACAAATTGAATACAGCTATACAGTTCAAGTATACGCTAGTAAAACTGCCCTCGAATCACTCGACCGAGTACAAGCACAGGCCCTACGGTTCATTAGTGGCACCTTTCGGACAAGCCCAACAAACGCTGCTGAAATTTTTACAAACGTGGCACCCCTACATCTTAGGAAGGAGAGGGCAGTACGCACGGCCTACGAGCGCTACAATAGGGGCGACTCTAGGCTACCCACCTCTATATTAGTGCAACAGTGGAGAGAGAGGAACCGCATCAAAATGCGATCGTTCCTCCACAGCGGCCAATTTGTCTAAAACAGCTGGGCTCTCCACGGATAGAATACCTATTAGGAGAATAAGTACGTGCCCTCCGTGGAGGAGAAAACCGGCCCCACAAATAAACCTGTCCCTGTTAGGGCAAGAGGGAGCCACCAAGAGGCGATTAACACCTGCCATCCTACAAAACTTGGCATCCATAACCATAAAATCCTACCCATCAGATGCCATTTTCTGCTATACCGATGGGTCGGTAATGAGGGACCCCGACAGATCGGGGTATGGGGCCCTTATAGTCTACCCCGACCGGACTGAACCATGGACGCCGAACTTACAGGGATAACTCGGGCGTTCGAGGCCATTAGGGCCTGAATGCTCCAACGCGAGACTAGCGCCACTACGGTGGTGCTGGTCACCGACTCTCGCTCCAGTCTCCAAGCTATGGGTGGCGGCGGGGGAGGGTCGCTCGTAATAGAAGAGGCAATCGGCGCCGCAGATAACATCCGCCGAGCTATTGGAGCTGTCGTTTTCATGCAGTGGGCGCCTTCACATTACGGCGTGAGGGGCAATGAAACGGCAGACGCCCTCGCAAGGGAGGGTGCAATGGCAGCCACACACCTCGAAGCACCAAGCACGTACTTACAAGCAACGGCACAAATCCGAGCACTCATTCATGAGAGGTGGTTAGAGTCCTGGGAGGAATCCGACAGAGCACGTGGTGTCTGGCAGCGCATGCGTCACCCAGATCGCGACGATCCATGGTGGCGACTGAGGAGGTCAGAGCAGTCAATTATTGCACAGTGCAGAACGGAACACTGTCTATTGGGGCATATTTTGCCCGGTTCTGCACGAACTTTGACTCCCGATGCCGTCACTGTGGAGAGAGCGCCGAAACAGTGACGCATGTCTTGTACGAGTGTCCCCAGCTCCGCGAGCAGTCACTCGACTTGTATGGTAGCTATAAGGCACTACGCCGGACGGCTAAGTTTCTTGCTAGAGCACTACGGGAGGACTAGTACTCCCTGCTCTGATTTTTCAATAGGAGTTCATCTCAGGTGAAGCGAATGAAATTTAGACCACGAAGACGGTGCGCAAAATGTTCCTAAACATTGATTGATTCATCTCTCATGAATAGGTTCTACATCCGGAAATACCTTCAAACATAGAATCTGTTTGAGAAGTAGTTTTTAGTCATCTAGCCAAATTTAAGTTAATTTTCTAAATAATTTGAAACATTATAACAGTCAAACTAGATCTATCCCAGTGTGGCTGACCAGATAGTAATTCTTTTTTTCAACGAAAAGCATCACCTCTAATATTTCTAGGAAAATCGTTAGAGCCGTTTTCGAGAACTGTGTCAAAGGTTTTGCCCACTTCGAATATGTGACTTGAATAGTGTATAGTTCTTCTTCTTCTTCTTCGTTCTCATTGATTATGTTGGAGTGTTCAGATGAGTAGACCAATACATGAGATGAAATGCGCAGTGGTTTCCAGATCAGGGATCTCTCCATATAGTTTCTTTTCTATTGGGGTGATTTGGGGCCAATGTCTTATACGAGCCTCTTGGTATAGAGAGCAGTTTTGGAGGACGTGGTCTGTATTCTCTGGTGATTCTCCACATGGGCAGATTTCACTGGTTCCAATTTTGAGTTTCCGGTACATGTGTTGTCGCATTCTGTTGTGTCCGGTCCTGAGTCGAAAGATTAGACGTTGGTCTTGTCGGGATAGCTTATAGTAAGCGTCATCTTTCTTGTGATTTGGATGAGAGCTCGTCCATTTCTCATTTATTTTATTTACTATTAATTCCTTCAATTCTTCTGGATAGAGTGCAGAGTTTATTAGTGTGTTAATTCTCCCACTCTTGGCGAGTGAGTCAGCCTTCTCATTTCCTTCTAGTTCTATATGAGCTGGGATCCATTGAATTACAGTTTTTTTGCTATTGTTGTTGAGCTTTGTAAGTGCTGTTTTGAGGTTATTAATATATGAGGAATCAGAGATTTGCAGGCTTTGGAGGGTTGTTTTTGCATCGGTTAGTAAGACAATCTGACTGTGTGGGGAACTTGGATGATTTGCTAGGATGGTAGCAGCTAGTGCTAGTGCTTCCCTTTCTGCTCTGTGACTGTCAGAGAGCTCTCCAGTTGCAATGGATTTTTCTAGTTTTCCTCCATCTGGCCATTCGATAAGTATTCCAGCTCCTCCATTTGTGGTGGCTTTGTGGGTTGAGCCATCCGTGTAAACTCTGATCCACTGATTGCTAGGATAATTATTATGTAGAAAACAGTTCACTATTTTCTTGAGCTCTGTTGGTCTGTAATCAGATTTTCTTTTAATGCTTTCAATATGGTCCCTTATAGTAGGAAGAGGGCTTTCGTCCCAGGGTGGGGATTCATTATAGTGTATCGAGGATTCCAGGGTAATATTTTCAAGTTGGTGTTTCTTTTTTAGGTTTAGAGATTCCTGTATGAAATTAGTCCTTTTGAGACGTTTTTTGGTGCCAGTTTTGAGGATTTTGGTTCTGAGTGGGTGCCTCTCCATGGTTTCCAATTTAGTGAATTGGGAAAGGATTTTTATTTCTCTTCTTTCATCCAGAGAGATCAGGGCAGCGGTTTCCTCCATAGCTCTTATGGGTGTTGTTTTGATTGCTCCTGTCATTATCCTTAGACCAATATTTTGAACCTTGTCTATTTTTCTTAGGTTGGTTTGGGCTGCTGAGCCCCATGCTGTGGCACCATATTCTAGTACAGGTCTCACGTAACCGGTATAGGTTTTTTTCAGGATGTTGTGATTTGCTCCCCAATCTGTGCCAGCTAATTTTTTCAAGAGGGATAGTCTCTGGATGCCTTTACTCTGTGTTTTATCAATTTGGCTTTTCCAGGTTAGTCTCGGGTCATAGGTGACTCCAAGGTATGTAGGGCTGTCATTTTTTTCTAAAGCTTCCTTATCTAATTTTAATTTTATTGTTTGCTGTTTTGTTGACAGTGAGAATATGGTATAGGTGGTCTTTTTTGTGTTAATGGACATGCCCCAGTCTTTGGACCAATTATTTAGTATATCGAGAGCATCTTGTAATCGAAATTTCGATGTTCCTACATATTCTTCTGTGCTAATTAAGGCAAGGTCATCTGCATACATGCTGCTTTTAACTTTTCTTGGTAGGTTTTGATTTAGATTGTTTATGAATATTAAGAAAAGTGTTGGGGATAGGACTCCTCCTTGGGGAACACCATTTTTAATACCCACTGTGTGGCTTCTTTGTCCTTGCATGCAAACAAAGGCTTTTCTATTATTTAGATATTCCTTTATCCAGTTGTACATTCTGTGGGATATGTGATGCTGGATTAGTTTGAGCAAGAGACCTTGTTCCCAGACTTTGTCAAATGCTTTTTCTAAGTCAACCCACACAATTGTTGTTGGTTTCTTTTCTTGAAAGCCATCTTCTATTTCTTGTGTGATAAAGGCGATTTGATCTTCTGTTGATCTACCCTTTCTAAAGCCAGCCTGGGCTTCAGTGAGTAGGTTATTTGACTCAAGGATCCATGTCAGCCTTCTATTTATCACTCTTTCCATCAATTTGCAGGAACAGCTAGTGAGGCTGATGGGGCGGTAGCTATCCAGTTTGTTTCTTGGTTTGCCGTGCTTTAGTATAGGGATCATAATGGCTTTTTTCCAGATGTTTGGAATTCTGCCAGATTTCCAGCTAGCATTGAATATTTGTAGCAGTTTTCTTTTGGCTTGAGGACCTAAATGAAGAAGCATGTCATTAGATATTTTGTCTGGGCCCGGGGCTTGTTTTGGTTTGAGGACTTTTAGGGATTCATCAAGTTCCTTCATTTTAAGATTGGTGGTCATTCCCATGGAGTAAGCTGGATTGTTTTCTTTAATTCTATCTTGGATTTCTGAGTTTACATCTTTATTTCTACTTTCACTGATTTGTATTTTTCCTACGCTTTGGAAAAACTTAATGAATTCATTTGCTGCTTCTTGGCCTTTCAGGGGTTTGTTGTCCTTTTCTATTACTATAGGAGTTGTTCTGTTTTCTTCCTGGTTGAGACATTTGGCTATACGCCAGAGTTTGTGGCCGTCTCTATCTACGTTTAGCCGTTCTGTTTTTTCATGCCAACTTTTCCTCATGGCGGAAAGGTAATTTTTCCTGAAAACTGCGTTAGCTGCTTTTAGATTTATGTTATTTTCTGTACAAGGGTTATTTTCTACTGTGTTTCTGGCTTCAATGGTGGCATTGTGGAGTTGTTGAAGGTGATCAGACCAGTTGGGAATATAATCTTTTCTTGCTCCTCTAGGAATTGATTCCTTAGCTGCTAGGAGGATTGCTTTGGAGAAAGCTGAGTACGACTTATTAACCTGATTAGATTTGCAGTTTATTGAAGTTGTGTATAGGTCTGTGAGCTTTGAGAATAGGTGCCAGTTGGCTTTTTTGTAGTTCCATCTGGGGATGGTGGAGTTTTCTGATATTTTGAAGGAGCTATCCATACTGATCAATATGGGTCTGTGGTCACTGGTGGCTAGCTGGTCTGCAACTTCTCTGGTGCACTTTTTGGATAAGTTGTCAGTTGCAAAGGCTAGATCTGGAGTGGTTGATGTTAGCCAGGCTCTTGAGAAAAATGTTGGTTTATCCTCAGGTTTGTTAAGTAGGATAAGTCTGTTCTCTGCTTGCCATTCTTCAATTTCTTCTCCCCTGGCATTTAGGTCTGGGTATCCCCAGCTCTGAGAGTGACTGTTCATATCTCCTAAGATAAGACAGTCTTCTTGGTCAGGTATTTGTATGTGATCAATCTCTATTTCCTTGTCTGGTGGGAAGTAGCAGTTAAAAAGATTAATATTTCCATCCGGAAGAATTAGCTTAGTTCCCATTATTTCTGATTCTGAGGAGCTGGGCATAGTTATGTCTGTGGTAGGGATGTCATTTTTAATGAGGGTGAGGATTCCTCCTTTGGGTCTGATTTCTCTATCTTGTCTGATGCAGGTGTAGCCTCTAATGGAGAAACGAAGATTACTGTTCAAATGAGTTTCTTGGATGCAAGCTACATCTATTTCTTTCTCATGCAGAAATATTTTTAGAGCTTCTTTTTTCTTTTGGATGCCCTCTGCGTTCCATTGTAGGATTTTTAAACTTTTGGTCTTGGAGTGTTGGCCAGTAGTATTTACTTTCTTGTCCCTGCTCCTGGCTCCACAGGCAGAGATAGAAGAACCACCAGCTCGCTTGTGTGGGCTCCTTCGAGGCGGAGAGCCCGGCCCCCTACCTGCGCGGCGGGATTCCACAGGCAGGACGCCACATCTATTAGAATCGTTACTGAACTCCAACATAGATGAGGTTGCGTGTCAATATGTTTTGCGCCAGGAGGCCCATTGACTCCGACTTCAGCCTGCTTTTCTTTCTGGGTGTGCTCCCATAGCCTTTGATCATCCAAGATCATCTGCAAGGCAGCAGGTGTTTATTTTCGGAGTTTTCTCTCCTAGATGAACTGCTATCCCTAGCTAACGAGTTTCATCTACCCGGGTTAAGGGTTAGAGCGCCCTATACTCGCTTTTTGCAATCATTTCCCTGGATTTCTGAGATGTTTTTAGTAAATATTCTAACCACTGGAATACTTCACCTCATCCTCCATGACTGCAAACCAGTTGGTCCGCGGCTGTTTATTTGCTATTCACAGCTAGCCCTTATATCTAAGGGTCTTTCCCCTATCCGCCACCTGGGGACGCGCTTGGTAGAAGGTGGTAGCTCCCCCAAGTAGTGTATAGTGAAAAGGATAATGTTCTCTTGTTTTCGCTGTTCGAATCAAAGTAGAGAGTATCTGGTCTACAGTTGATCACAGTTGATCACAGTTGCCAGTTTGGACTTCAATTAGGCTACGAGTTAATACTTCTGGTATTCTTTCCGTTTTACATCCACATTTAACTAACTGACTAACTAACTGACTAACTAACTGACTAACTAACTGACTAACTAGCTGACTAACTAACTGACTAACTAACTAACTGACTAACTAACTAACTGACTGACTAACTAACTAACTAAACTATCTACATTAGTTCCCCCTCCGAGCGTATAAAGCGGTCGATGTGATGTGACTTCAATTGTGGGATTCCCCCAGCCCCCGCAGCACTTTCTCCTGTTACGGGCACCTTCAAGCTACGGCCAAAAGTGGACGGCCGTGACGCATTGTCACCCCTCTTGACAACGGAAGCAGCATATCGACTGACCACTGGCTAAGTGACATGGCATGAAGTTAACAAGCAGATCTAGATATAACACTGAACGTCTCAGCCCACCTCACTCTAATAAAATAGGCTTGCTTCAGACTCTACACTCGTGATTGAGTCAATGAACTCAAATAAAAAAGCAACTTTACATAACGTATCGTATTAAAATCAAACATATGTCAACCGTGTTCTTATAAGTGTCAGTGATATATGACTGTGGTTTTACTGTTTTATTAGGGATTAGGCAATTTCTTCTTGCAAAGTTTGGGTAACATAAAGTTATTGCGTCAAATAATCGTCGATTGTATTTCTTGAATTTATTAAACTATAAAGTTTTTAAAACTGCTTTCATTTCTCTGTGCCGTGTAGGTTTGTTTTACTGTCACTTAATTTCTTGACTTGATGTTTCGAGGTTATGTCGTGGGGAAAGTGATTGGTATTAATTGTTTTTTTTTTGTTTTTTTTTTACCAAAGTCGTTTATATTCTGATGGTTAGGTGGATTTTATGAATCTGTGGATTCTGTTGATTATTTTGATCTGTGGATTATTTTGATCTGTTGATTCTGTTGATCTGTGAATTATATTGATCTGTGGATTATTTTGATCTGTGGCTACTGTTGGTCAGTGAATACTGTTCTTTTTTTAGTTGATACTGCTGTTTTGTTTTAAATTTTCGAGTGTTCCTTCAGAATTCAAGATTATTATATCCTTGCCCAAACCTTCTACAGGACGGAGGTGAAAAAAAAAAGGGGGGAGGGAACCCAGGACAGTAGAGACGACAGTTCAGGGCGCATACTACACGACCAGGCAGTCGTGTGTGGATTCATTTTGGTCAGGTGTATTCTATTGTCACTTGGATTTTATTTGTCACATGGGATAGTTTTGGTCAGCTGGATAATCTTATTTATTTGTATTCTGTTGGTCGAGTTTTAAAGACTTGTCTATCCAGTCATGTTTCAACCTATAAGTTAGTGAGGTCTTGTAATGGAGAAGGTGAGTGACCGGCCTGAAAGGAGAGGGGAATCAGAAGTCCAGACTTTTTCATCATGACCGATGCATTTTGCACTTCACTGGACATGTTGGTAACAGGACACATAGGACACATTTTCGAATTAATAATTACGTTTTCGAAAAATAACAATAAAGATAGTTCTATTGGTTCAAGAGTCTCTGGGACATATGGAAGCATAAAATAGATCGGGACAGACACAATTGTCACTAAAATATTCACAGTTATTACTCCCAGAACTCCAAGTTTCATCTTATATTTTATATTGTCTTCGTTAGCACCAGAAGGAAAAGTAACTCATTTATGCCATCTACCGAGTAAAGAGAACCGTACAGGAACAAGGAGTCGGAAGAAATATTTTAAACAAAACCTTGATGATATTTTGCTGCGTTCTTTAAATTTGGGGAATGGCTATTTTCCACAGCACCATAGTGGGCATAGTCTACGAAACTGTTTCTTAATTTCACCCCATCATCTCCCTTCACGCGAATCCTTAAGCATTTTTTTCTGTGTATAGGAAATTCCCAGTTTTAAAGATCGCAACTTTTTAAAACTCCGACCTTGATAAACATCTGACTTGTAGATCTATGTGTTTGTATAAGTTCGATTTAAATAATTTCACATTCTTGCGAAAGATCGGTCAACCAGTGGCGTGTACCGAGTAGGCCTACTACTGCGTGCGCCAGGCGACTGTGATACCTAACGATTCGGCGCCACTACACTGCCCGCCATACCCTCGTTACGCCGAAGCAATCATTATCGAGTACCATTAGCTGAAAATTTGGGACAGGCTGGCTAGACGTTATTGCATAAATGAACCTAGATCTGCGTTTCAAATTATTTGTGTATATTTGATAGGATAGTGCGGAATATGAAAGCTAAGGGTTGGCTTTTCGATTGTTCAATGACACGCGTGCTGGCTGGGGGGGGGGAGGGGCGCGTAGGTGGTTTTTTTTTCAAGTACATAAAAATATCTCTTGTTTCAGCATTGTAATTATACATCTATATTTGAGTATAAATCAAGTAAAAAACGGCATTATTACTATGCTTAAACAATTAACTATTAAATTAAGTAGCGTCGTTCCATTTTCTAACTAGGCCTTTTTAAAACTATTTTCACGATAGAGCATAACATCGATGCTAAACGCCCATGCGATTCTTAGGTCTGTCTACTCATCTTTCTGACGCCAGAACACTTTAACCATAGATCTATGGTCTACAAATGCTGGTGAGTGAACCTACCATCATTCTGATGACGCTTTTTGTGTGATTGAACCCCAGCCCCACTACAAGACGTCTGAGCACGAGTATTGTCTTATGATGATCAATACTTAGAAATGTATGTGTTCTTTTGTCTCTAGTTTCTCACACACTTCTGTATCGGCCCATCTTGTGCTTTTCTAGTAGGAAAAATAGTGGGTCTTATACGCCAGGAGAATGCATTTTTGAATCTCGAAATGCAGGAAAATTGACATGAAACCCGCTTGGCACCTAGGCGCCCCGGACGCTACTGGATGAGCCTACACCTGTGACGTAGCAACGAGCTATTAGTCTATAAACTGCCCACACGTTGAGACATCGCAGATCAATGTTGAACCCTGCTATAACGATTGGTCTCAGTCCAGTAAAAGGGAAGGGAGAATTTTTTTTTTTAAATTGCTGTCTATGTGTCACTAGTAAAAGTTTGCGACACGCTTGCATAGGTAGAAGTCTAGATTGTTGATTGTACTTAAATCTAAAAATAACATTTACTGCTTTGTACTCGGAGACTTGGTAGAGCTACTGTGAGTGCTAAATTAAAGAGAGAGAAATGAAAAATAAAATAGTAATGGAGGGGGGGTCAAGGAGTTTAAGGTTGAACCGCTTAGATTCACTAGACGTAAGCCAGACCAACGAGGGGTTTAACTTTGTAAACTCTTGAAAATGGTTTCACTTAGTGAGTTGGCGAGTCTAAATACAGGCGGACCCTAGTAGCTCATGAAGTACCCCAACATCACATCACTTTCACCCACTGTTGACTCTCCTATGACCCCAATAATTAGCCAACGTAAGAGATAAGAACCTCATTGTACTGCTGGATGGTTAGGTTGTGTGGGTGTATGTGGGATTGGAATAGTTTTTATGTCAAAAGTGTCATTCAGAGCACCCAGGTCTCAGAGCCATACAAAAGTGTGGTGAGAGCCACTGTTATTTATTTTTTTTGTAATAGATATATTTGAGACTCAACAACAAAGCCCTTGCCGAAGACAGGCGCAGGCGTCGAAAAGAGTTACTTAAATAAACGAACAACTGCTTTGTCTGCTTTAGTTGTTACAAAATATGTAGGTCGCAACTGGGTCTGCTTAGTCAGGTGAAATAATGCACCAATCCTTGATCTTTGGAATCGATGACAATGCCAATTGAATAATGTGTTAATATAAAGTTTAGGAATCATAGTTTTTAGGGGAGGGGCTTAATGGGATTGGGGTCAGGAAACTTAGTGTTTGTATATCAATGCGTGTAGTTCCCCTGTGAGAGCCGCTGCTGGGTAACAGCTTCATGCGTTTGAGATTAGTTTTATTTTAGTTTTCATAACGTCAGTTTGATGGACTTTATCACTTATTTTATCGCGACGGCCAGAAGTTAAAGGTACGCGCGTGTGTGTGTAGTCTCGAGCTGGGACTGGGCGTGGGTGGGGGGTCAGGGTTCCAGACTTGTAAATATGTGTACATGTTGAAATGTGTGTGTGTGTGTGTAGTCTCAAGTTTGGGGGGTCGACTGAGCTCCAGACCTAACTTGTAAATAGTGTGTGTGTTTGTATGTCGGGGTTTTGTGGAATGTTTCTGTGCGATGCATGTATTACCTCAAGTTTTTTTTTAAGTCTTGGTTCGTTTGCAGAGCAGACTACTGGGAACATTTGCCCCGATCTCGAATCCAGTATTCGATTCTGTGTATTTACATTTGTGGATTGATGTTAAATAAGGTCAATCTAAATGTAAATAAATCAGGAAAAGATCAAATGTCTGATCCAAGTTTTTAAATTACCCAACAGCTGAATTACCCAACGTCACTGTCTGTGGCTTTGTAAATTCATTCTTAAGCATTATGAAACACTAGAGATTAGGCTAACTTTGGTTGGGTTTTATTGAGTTTTAATTGGGTTTTCATGATGTTTTTTTTTTTAATGGTTTTGTTGTGTTTTATTGAGTTTTACATGGTTTTGTTAAGTTCTGGTGGATTTCTGAGTTTCGTTGCGTACTTTTATTTACCAAAAGAGCTCTGTTTGTAAAATGTTTTAGATCTACATATTGCGGGTGTTGAAGATAGTTTACTTCCTAGTCCAAATCTCCCGCAGGACGACGGTTTGAACCCGAGATAAATCCAAACGACAGTCCAGTCCAAAAACCTGAAGAAAAAAAATGTTTCACGCAATATTTTAAACGTTTTGATTTCTTTTAACCAAATAGACGCCTATAATGCGGCCTATAGAGTATTTAATATTGAAGACTTGAAAAAGATAGACAAAAATTAGTCTCCAATTTATTGGGCTCATCAAATCAAAACAAAGAATCGATACTGATCCCGCCGATTCCCGTAATGACTCTGCGTCGTTTCTAAAACGTCTGGTATCGCAAATGATGAACTACTGGCGGGAAGGATGTTTGTACCTACGCTAAATTTAAAATGGAAACCTGCCGTTAAGTTTACTTGTTGTGAACATTGGATCATGTGATCACCGAAGCAGATGTTTGTTCTTGAATTATCTTGATGGAGTTTGTCTTTTCTGCTGCGCTATGAACAGCAAAACAAGGGAAGAAACCTGTTTGTAAACACCTTTCGGACGTTAAAATTGATCGTTGTAAAAATGATGGGATTAAATTTGAATATTTCGGAGGAATGTAATTTGAACTCGTCAACTCAAGATGCCGGGTGGAGATTATTTAAGTCAAATTGACATTGCTGGGTTTTTCTCAATTCAAGATATTGTGGTGATAATGTGTTGCGTGACAATAAACAAAAGGGGATAGCACATTGAATGATGTTTAATAAGTGACTGACATCGATTTTAACGACCATCTTACGTCAACTTATAAACCGTTGACATTTAATTACTCATCAATGACGTCATTGGTTTATGTGTATGATGACAATGGGCTCGGAATCGCAGACTCGGCAGACGATATACACTCAACTTCAGCTGGTAAGTTGTGATAAGGTCTTGAATGTTCAGCACACTTTTTGTAAGATCCTTTTATTGGTCAAAGTCATTAATTTTTTTTTGTCAGCATTATGATTATAATAATTAGCTTACAATGAGTTACAAAGATAGATAATGCAATACATAGATCTATAGTATTCTGCAATCTCCAATCTACTTTTCGCTGCTGGGCCGTATGCACTTTTAGCAGTCTCTGGGTCATGGAAGAGTAGTGCCTCTTCTTAACTGCCTTATCTGGACTCCTCTCTCTCCTCCTTATTTAGACCTCTCTCTCCTCATTTGGATTCCTCTCTCTACTCTTTATCTGGACTACTCCCTCTCTCTCCTCCTTATCTGGACCCCTCCCCCCCTCCTCTCTCTCTCTCTCTCCTCCTTATCTGGACTCCTCTCTCTCCTCCTTATTTGCACTCCTCTGTCTCTCTCCTCCTCATCTGGACCCCTTTCTCTCTCCTCCTTATCTGGATTCCTATCTCTCTCTCCTCCTTATCTTGACCCCCTCTCTCTGTCTCTCCTTGGTTAAATTGTGTTCTTGAGGTAATACATGAATTAAAGACGACGAATGCAGATGTTTGACACTTGGGTGTTGGGGTAATAGATGGAGCAAGCTAGGACTATCTACAAAGTTACATAAGTGTGGCATCAGTGTCTTCTGAAGCATGATTCTTTGTGTTTTTTTCTTTCTAATTATATAATTATTAATATTGTATGTTATGTTCTTGGAGGATTACAATTTTAAGTGGTTTAAAGTAAGTTAGCAATGGCCTCCTTCAGGCATTGGTTCATTTCGTGGAGCACATTCTCATGGGACTGTACGGAGCTTTTCTGTAGAGTCATTCCCGTCCAGATACAACGGAGAAAATCGTGCCATTCGCTTTAATGTCGTTTGTCACGGTTTTCTTCCAGAGCTGTGGCCAATGGAGGCCATTCGTTATTGAAGGCCTGAACACTGACCAGCAACGTCACAGCCTGTTGGCAATTTAGACCAACAGCTCGTTGCCACGTGACAGATCTGCACGACGTTGCAGGTCAGTGTTGAGGACTTCTAGAACGAATGGTCTCGGGCCAATGCATTTTCACTGTCCACCATCTCTCTTCGAATAGTGGCTATGTCTTTCCAATATCAATATCGATACTGATCCCGCGGATTCCCGTGAGGAAACTGTGTCGTTTCTAAAACGCCTGGTATCGCACATGATGAACTACTGTAAGAGCCTATTCGATTACAATCTACCGACCTGAGGTGGGATCGATATTTTTTTTTCCTTGTGCCAGTGGTATGTTGGCTATTGACCTGAGACATTGGGGATACACTTATCCTCCGTCCGTTGTATATAACCAAACCAACGTAGTCGGCATTGTCTGAGGATGGTGAAGATGCTTGGGAAATGTTGCTTATCAATCCCTATCATTAACTATCAATATTGATATTACTTCTTAGGGATATAAAACGACAGCTAAGTGCAACGTTAAGGCTTCCCACAGAACAGTAAAAGACTAAGACTAAGAGACTAAGACTGCTTTATTGATCCTTACGGAAAGTTGTTGTGATTACAAGGACTCTTTTCTCATAAAATGTTTGTTTTAAATGTTTCGGATGTTCCTTCAGAGTTGAAGATAATTACTTCCTAGTCCAAACCTCCCGCAGGACGACGGGGGATGGGAGCGGGCAGGGTTTGAACCCTGGACCACCGATAAATCTGAACGACAATCCAGCGCGCAAACCGCACGACCAGGCAGCCATCCATCATATAAAGACAACACAACAGAAAAATACATACAAATACAACAGACAACATAAAGAGTTCATTCAGCGACTACACACAGGTATCTTGGTGCATTTCATGTTCCCTAATCAATGAGTGGCGGTGATAGAGTCTGACCGAGTGAGGTACGAACGAGTTTTTGTACCGCTCCGTTCTTGTTTTGATTGACAGCAGTCGCCCACTTCGCGACGATCTGGCGTAGTTCTGATGAAGCGGGTGGCCGTTGTCTTCCAAGTTTTTTTTTTTTGATTTTTCTTAGACACTTTTGTTCAAAAAGTTCCTTTAAATGTGGTAATGTTGTAAGTGTAATTTTGTATGCTTTTTTTAATGATGTTTTCTAGACGTCGCAACAGTTTAGATGAGGCGTTGCCTTGCCAACAAGTTATTCCATATGTTAGAGTGCCTTCCCCTTACATCTAAAATCACCTATTCTAGATACATGAAAATTTTGTATTTGATACCCAAGCCTGCATTTCCAAGTTGCTATAGACTGGAATTCAAATTGATCTGTAAAATTGCAATGGACCTCATTCACCATTCGTAAACAGACAACATTTAGCCACGCGGTTGTCTATCTCTTCTATACAATATACGCAATCCATAAAGGCTGTCACATGACACGTTTTTTTTTCATTGTTTTATCAATATTGTCGCTTGGCTAAATGTTGTTTGTTTACGATTGGTGAATGAGGTCCATTAATTTTATTTTCTAGACACAGCAAAGTATTAAACTCGTACATCAAAATTAATATACATCTGCTCACATCTTCCAAAGCATTACAAAAAAATTGATAACCAACGAGCGTCTTATCTTATCTTTGATTCTTTAACTTTTGTCTACCGCTCGCGTAAGTCTTCATCGTAGCCTATTGTTTTGCTGCCTTTGATGCTGCATCTCAATGTAAGCGGAAAAAAAAAGGCAAGTGTGACCACATTTTGCCGTAACACAATAAAACACATTGTTTTGGTAGAAAGATAATACAGGATGCAATATTCCATTTCTAGAAAACTAAAATTCTAGTCTTATTACGACCTAGCCTATTCTGGGAAAGGGAGGGGGGGGGAATAGATGGAGGCCCGCATCCCCCCCCCCCCCCAATGCGTATGACATTTTGTGACTGATAAATGCTTGGTGTTGCCCGACTCTCTTCAAACTTTCTCAACCACCCCCGGGAGTCGGGCGCCCAACTTAGATCACGGCGTCCTTTAAATTCCGAAATCCTAATCTCTTTCTTCGGGATTAAAGCTCACTGCTCCTGGTTCAGAAGCAAAGCGGCTTACCCCCCCCCCCCCCTCGCTATATATATATATATATATATATATATATATATACTAACGGCGTAAACTCTGTTACATAGAAACACATACATTCAACGAGACCAGATCTTCCACTCAAACATGTCTCGAAGGGAAACGTAACCTTTGACCCTTTTATTGTTGTATATCACACACTTCTGCCCACTGACCTAATTGTCTGCTCAACTCGCCATCACTCATTCTTGGCGTTCTTCTCGTTATGTCTATTCAGCTAATCACCCCCACTACACTCTATTTACAGCATTGTCAATCTGTCTGCTGGTCGTCCAGCCTTCCCGGCAGCCTCTCGTACTGTTTATTCCCCCTTCCCCCCCCCCTCCTCTCCTTTTATTTCTTCTTTTATTTTTATGTCTTCTTTCACCTGTGTTTTTCTTTCTTTCTATAAAACACGCGATGGGGAGGAAAGGCTTGCAACAAAGGGAACAAACTTATAATGTTCTTCCGGATTTTTTTATTTCAATTTCTAAAAATAGCACCAGCGTATCTATTGTGTCTGCAACGCTAAGATATAAAACAAAAAATATAGATCTTCTAAAAGAAAAAAAGAAACGAAACTAAAAGATTATTTTTTTTATCTACCCTTAGATTTGGTCCAGCTGGTGGCACCAGACTGCCAGTTATCGTTCTTTACTTCTAAGGGAGATAAGAAAATCGTCACTGCATTTCAAGGGTTGGGCGGCCTAGAAGGCAAAGTGCGAGCACTGGTGTTTGGTTTGTTACTATTGTTAGAAATTGTTTCCTAAAGAAAAGAAAGCAAGAAAAGATACAAGGGCTGATAACTTTTTGTGTTGTTTTTTTTTTTTCTATCTGTACAAAGCATATATCAACTCACTGTCTGTCTGGTACAAATCCTGAACACATTATTCCCCCCCCCCCCCCCTTTGCATTCTCAGATGAAGATCAAACTCTACACAATTATTCACTGTCAATGAATCACTCCAAAAATTAACCAGTTATTTAAATTAATTAGTCGTTATTGATTAATTTTCTTTTACATTGAAAAAATGGAAATAAATGTTGCAGTATTGAGATAAATGACAGTAATTGTGAGGTTCTTTTCTTATATAAACTTCGTTGTTGTTTTTTTTTAAGTATTTTTTAATATCTTGCTTGTTATAATTTAACTTGATGGACGCACCAGTGTTGGATACCACTACGTGACTAAACAAAACCAACTGTTATGATGTGTTTGACATGTGGAGGACATCTATAAGCCATAGTCTGCTAACAAATATTATAGCCATTTCCAAGTTTGTGACGTGTTACCTGGGTAACCCTAAAAACAATTCAACATTACCCTTTTTAAAAAATACAAATAAACTCAATATATTCTCACACGACATACTTAAGCACTTTTTTTTATAAAGCCAAATCAAATAAAAATTTAAAAAAAATAAAGTGGCTGGGCATTTCAATGAGACTTGTTTTGAAATTAGAGCCTTGAATATAAATTGTAGAGTAAAATCCAACCAAACAAGTTTATACAATTTTAGAGGTCATGAATTTAAGAACACAAATAAAATCGGTTTAGATTTGTATGGAATACAACTTTTGACGTATCGAGCATCGAAGTTTCCTAAACGATCTTAATTTTGTGATTTTGATGTGGCCCATTATTTACTAACAAGCGTCTTTCTCTCTTGCTGCTGATAAAAGAGTCCCAGTCCATGAGCAAATGGAGAGAATCTGATATTCCTGGCCTACTTGATTGTGATGTTTTATTTGGTTATTAGCAAATACTTATTGGTAATGAGTTCACAACTGGAACGGGCATTCAAAAAAATTCTTTAAACATTTGCCAAAAATAATCTGAAAAAACAAGCATTGTTCCTATATTATGTTCATATCAAATCCTGTGGGATCTGCAGGTGGATTAGAAAGGATCTGATCCTATGAAATCGTCATTGAAAGAAAAAAAACTATAAAAATATTTTTAAAATTCTTCTTTAAAAAGCAACGCTTATCTAAGGGAAAGAAATCTGCACCTACAACTAATAACTACCAATAATTAATTGACTAATTGGTTATTTTTTTAAATTGATTCATGTTTTGTTAGGTACAATAAATAATTGTGTAAAGGTTTAACTTGATCCAAGAATCGGTATGAGAGAAATGACGTGTTCAATTATCTAAGGGGACGAAACTATACACATTTAGCTGTAAATGTGAATACTGAAGTATTAATTTCCCGTTGGTATCAAACAAAATAATTAATTACCAGTAATTAGTTACTTTTAAAAAAATTGATTCATGTCTTGTTTATGCAAATGAATAATTCCGCAAAGTTTGAACTTGATCTAGAATGAGTGTGGGAGAGATAACGTGTGCACATTTTTTACCAAACAGACAGACGACTGACAGAGTAAATTGATATAAGCTTTGTACATAATTAGCTGGTGCAGGAATCAAACCCACGACTTTGGCGTTATCAGCGCCACACTCTATCACCCTTGCTATCAGTTTCGGGACTTTCCAGACATCACTCGCCTTTCATCTTCCATCCTTGAAGAGAGTGTAAGCCAGTAGCATAATCTTTAAAAACAATTCAATTTTAATATAAAAAAAATAGTTAATAAAAATCAGTTCTCAATTTTATCGTCACTTCAACGGGTGTCAAGCTGAATTCTACCTAACCCCTCCATATTGAGGCCCCTTGGTACATCTATCCAATTATTTGTATTACATTCATTCGGTCAAAACAAAAGTAGAAAATTAGTTCTACTAGTTCGTGAATGTAGTTACTATGATATCAATTTTATTTTTTTATTTTTTTTAGATGAGTTTGCTTAATGCACGCCTGCGTATGTTCTGGGTTGATGGAGACAACGCTAAGGGAAGGCTATAATGTACTAATAATATTTTGTATGATCAATAAGGATAATAGGGCATTTAGAAAGACCAGAACTATGGGAAGTCAAGGTGTGAAATCTATAATACAGCAATGTATTGAATGTTCAAGACAATAGTACTTTGGGAGGAGATACAAAGTACATTGCATAGCAACACATAAAAAAAAGATGATGGGGGCGATTTCTGTAACTGAAGCAAACTGATCAAGACCATATGAGTAGAAACGAATCAACTTGATTTCACACCAATAGAAAATAGTGATTTTAAGATATAAGCCAGTGTCAGGGTTGTGTTAAGGCCTTAGCTTGTTTGCCCGGGCCCCTGACATTCAACCAGGCACCTTCGTGCTTGCAATAAATAAGTGACTCACTGTTGATAATGTAAATTTTAATGATAGGAATTTAAGTTATGATGAACATTCTAATATTGTGGATCTATTAATTAAACAAAAATTCTACACCTTGCTATCCAACAACGTACACATTAATGTTCGAAACCACAACACAAAACACTGCTATCTCTAGTCACCAGCGTAGACTTCCACTCCCATACAAACTCCCCTAAACAGAAGAACACAGAAGAATCTCAACAAACGTCACACCAGCATAACAAAAACACTCCATCCGCTTACAAGCAAGGCAACAAAAAGAAAGTGCGTTCAAAAATTGTGCATTTAATACACATTGGTGCTAGAATGCCATAACTTACGCACCGACATTCCCCCTCTCCCCCCAAACTGGTTCTTACAAAGTATGGACCAGTTTCCGTACCTCAAACTGAAAGAAAGATATGGCAACTACAAGGTAAGCACATCCAACTAGAAAAATGTATCAGCATTAACATCACTCTTCCAAACATAACAACGTAGAAGAAAAATTACCAAGGACACTTTTGGCCAAAGTATCCTCATAACACTATGAACCATTCACAAAATCACAATCTACCAACCAATCAAATTGAAAATGCATAATCAACAAATTAATGTCTATAATACTAAATGCAACATAATATCATCTAACATAAAGTGCAAACATTTTCATACAATAATGTATACATTGGAACATTAAAATGCATAGAACATGTATTGAAACAATACATAAGTATGTAGCTCATGTAGCTGCGTATTTGAAAGTCTATAGCAATCTCGAACACAGATCAGCAAGCAGATTGTCCTCCCCTTTGACATGAACAACATCAAAGGAATAATCCTGCAACATCAGCGCCCATCTTGTAATACGTGCATTGGTAAAGTTAGTGCTCCCAAGATAAGATAAAGCCTTGTGGTCAGTCTGGAGATGAAATTTCTTTCCGGCCAAATACCTGTCCAATTTTTTTTATTGCATATACAATGGCCAATCCTTCCCGTTCAATGATAGAATACTTCTGCTCCCGAGGCAACAACTTACGGCTCACAAACTTTATAGGATGCAACATACCATTCACACACTGGCTAAGAATGCCAGAGATCCCTTTGTCTGAGGCATCAGTCTGTAGATAGAACGATAGAGAAGGATCAGGCAAACGAAGAATAGGATACTAACACAGACAGGCCTACACTCTCTTCAATGCCTCCGCACACTCACAGCTCCAGTCTACTCTCATGGATTTTCCACGACGTAAGAATGCCTTAAAAGGACAAACTAAATTTTGACATTTATCTACCAATAAAATTTTGCTCCCAAATCTAA
The DNA here is from genome assembly GCA_030265305.1 of Biomphalaria pfeifferi. Taxonomy (NCBI): domain Eukaryota; kingdom Metazoa; phylum Mollusca; class Gastropoda; family Planorbidae; genus Biomphalaria; species Biomphalaria pfeifferi. The sequence continues at coordinate 3,087,654 of JASAOG010000074.1, forward strand.
CAGATATGGTTCCGATACTTTAAATAACAAAGTATATACTCAACTTACTTTAAGTATATATAAAGATATAAGTGGAATGGGAAAAAAAATAGCTTCGTCTAGAATATTGACTACATCAACATCTAAATATACCAACACCATTCATCCATAGGTCTCGATATTTAAACAGCCTAATAAAGATTTACCAGAGTACCCTTGTTATCGTCAAGTTATCCCCGCGTGCTTATACGATGAGGGACAACCACAATATTCCTCCCTCCAAATTTGGACTTGTCCAAATATTTAACTGCTCTCGCAACGTCTGCCAGGTTCCTGAGCCTAACATAACCTACACCCATTGACTTCCCATTCGCTATCAAAACCTCCACAAATCCCACCAAACCAACATCTCTAAACCTATCCTTTAACTTCTACCAGTTTACATTATATGGTAAATTTCTAACTGTCACTGTGTAACGATCCGGAATCAGCTTATAGTCACGACGACTCTTGGACTCGCGACGGCCCTCTAGTCATCTATCACTTGGCCTCTGCTCATTCGCTCTGACCACAGTATTATAATCGTCTTCCCTATCAGTTGAATTTATCGGGTAAGTCTTTGGAACCCTTTCACCACAACTGCAGCTAGCGATTTCTGTCCTTTTGCTCCCAGGACTCCGATTCATCACAGGCTCACTACACGCTGCCGCAACATACACTTTGTCTTCCTTAGCAAGCGACACACCCACACTAGCAACCTTAAAACCTTCAATAACATCAATCATATCATCAACCATGCCTTTCTTACTTATTATCAGTTGCTTGTACACATCACCAGACACATTCTCAAGTATTCTATCTTTTACCAGCAACTCTTTCACTTCTTCCACAGTCTTGCCTACTTCAGCCATTTTCAACCAATTGTCCAACGCGTTTCGCAGCTCGGTGACAAAACCCCTAAAATCGTTCTGTCGTGGTTTTACGCGTCAGGTTTCCGCATTTATATCCGCATGCCGGAGTAATACAGCCCTCACGTCCTCATAATTTTCATTCAAAAACAGACTGTCCCGCAGCATACAGTTTCTCAGAAAGGTAGTTAGTTTATAGGACAAGAGCAATGGCTATTCCTTTCTATCGATCTTGCATCTTGTTGCGACGGCCTCAAAGTGTGTTAAATATGCCATCAGGTCATCGTCTTCCTTCATTCCCTGGAAGCTCTTGTCAAGTTTATCTAAAACATTTCTAGGCCGCACCTCTGCATGTGTTGCCGTCCCAGCAGCCGCTGTTGCTGACTTTTCCTTCATTCTTTCTAGTTCCATCTCCTCCTTCCTCTTGAGTTCCTCCCTGGCATCTCTTTCTTTCCACCTCTCGTGTTCCTCACGCTTGGCCTTATCCTCACGTTCAAATCTGGCCTTCTCCTCTGCCTTCGCCTCTGCTTTCAATCTTTCCTCTCTCTCAAATCTGGCCTTTTCCTCTGCCTTCGCCTCTGCTTTCAATCTATCCTCTCTCTCAAATCTAGCCTTTTCTCGTTCAAACTCCTTTTTCTTAGATTTTTCATAATCTTCTTTCTGCTCAGCCACATACCTCTCTAACCTTTCACCTTCGTACCCCAGAGAACGACCATCACTTATAAACTGGGCAGTAATTGTCAGCCTAGTTTCCATGGTAAATACAATGTACACTACTTGGCTGTATTATATTTAAATTATATACAATATGGGAAAAAATTTTTACTAATTGTACAGAGATCAACTAAAGCCTAGAGCCTGCGGTTAAATGGCAAAGAAAGAAACCTATCTGTGCAGTATCCCACGTCGGAGGAAAGTGCCTCACTCAGGCCACAGCGTCGAAATATAGTTGCCACAGGACAATCCAATCCAATACTAGTAGCCTCAGACTTCAGTAGTTACCAACAGCCACTTTACACTCACGTTCGCTTGCTGCAGGGAGCGAGAAGACGTTCGATGGTGAAGCACAACATAAGAAAACAAGAAAATACAAATGCGTTTCAGTCTGGCAATACAATAGTTATATAGTATATAGTACAGTTTAGTTATAGTGTTATATCACTTATATCACAAAGGATTATTTATTTGCTACTTTCGATATATATCGTTGCCAATGGTGCACAACTCAATATTAGTACAGTAGATTGTGTTGCAATACTATGTAAACAACTATTGGATTGTAGACACTGCTGCTACATAATCAAGTAAATAAAAACTTATACAATGATTGAAATTATGGTTCTGTGACTGGTAGTCACAGCCGGACGAGCCCCCCAACTGTCAAGGTTGTGTTAAGGCCTTAGCTCGTTTGCCCGGGCCCCTGACATTCAACCAGGCACCTTCGTGCTTGCAATAAATAAGTGACTCACTGTTGATAATGTAAATTTTAATGATAGGAATTTAAGTTATGATGAACATTCTAATATTGTGGATCTATTAATTAAACAAGAATTCTACACCTTGCTATCCAACAACGTACACATTAATGTTCGAAACCACAACACAAAACACTGCTATCTCTAGTCACCAGCGTAGACTTCCACTCCCATACAAACTCCCCTAAACAGAAGAACACAAAAGAATCTCAACAAACGTTACACCACCATAACAAAAACACTCCATCAGCTTACAAGCAAAGCAACAAAAAGAAAGTGCGTTCAAAAATTGTGCATTTAATACACATTGGTGCTAGAATGCCATAACTTACGCACCGACAGCCAGTTGAAGTTAAATACTTATGTACTTCATTTAGCTTTGGAACCGAAGCGGGCTAGTACAAGGGAGTGCTGGACCGTCTACATCTCCTCGCTACAAAACTTCTTCATAGTCAATGAGTTTTTTTACTCTATAGTCATACTAGTTAAAAGTATACCCTTTTCTAAAGATATGCAGTTACTGACCATTCTATTCATCCTTTATAGTCAGTTTCTACAGCGGATTTATCGATGAGTTGTCATGGAAACAACTTATTTGTGAATCATTCAGTCTGCAAAGACACACTCTGTAAAATTCTGAGATTTTGAAATTGTTAGATTGTGAGATATGTAGGCCCCACCTCGACATGGCGGTGGTCCTCAACTCTTAAAAATTAAAAGGTGGTACGGGCTCGTGACCGAGTTTCTCAGCAGACCACGCGAGATCGAATCTCCGGCTACATCTACACCCTGTGGTCGGGCGGAAGCTCTAATTGGTTCAATGTTTTGACTTCAGGTTATTTTACATGGGCCCCTGTGGCTTTGTTCGTTGTGGGCTTGGTAAGACGGGGTGTAGAAGATGAAACCATAAATAAATTCCGAGTTACTGAGATTAGTATCTTATCCTTAAAGCAGGATGCCAGTTTCCGGCTGTGGATATTTTGGTAGCACTGTTTGGGGCGTGGATATTGTAAGTAGGCGTGTACCAGCTGTCAATACGAAGGAAGTAAATCTTCTTCCTTTCTTCTTTTCTCAAAAATCAATGGATTTTTTTTTTATGTTGGACGGGGTTACTACTATCATTTGATATGTTAGAATAAAGGTTATAGTTTTTACAAAGTTATTGTTACACTTCATGATTTTCGTACTCAGTTAATACGAGTATGTAGTCAAACTGAATTTCCATTTGATTGGAACAATTAAAATTATCTTATCTTTAAAAAAAAAAACAACACTTATTGTCATGAATCACGGCTGAAACGTGTGTGTGGTCAAGGGTCGATCAGCCGGAGGATGCCAAAAAAGTTCAAGGTTGTCATTGTAATAAAAAAAAGGCCGAAAACTTTGAAAGCGTGGGTTTGTGTGTTAGAGGGGGGGGGTTGTGTGTGAGAGGGGGGGTTGTGTGTTAGAGGGGGGGTTGTGTGTTAGAGGGGGGGTTGTGTGTTAGAGGGGGGGGGTTGTGTGTGAGAGGGGGGTTGCGGTCGAAAAACAACATAAGGTACATAAGTATTGGAAAAAAAAAGAGATTTTAAGTAGGGTTTTTTAAATTTTTGTTGTAGGCGGGAGAACGGGGGGGTGGGGGAGTGGGGGGGAATGGATAAGTCAAATAGATACTGTTATTCACGGGCCAAAGGCATATGTGCGTGTATCGGGGCGAGCGTTCCAAATCAAGTCAAGAGTCTATGTCGGAGAAATTACGTTGCGTAGTTTAAAAATTTTTTTTTTAAAAAAGAGAAGGAAAGAGAAGTGTAACAGAGATACATTAATTCACGGGCTAAATAGTATGTAAAGGGGACCGTTACAATGTCTCCCGTTTATAGAACATTAACATTCCCAGATATGAAAAGTAGAGTGGATTTTCAGGCCATAATAAACAATATAAATTATGGAAACAAATCAATGGGCGTAGCCGGTGTGTAATGATAGCAATTTTATATGTAATAAATTTTTTAAAAAGACTTATTATGTCACATTTAAGGACCGCATCACAAACCAAGAGATTGGAGACTGGGTTACTACAGCGATTGGACCCCATAATGACCTGTTATCATAAAAAAAAAAACGCAAGCTAAAAGTCTAGGGCCATATTACAATGTCTTCAGGGCTCGCAAAGACCTTCCTTCAGGGAAAGGTACCAGGAAGTGGAATTAGAGGCAGTCAAGAAAGGCGATGGGAAGACAACATAAAGGAATGGAGGTTCTAACTGAGAGGAATGATGAAGGACGGTCGACAAATCTTGCATGGTGCCCCAACGGTCCAACAGACTAAAGTATTGGTAAAGGTAAAAAAGGATTAGGTGCCGCCGCTCCTTTGTTGCCCCACGGCTGCAAGTCTTTCCTTGGCCTGTGCTGAAGAAACTGATGATAGGCCCCCTTCCAATAAGATGGGAAAAAAAAATCGAATTTCGTTTTTTTTCTTCACATAAATCATTGTGAGTCAAGGGTTTTTTTAAGTGTTACGTAAGCTTTCCTCTCTCATTGGTACCCCACTTAATATGCAACAATCAAACAACATATTTCAGGATTGTGTTGCTGAGCGAAGGATACTTTACATATTGCCGGCGGGCTCCCTGTTTCGCGGAGGGGATTGACATTGATGTGTTGTTTAATAATAATATTAATTAATGTACTTTAACAGGTCAACAAATACCGTAATATTAAATAAATAAATATAATTACAAACAAAAACATAATTTTTAGTTTTTATGTAGTGCTGTAATTTTTTTCATATTGTATTGATTATTATTTTGTTATCGTTTTCATTATTTAAACATTTTCCTGGATGTATTTAGTGAAGCTGTTAGTGACACTCTGACAGTTACCTCCCTTGATTAGATTATATACTATTGAAACTATTGTAGAGTTCTGCATTGATTTTCGATTTCGCTTCGTTGTTATATTTATACCAGAATTATAATTTAATAAGTAAAAAAAAAATACCGGGTATGTAATGATTTGAAATACTTAAATTTCTACAATCAACCATTTTTAAATTATTTCAACCTTTTTTTTCTTATTAATTTTTTTTTTACAAGGGTACTACTGGGCCCCTATGGATCGTGAGCCCGGGCGCAATGAACCCATTCGCGTCATGGTTGCTACGCCAATGAGGCTACCATTCCAAGATGGCTGTAGTGACACTGTAGTCCCTTCCGTGGAGACGAATTCAATAATCTACAAACTGAAAGAAAAAAAAAAGTCCACCGTTCCATTACCTCAAAGACCCAATCATTGTTGATACTGACGTAATACTAGCCATCACGTGACACCTTGTTATCAATCGTAATGATTAGTCTATATATGTGTCTCTGTTACTCTAGTCTGTGTGTGTGTGTGTGTGTGCGTGAGGTATTCACGCGCCAGTGGTTCGTGAAATCTGATAGATTGCGTGGTAAACATGATCCCCACAGTCAAAACTAAAGCGTGCATTGTAGCGGTTCTCAGCATTTTTTTAAATGTACCCTATTGTCGACTCTTTATGTCGCCGTTTACTAACCAATGACTTAAAGGTAGAACAAGTATACATTGTGTAATGCGAAGTTACTAGTGTCAATTGGATGTAGGTGAAATACATTTTGACCTCTCGTGCCCTAAACTAAACCAACGCCGTATTTAGACTTCAAAAGGCCCTAACCTATTTGATATATGAAGACTTATTAAATATTTCTTGGGGGGAGCGGGAGAGGCATAACCTATCTGAGCAAGGGGCTCCAGATATTATATGTCCGTGCCAAATATTTCTTGGGGGCCATAATCTATTTGAGATATGGAGCCCTTTTTTAGTCCAGATATTATACGTCAGTGCGAATATGTCTCGTGGGCCCTAAGGTATAGGTAAATCTAAAAATCTGACATTTATTTAAAAAATAATGCTTAATGAAGTTGTATTGAAAACTAGTTCTCAATAAACTTGAAGTTGTATTGAAAACTATTTCTCAACAGACTTGAAGTTGTATTGAAAACTAGTTCTCAATAGCCTTGAAGTTGTATTGAAAACTAGTTCACAATAGACTTGAAGTTGTATTGAAAACTAGTTCTCATTATACTTGAATGGTTTACGAGAAAAAATTTGGAATTCAATTTAAAAAAATAAACGAGCTCAGCATTTTTTTAAAAATTACATTGAAAATAACAAAACTTAACATTGAATATAAGTTTCGTATCTAACACACAATCAACTTAAATATATTCGCTAATGGTTTACAATTAAGAACCGAACATATGGCCATATATCACTCTTGTTCCTTTCTCTCTCTGTCTCTCTCTCTCTCTGTCTCTCTCTCTCACTGTCTCTCTCTGTGTCTCTGTCTCTCTCTCTCTCTGTCTCTCTCTCTCACTGTCTCTCTCTGTGTCTCTGTCTCTCTCTCTCTGTCTCTCTCTCTCACTGTCTCTCTCTCTCTCACTGTCTCTCTCTCTGTGTCTCTGTCTCTCTCTCTGTCTCTCTCTCCCTCTCTCAAACGTTTGGCAAAATCTATAATATAACGTCACTAACACGTGCCTATAAATTATCTCCATACCGTCCGTTGCTATAGGGGAGGGGGAGGTAAAGGGCATGTACCTACTTGGGAAACAACGATATCTAAACATTGTTGACCAATATCATTTACGCTTAACAATATGTCGATACAATAGTGCAGTCATGTGTATGTTAGCATTACTTGCGGACACAGGTTGTAACCCGAACTTTTTTGGTCTGGTGACACTTAGAATATTATTAGAACCGCTGATCTACGGTTTTAAATGGTTCACCTTCTTTATTATCAACCTCTGTATCGTTATCTATACATCCGATAACTGATGTGTGCAATTGTATGTCTAGGTAAATGTAACGTGTTGTTGTTTTTCTTGTTCTTGTTGTTGACCAGTCTCTGCGTTACTTTGTATGTGTAGTCCTTTTGGGATTCTTCTTATGTTGATGTATCAGGAGGATACATTCAACTTGAACAAAATTGAAATATTTGTGGAAACTCTCACGAAGAGAAGTTATACCTATGTTTGGATACTCTCACGAAGACAAGTTATACCTATGTTTGGATACTCTCACGTAAACAAGTTATGCCTATGTTTGGATACTCTTACGTAGACAAGTTATGCCTATGTTTGGATACTCTTACGTAGACAAGTTATACCTATGTTTGGATACACTCACGTAGACAAGTTATACCTATGTTTGGATACTCCTACGTAGACAAGTTATACCTATGTTTGGATACTCTTACGTAGACAAGTTATGCCTATGTTTGGATACTCTCACGAAGACAAGTTATACCTATGTTTGGATACTCTCACGTAGACAAGTTATACCTATGTTTGGATACTCTCACGAAGACAAGTTATATCTATGTCTAGATATTTTTATCATTTTAGACAAGTCAATTTAGCGTTTTCCCCTAAACATGCTTTACCCGAATTTAACATAACGCTACAATTTATTTTAGTGATGGGACATTGTTGTGATACTTTCTGATGTGTCACCAGTTAATTGAACGCCCACCTCTTGGCTGCTAATAGCAGTACCATGCACACATTTACATCATGTTGGCGCAACCAATTAGGGAAACGACACATTGTTGTCAAGACATTGTTACCGTCACATGAACTCATTATTTCTTTTTGGGTTTCCTTAAGTACGGATTCTCTTTCTCAGTAGGGGGAAGACGGTGCACCACAGAATCCCCCCCCCCCCCTTTTTTTTTTGTTTTCCTTAATGACAGATCTTTACCTTTACCATTTGAAATTTTCTTTTCCTGTTGCGTGGTTTTGTTACACAGCATAATGTGGTCTAGCTGGGTCCATTGTATTCTTACGCGTATGTTGCATGTAGCTCGTAATTGAGTTTGTATGTTTGGCCAACCAAGCGCTAAATTAGAAAAAAAAAAAGTTGTCTCTGGTCGTTAGATTTGACATTGCATATAGGCCTTTCTTTTCTTGCTATTTCGTAAGCTTGGGCTGTAAGGATATCTTGTGATGCTCTTTCATATAGAAAAAAAAATTAAAAGTAAATCAGAATATAATATGCGAGTTTTAAAGTACATTAATTTGTAGTGTATCGTACCGAGTTCTATAAAGTGAACCAAAAAAAAACAAAACAACAACAATACAATGACTCCAGTAAATGATACTTAGTGGACTGTGTGGGCTTCCATAAGTTGTGCACTTGTGACGTGGTGCATTCAGTTGGTGTAAAAAAGTGATGACAATATGTCTAGATCAAAGTACACGGTAAGTACACGCTATAGCATGTAGTATTGAAGTACCGTTGTGCTCTCGTGAGTTGTTTTGCTCCTGCGCTAGCAGGTGTTTCCATATTAGTAAAGACAACTAATTACGAGGTGCGATGCTACTTCATGCAGTAAATCAAGACTTTAAAGTTGGCATCAAATCGTTAGTGTCACGTGGTGCATAGCAGAGAAGGCCTAATGGCTAATGGAAATGCTCTTGTGACACACGATCAGGGCCAGAAGAATAAAACTATGTCAAATTTCGATTACTTTTATAATTATAAATGAAAAGGTCGAACAAGGTTTTGGAAGCTCCAAAGACATTCTATTAGAAAAACCAATTCTAACGTGTTCGTAATTAAACAATATCCAGTTCGCTGTCTGCATAGTTCACTCAACACTCCGACTTCGCACGGTCTAGAAAACATGTAGTAATAGTCCATAAGTTCATAACCTGGCACTGATACCCTTGTGAATAGTTATGCCAGAAATGTTGGTGGGGGGGGGGAACTATCCACTTGAACTCGCCTCCAAGCTCCACGATCACTTGGTATGCGACATATCAGCTGTAACATGCAACGTGACCTTCTAGACCTCTTCCTGGTAGACTACATGTAACGGGTTCTTTTATATTTAGATTAAGGATTTTTAAAAAGAAGCTTATTTTTGTTAGATTCAAAATTACAGAAATTATGGACATGTATTAGTTTAACGTGGTCACTATCGATCCACCTTCTCCCCACCCCTTTTTTAATGATTAAAATGGTATATTCAGGGGCGGACTGGGTGTCGAAATCGGTCCGGGCATTTCTATACAATCCGGCCCATAACTTGTATATCATATGAAGGGCACCTATTTTTAGGCCTACCTGTCCTCAAAGTTTGATAATGTATCGATATCTGTATGCATACAGTGAGCTCTACACCTTATTAGAAAAATGGGCCTTATGTTGCTTTTTAACCTCTAAATCTGTAGGCCTTAAAAGGATGAAGCCTAATAGTAGCACTATGTACGGATGTAGGCTATCACAATATTTTGGAAAATGTGTTAGATTAAAATAGTATTACACTGTAGGTTTTTTTAACGCTCAGAGAGACCTTTTATAAGGTTTTATAAAACTTCTAACTATTTGATGCGTGCCATTGTGACATCCATGCGTCGTTTTCGTGGCCATACCAGCCCAGTTTGGCTACCGGCCCACGGGGCATTGGCTCGAAAGTCCATATAGCCAGTCCGCCCCTACGTATATTCTTTGAGAGATTATAAAACAGTATCACCACCCTCCTTTTCACTTTTTATATGGTATCTTCACTGCTTGAATGAACCCTTAAGCTAGGTACGACTTATTTTGTCAAAGAACGCTAGGTTTTTATCAGATCTGCTAACCATTTGTAGAAGTAAAAACCAAAACTTCTGCTCCAAAGCAATGATCGTAAAAGAAAAAAAATTGTGTTTCTCTTAAAAGCTATTGAGATGACCGTTAGTCAGCTAACTTTTTCTGTTCAAGTAATTGCCATACAAAACAACGAAATGGAGAGAGAGAGAGAGAGAGAGAGAAAGAGAGCATTAGTTTTGGAATTCTGCCCAATCAAAATTGTCTTGTGTTCTGCTGACATCTTTCCAGACATGTTCCAGAAGCTAGAATGTTAAACATCATTTCTCCTGACATGACTTCGTGTGTCCGCGCTCTGTTCATTTCACGTTACTACCTTAAGCTGCTCAGACTTTTTGTATTCATTCGTTACATTGGTGAACTCTATACATGCTTTGTCTCTATGGAGCTCACTGGTGGCGATCTTTAAAAAAAAATTAATAAGACCTCTCATTGTATGTACATATATGTTACTAATTTTTGTAAAGTGAACCTCCGAACACAAATGTTTTTATAATCAGTAGTGGCACACGAAACTACCATCTGTATATTAATAGAGACGTGCCTAAGATTCTTGAGACTGTTGACTTATGGGAAGGATTTCTACCAGAGGAAAGGAAGGAGAAATTACAGGACATTTAGCAGATAGCCCTTTGCCAAATCCCCTGTCCGAAGTATCCCCATCAATTTCTAAATTATCATTTAATCACATATGTAGGCCCAAGTAGTAAATACCTACCAGGTTGCCATAATTCTCTATTGTCTACATGTAGAAAATCATGTTCGCGATGGCCGTATTGTAGAAAAAAAGCAGTCCCTCGTACGTTGGGTGTGAGTGGATAGCAGGCCATCAGTAAAGTAAAAAAAAAGTATATGTTCCCTTTCAGACCTTGCTATCTATAGGCCATCAAGCTTTATGTAAACACGTTATGTGGGGTTAGGATTGTGGCTATTAGAAACTTGCAGATATTATCTTTTGATATTCGTGCTGAAAATGTCGAAACCTGTCTGTCTACCTGCATTTCGGGTCCATGGGCGGATTCGTTGGGGGCCGCGACTGAGTTAATGTGATAACACAAACTCCTTTTGTGGCGAGGCAGTGAAGGAGTGATTCGGTGATTGAGGCGATGAATTTTGAGCGAGTTCTAAAAGAAGGACAGACAGAAAGCTTGACTTACTTAATCCTGTGCACTCCCAAGGGGGGCATAGGGCCACACACACACCTCTCCACCGAACTCGGTTCTGAGCAGCTTTCTTCATCTGCTCCCATATCATTCTAGTATCCTCAGCTCCACTGATGACTGACTTCTTCCGGGTTTGCTTTGGTCTGCCCACTTTCCTCTTTCATTGCGGGTTCCAATAAAGTGCCTTCATTGCAACATTGGTAGCTGGTTTTCCTCAGGGTGTGTCCTCTATACACGTCCACTTTTGCTTTTTGTTTTTATATTTCGGGCTATGGGTCTAGTTCTCTCCCACACATTGATAGTAGTTATCCTTATATCTTTGAAATGCTAATATTCAAGGTTAATGGACAAATAATAGATGAATCAAAAAAAAAAAATTAAAGATCCTACTTAAACTTTCAGTGTATCTTTCTAATGACATGATAGTATTCTAATTGTACACATACTGTTCTTCATTCAATGAAAAATAAACTTTGTTTTTTCTTGTGTTGTGAATTTTACTTAGTAAAAATCTCCAGAGCTTAAGCTCCAACATTGTCTTAACTCCAACATTGTCTTAACTCCAACATTGTCTTAACTCCAACATTGTCTTAACTCCAACATTGTCTTAACTCCAGCTTGTCTTAACTCTAGGTTGTCTTAACTCTAGGTTGTCTTAACTCCCTATTGTCTTAACTCTAACTTGTCTTAACTCCCTATTGTCTTAACTCTCGATTGTCTTAACTCCACAATTGCCTTAACTCCAGCATCGTCTTAAATCCACTATTGTCTTAACTCAATCCTAACAAGTCTTTAGTAACGGAAAACTAAAAATTGGGTTACCAGGTGCTAAAAGTCTGGTGTTACCAAAAATTCCTACAAAAACAAAATGATAGAAGGGGCCTCAACCCAGAAATGTGGGTCTGTATCATGTGGTCAAGGCATGTAGATCTAGCAGATGTGAGAGGAAAGGTCACTGAGTATCGAAATATTACCCTATGGAGGGAAAATGAAGGTGGTAAACACGGGTCCACCTGGGACTAAACTGTAAGAGTACTCCCTAATGGCATCAGGACTTGTGTTGATCAGCACATTATCGAGGACATCGACCAATACAGTGAAAAAAAAATACATTTTATCTTTGTTGCTAGGTTTATTGTTTCTGGGTTCTATGATTCTGGGTAAATTATTTTTAAAACCAAAAATGACTATTGTTCAACTGGCTCGGTCTTCTTTGCTTTGTATACCTATTTACAAAATTATGACACAGGAAAATATTATTGACCCGGTGAAATATTGACTAGAGACAACGCCAAACTGGCAATACCTTTTCTATGGATCATATTTGTGTTTCCTGCTATTTAGAAAAGACACAGACGCAGTATCCTACTTTTTTTTTTTTAATTTCTATCTCGGGGTTTCTCTACCTTTTTAATCTATCAATTACCATTCCCTTGCCCCTTGGGTAGTACTGCAGTTTCTCAAACGAAACCCAAAGGCAACGATACTTACGGGAAAATAAAAATACAGAAAGCTGATTTTTCCTAAAGTAAATGTTAGTCAAAACCCACACATATCTTGCATACTTTGAGTCCATTATACGTAGCAGGCTTAGCTAGTCCTAATACCTAGCCCACTGAGTAAACCTCCTCCTCTCTTGTAGAAGCACGTGCACTGGCGGTTGAGAAATGAAATGGTTTAATTCTCATTCCAATCTGACGTCTGCTTCTTTTGATCGTTTGAACCAACATCATTTGTCTCGTTTCTTTTTTCTTATTTTACATATTTACCGTATGCAGGCCTAGATATTATATAGGTCAGGGTTATCCTAGGTAACATTTATCTAATCAGCTTTTTTAAAACCTTGATAAGATTTACAACAATGACTTTTTGTTATTAATTTGGTTTAAAGCAGTAAAAGATGTAGCCGTTGGGTGTTTAAAGATTTTTATTATGGCATCCTCCGTTCTGGACCCTTCAAGAAAACAAAGAATTGAACCCTATTTAAGCGATTGTATCAATCTACTTATATAGAGAATACATAATTTTATTGATAGGCCTATAGACCAAGACTTTGAACGTCTATTGATACATTTAACCATTATTTAACTCTTTAATCAAGAGTACGTACAAGAATGCCAGTTGATGTTTCTGTGTTTAAGATATAAATTTGAATGTCACAATATTAGGCCTATATTCCGAAAAAAACAAAAACAGTTAAACCAGAGCTTTCCGTGTGTGGTCAATTAGCTATTTAGTTATGGGTATTTTGTGCTTTTATTAGGTGTAGCTGAGCATATATAGGGCATCTTTGTCAGGGATCCTCAAACTCGTCGCTCACGACCTTGACGTCGGTGCTTGTCCCCCCCCCCCCCTCTCAGCAACGTTGCTATTTTCGGTGACGTAATCTTAATCTACGTAGACACGAACTCAGACGCGTTGATGGACACATACACACACACAGACACGGTACTGGATCTAACACAAATGTGTGTGTGTGGGGGGGGGAGCTAAGGAAGTTTACACGAGCGCCTGGTACACAGTTTACACTTGAAGATAAATGGTGGCGAGGCGAAGGGGAGGGGGGGGGGGGGAGGATTGAAAAGTTGAGAGAAGATTGTGGGGGTGCGTGCATAGGTAGGGATGTGTGTGTGTTGGTGAGTGGGGAGGTCACGTGATTAAAGTTTATAAACATTGGTCTTTTAGTATCTCTACCATCAACTAGGATGCAACTACCGCACCAGCCACGTCTCACCCACTTCACTCCCTTTCATGTCTGTTCGTTTTGTTTTGTTGTTTTTTAAGTCTCTTTTATATTAATATAATTATGACATAAGTGACCAAAATTAAAACTGTTTTTCTGAGTAGATATATGCTAGACAAGAGAAAGGGGTAGCTATACGCAGTGCACACATCTGCAGCATGGGACCTGGACTTGGTCCCTAAGAGAGAGAGAGAGAGAGAGAAACGTATCGTCTGTGACAGGTGTCCTACTTTTAGTATACTGGGACAATGTGCCCTAGTGACTCCCTCCCCTCCCCTTGCTCATGTTTTTTTCCCCCCTCAAGGTGTAACAGAGGAGGAGATGTGAAGGTTGAGCTGGAGTGAGGTCAGGGGTGGGAGGGCGTGGATTAAATGCTTGTTGGGAGATATTTTTATTTGATACAAGAAGAAAGAGAAGAACAGTATCTACACGGGACTAAAACACACACACACTTACATAGCACACTTTTAATGAGGTACGTTAGAGACCTCTCATCGGTTAGTTTTAGTACCGCTAGTGTCAAGACGCGGTCTGTGTTGTGATAGAAATTAAGTGAACAATTTCTGCGATCTACTAAGCTACTTCACACATTTGCCAGTAATTAACTAATTCAGCCGTGGAAATCTTTTGTTTATCCTATAATTGTTGACTGTGAGGCCTGTGTTAAATTTCAATTTGAACTATAGATCAACTGCTAGTATCTGGTCTGCTGCCTGGGGTAGCTCTTGATTCTTAGGATGTCTGTAACACGTTGAAAACAATCGAACAAAGAGAGGGCTGTAACAAAAACAAAGAGAGTTAAGGAGGGCTGTGTGCGTCTTAAGTTTAGTGACTTTAACAGGTCGCTACCTGTTGTGTTCCCCCCCCCCCCCCCCCGAACATGGGGCCGAAATCAGGCATGCGTGTGTTAAGGCAGGCACTCGGAAAATGATGCAGCGTTCCTTAAGGCTAGTGGTTTTGAGTCAGTGACTCGGTGCATCTTTTGACCAGAGGCGGAGCCCTCTCCCTCGCCTCTCGTTGCGTCACATTAACTCATCGCCCCTCAACGCCTCGATGGGGGCTGTTGCGTCACAGACGATTTGGATTACGGTGTTGTTCACTCACTGGTGGCGTTTTAGTTTTCTTTAATTGACTTAGCACTAGAATGTCTCTCTCAGAGCAGGTTGCGTTCTTCTAGATTCTCTTAACTTCGTCGTAGGATGACGGAAGGCTGTTAATGCACACGTGTGTTTGTTTGTTTGTATCTGGACTATTTGTTTGCCAAACATGAGGAGAGGAAAGGAAAGAAATACCAGTGTCTACGCAAAGGTAATTTGTTTAGTTTTAATTGAATGCGCAGTGAATGCTTTCAGGGACCATGCTTTTAACATCGACGCACATATTAAACAAACGAATGTTTGTATAAGAGTATAGTGTCTCTCTCTATCTTTGTTTCCAAATTATAAGATAAGAGATTCGTGTAAGCTGTGTAGAGCCTAGACGTAAGTTACAAAGATCTGGCTCAACATGGTAAATATTAGATGGTAAACATTTGACTTCATTAGACTTTAGTTTAGATTTTAGGTTAGATGTAGACTCTCTAGAATAGATACCTATATTAGTATATATCTTAAATATCTAGTTATATCTAGTAATTTAACATATTATTATTAATCAGTATTTTGTTTAAGCCTCATATTTTATCACTCAATTTAATCTTTTCAATAATAAATCATTTGTATTTTGTTGAACTCTCAATTTAAACAAATTGATTAAAATCATAATAGAAGATGTACTAATTTTGTACAAATAAATGTATAAATAAATTCAATAGATCCCTATGTGTTGCATCAATAAGTCAACAAATCTTATTTAATTCAAGAAATTAGTTATTTTAAGGAAAGTGTTAATTGCATACTTTTAATTTAAAGGGTTAATATTATTGGCTAGCATATAGTAGGCCTAGATCTACACAGATTTGAGTAAGACTGTGAACTATGTCTATTCGTATATAAGTACCATGGAACTCATCTAGCCCCAGGCCCACATTACAGAGTATTTAGAGTAGCTCTAAATGGTTTGATAGATTGATTTATTTATAATAATGATTTACAATTTTAAAATCTAAATCTTATTGTCAACTGCTGTCAACTAATTAAAAAAAGAATTGAGCAATATTGTTAACATTTGGCTATCGTTGAGTGGCAGTTCGCTTTCGCGTCCTTCGCCTATCCCTTAGTCTGTTGGTCCATTGGGGCATCACACAAGATCTGTCAATGTCAACCGTCTTTCTCCATTCCTCTCTGTCCTTACAGGGCTGACCATTCTCTGAAGTTGTCTTCCCATCGTTTTCTCTGTCTTCTTCTGGTATTTGATAAGTCTCTAAACAAAACAAAAAATAAAATACATATAAGAGCTTGAAATTAGAACAAATTCTTCCTTACCGCTTTGATATTTTATCACAATTGAGTGCAATACTAAATAGTTTAAACCCCAAGATTGGGCGATAAACTGAGTGCAAACATGTATAAACCATCCAAGCAATGCTGTGAATTATGTAGCTCTAACGAACCATAATCTTCAATTGTTTTAAATAAAACTAAGGAATCAAACCCAAAGCTAGCTCACAGATTATTTAAATACAGTTTTAATATCGAGAGAGAGAGAGAGAGAGACGGACAGAGAAGGAGTGGTATGAGACAGTGAGAGTTACACTTAAAATTTATTGATTTGTGCGTTACGTTTAGGGTTTCATTCACTTCTGTTTAAGCTTCCAAACCCTCCGGGGCTCGAGCAACTATTTTACGCCGTGACCTTTGGAAATGTGATGTTTCATAGCCTCGTTTAGGGAGGCGCCATTGCGGGGAGTTCAGGACAGTTCACCCTAGGGGGTGTGACTAGCGAAACGCTTGTACCAAATTGTAGGATCGGTCTTAAATTATGCTTTAAAAAAATATTGCCTTTTTTATTCTTTTTACTCGCATGAACGAATCTTTTGTTATTGAGCTCGTAGACCAATAGAGAGGATTGTCGAGTGTTTTGAACTCTATAGGTTATCAGTTTTCACAGTTTACCATCCATAGTGAACAGTCTTGGTTATACTATGTTAAATTACTAGTAGGAAAAAAGATTTCCTCTTTTTTATGTATAATTATTTTGTTAGTCCGGGTTCGTTTCCAATCATTGGCACATTCAACTGTCTTTTAGAATTTATTTTCATGGGTATCTAATCTATTTTCTTTTATTCATTTGTACATGACCTTAAAGAAAGATGGCCCTGATGGGAGGTTTTATGACAACTTTGTAAAGTTATACATTTGTATTACCCTCTTCTTTTAAACTTTCTCATCCTGTTCCCTCGTGCAAGCTACATTGCGTATAGATCTGTTCAAAATACTCTTTAAAAAAAAAATACCCACCACTTCCGATTTGGCGTTATGACTTCAAAGTGGTGAGAGTAGTGTTACATGATGAGATAAGTCATTTTTTCCCGGAAGTGGTCACTATCGCTGTATGAAGGACGCAAAAGTGAAAACACAAAAACTTGATGAAAGTGTCCCACCGTGTGGTGTCTCCTCTGTAAACCCGAGTAGGAACATCTCATTATAAACCTCAAAATAATCTTTAATATTACAGTAATCATTTGTGACCAGTAAGCAGCTAAACTGATTTGCTGATACCGTAATGTCCAATCGTATAGACTACAATGCATGCAAATATATCCGCAATCAATCACCAGTCTCACTAATGTGAAGCCATCGAAATTTGTATCATATTCACTGTTCTCTTCCAATAAGCGAAACATGTTGGCAGCAGCAGTTAGGTCACAGATCGACTCTTCACGTGCGGGGTATTTAAGGGTGGGGGTTGTACGATTTTGTTTTTACGTATTTTGTGATTTGTGCTGATAACACGCATACGCGAAAATACGGTAGTAAGAATACTTTTGTTTGTGATAACTGAGTCACGTGGACAAGAAGGGACCTCCATCAAAGTATCAATTCGAAATAGTAAAATATATATATAGAATATTGGTTGATGATAAAATATACTTTGCATTTTAAGTCATTAATACATTTTGGCTATTCGAATTCCCATCCATAAAAATACCTAAATAACTGAAATAAAAATTCGTCACTTAATAAAGTAATTAGTTCTTATACCGGTATTACAGAAAAAATGAACCCCAGTTCAACATAATCACATTTTGACTATTTTTCTTTTAATTGACATAAAACAAGAATCAATTCTTTACAAGTTATTTACAACACTTTTGAGATGTGTGCTTTGAGAAATGGGATCAACCCTCTTGTTACATTGACCTAATTTGTCTAAATGAATTCATCGGAATGTGGCCAGGTTTTTAATTGTCTGTCTGGATTTATTTCAATCCCACGACTCATAAAGTCGCGTTGCTGATTAGTTCAATTATTGAAACATTTATTTATTTTTATTTTTGTTTTTCAGTTTTGTTTCCTTTCTTTTAAGTATCATTCATATTCAAAGGTCAACGAATTCAATAATGCTAATAAGTCCTTCAACAGCTTCTATTTTAATTCTAGTGCGTTTTCTTTTATCAGCGGGGCTAGACAGACTATGAAATTGTCTTTAGATAAATGATAGATAAATGAGGAACACATGATATGCAGCCCCTGCTGCGACCTACATATTTAGCCACACCCTGTGCAAACACAACCATTGTCCGCAGGTGGTCAATTTGCTGATTCTGTTTTCGCCTCGTCTGGCCTCGGCAAAGGATGTTTTGTGTGTCTCAAATGTGTATCCCGCAGTCATTGTAGGTGATATCCAGCTGTTTCGTTCCGAAGCCGCCTTCAGCCCGGTAGGCTCCTGTCTTCTATGCCTAAGCGTTTCCGTGGGACATCTCTGTTACGCCGAACACCTTTCAGCTGACCTAAAACAAACAAACAAAAATACGTTCGTGCCCTGCCCAGCGTAACTGTCGGACCTTCAGAAGTCCCTTTATACTGTCCATAACATCGCTGTTTGTAGTGCGGTCCTGTCACCTTAATGGAGTGCAAACATCTTAGATGAAATCGTTCAAGAAATCTTAGTTGCTTTCTGTATAGTAGGCCTACCCATGTCTACTATCCATCAGATATAGAGGTCAGAGTTTATGATTTTTAGGAGGCAGAATTATAATCTGGTTAGTTATGTGCAAATATCGTATGGTTAGAGTTGTAGATTTATAATATGGTTAGAGATGTAGATCTATAGTTTGATCTGAGAAATAGAGTTAGTGTCTGATCAGGGAAGCTGATTTATAGTATTTTTTAAAAGGTAAGAGAATGCCTATAGAATAAAGTTTTCCTTTTTTTTCCTTGATATATTTCGTAGAAAAATGGATATAACAAACAAAAAGAAAAGAAACTCTAATATCATACAAATAATACTTCTAACCAGCCCCTGCCCCCATTCTTTTTTAATTTCTCTCTTTCTTTGTCTCTAAAATGTTTTCATTCCTACGACCTCGACAGCTTTGGGTTGGACCAAAAGTCTCATGCTCATATAGATCTAAAATAAACTTGTTAGCCACACTCAGCGTAGCCTCTTAGAGTGTTCTAGAGTATTCTAAGGCTTAGTTAGTACTTAGTACTTTAAAAAAAAAAATTATTATATAGCAAGGCAGACAAGCCCCAAGTCTTACACGTAAAATTCGTGCGACGGATAATCGCGAGAGACATTTACATGCGCAATCACTCTATTACACAAACAGGGAAATAAAATGGAATGTTATGACTAGCGTACATAGGCCTATAAATAGGATAGCTTAGAGCTAGTTGTTGTTTGTAGTGTTACATATATTAAGGTGTGCTAGTCCTGCTGTAACTAAAAGGGGAAGGGGTGGAGCAGAAGACAAAGCAGAAGAGGAAAAAAAAAGTTTTGTTGTCAGGAATTTTTATGATGCCCCCGAGTCCACCCAATTGACGTTAGTATGGGAAAGCGAAAGCGGTTGGTTGTGCTGGCCACATGACGCCCTCGTTATCCGTCTGCCATTAAAAAAAAAAGACCTTTACATCATCTGCCTCTTGTTCCAATTAGTTAGTACTAGCCAATTACTGCTGATGATATATTAACATCCATGTATTAATAGAACTTAGTCATATATATATATATATATATATATATATATATATATATATATATATAGAGTTAACCCTTTCAGACCAGATCTATGGAGCAGATGATGTAAGCGTCATCTGTTTCTGTGGCCCACGGTTAATAAGGGTGTCATGTGGGCTTGTCATATTTTAACTCATTGTGTTTTTCACTTTGTTGTTACAGTTAAGTGCCTCTGTGGTTATTGTAGTCACCGCCTGCTCGAGATTAAATGTCATGTAATAAAATATATCTCTGGGGAGCCCCGTTTTATCTAAAATCACACTGGAGTGAGTAAGTTTCACGTGAAAGTGGGATGGTGCGTGTCCCTCACTACACTGACTCAGTTCAATTAGATCTACTTAACCTACTAGATCTAGTATATGTACCAGTAAATATTTCGTGTATCTGTCCTATCAAATTAAGAGTCTTCAGTTCGGGGAACCTTCCACACCTGAACGATATCCTGTAGTGGCGTCGTGTTCATGGGATCGGGTGGAGGAAAGGGGGTGGGGAAATGAGTCGGAGACATTCACTGACACATAAGCTCTTGCACAATAACTGGTACGTTATTCATGCACTTATGGTTTAATAACATGCCTACAAACTTGGCACTGAAACGAACAAAAAATGTTTGTTTGTTTTCTATGAAAACCGATGGCCCCTATGAAACAACGTAACCACACAACATGCTAGAGAAAAAAAAATGACTTTAGGCGACTTCATTACCTTCTATACTTGTAGTCTAGATCTGTAGGCGGCTAATGAGGGCGGCACCAACAAGGAGGGCGCGATGATGAATATCCTCGCCGCTAATGGATGGTTTACATTTTGCACACTTAATTTCTCCCACATTTATTCTCGGATCCAGTTGAAACTTTGCACAAAAATGTTTATTGGAATAGATAAGATATGAATCAATAAACAAATTTACTAATTGGTAAATTAACTACTGCTAATTAATTATTTTGTTTGATCCCGACAAGGGAAATTAATGTCAGCGTTCACAGATGTGGCTAAATATGTAAAGTTTGGCCCCCTTATAAAATTGTTTGCATTATGTCTCCCACATCCATTCTCAAATCTAGTTGAAATTTTAAAAATTATGTTTTGTACCTAACAAAACATTAATCCATGAAAAAAACAACAAGTAGTCAATTAATTATTGATAATTAATTATTTTGTTACATATTGAATAAGGGAAAAGATATAGTTGCAAGTGTGGATTTATTCCACTTAGACAAGCTTTGTTGTTTTTTTTTTAAAGGATTTTAAAATATTTTCCTTATTGGATTGTAACAATTCTGCCATTGTCTTGATGATGGCTTGATCTTAATTGTTCTTGACACCTTGTTTTAAAGTGTTTTAGATCATGAGTTCGGTGAGTAAGAGCAATACACATGAAGTGGTGATATAAAAAACACTTTAGCTCCACTCTCCCTCAGACAAACACTTTACACCAACGCACGTACTATTTTGCGCAGTAATGCTCCCCCCCCCCCCCCAGTTGTTCCCCGCACTCTCATTACATTTAATTTGTATCCCAGGGCTATATAGACATTTGACATCAGGTCGGGGACACACACCAATCGTTTGTCAGAATACGCGTTCGTGTTTGACGTGTGGTGTCATCGTTTGACCCTGTTTCGTAGTTTGCTGTCAGAATCTAATATTTTATTTGCTTTTTTTTTTAGTAGAAACACTTCATTAAATATTCTAGGCTGCATATGTACGCTTTTTTAAGATTCAACTCTTAGTTTTAACATTGGTAATTTAAGTTTAAATACTTTTTTATATTATGAGTCTTCTATCAGAGATTTGTCTACTGATTAGTCGTGATTAGGCTGACCCTTAAAAGAAATATTACCATAATAGAATATACTCGTATTGTATTGCACATCAACTCTGAA
The DNA here is from genome assembly GCA_030265305.1 of Biomphalaria pfeifferi. Lineage (NCBI taxonomy): Eukaryota > Metazoa > Mollusca > Gastropoda > Planorbidae > Biomphalaria > Biomphalaria pfeifferi. Next base: position 3,109,581 of record JASAOG010000074.1, read on the forward strand.
CCATAATCTTCAAATACAAAAAATAAAATACTCAGAAAGACACAAAAAATAAGGCACATTTCTCGTTTCGTATGCTAGGACAAATTTGTACAAATACTCCTTCTTCCCTAGTGCTATTAGAGCATGGAATGGGTTGCCTGAGCTAGCCAGGAAAACCAGCGACTTGGCAAAATTTAAGTCATTGTTTAATATGCATGACTAAATGCATGACGCGTAGGACGTAATCATCTTCTTTTTTGAAGTAGCGTCTGTATTATATAAGATAAGAAGATGTGAAACACTGTAAATTGAGCTTGAATGCTGCCAACCCAATCAAAGCTACAAAACGGAAGTGCTTAGAAAATTGAGTTATGCAGTGCTAAACGGTGCAACAAAAATAATCAAAGAGATCAGTGTTTCCCAAACTGTGTTCCGCGAGGCCTGGATAGGTGTTCCACGAACTACTGAAATAATTAACTAGTTGGCCTCCACGTTAGTTAATCTCTATAAAAATAAGCAAAGTGTTCCGCTAAATACTGAATGTGCGAAGTGTTCCGTTAAGGAAAAAGTTTGGGAAACATCTAGATTATAACTTATCAACACTTTTTTGTTCTATACACCGGATACACTAACAAAAAAAAATTGCTACCCATGAATACGCCTCCATGCATGAAACTCCGCAACCAATGTAGTTTGATATTTGCATTCGATATTTCATGAACCTAACGGAAATGGTTTCATAGGCTCAAAAGTAGTAAACAAAAATTATTTCATGACCCGTCTGATAGTTTACGTGCAATTACTTTTCTAATTATCAACAGTTAACATCAAAAGTGCCAGATAAACATCTTTCGCCTAGAACCGGACATAACACAACGAGACATGTTCCGGAAGTTAAAATTCGGGACTAGTAATGTTTGCCCTTGTGGAGTGTCACCAGAGAATGCTGACCATTCCTTTAAAACTGCATTTTTTATCAAGATGCCCGAACAAGACACTGACCCCTAAACACGCCTAAAGAAAGAAAACTATATGGATTGCTCCCTGACCTAGAAACCACTGCGCAGTTCATCTCGTAAATTAGTCTAGTTATCGGAACGCTCCACATGATAAACGAGAGCCATGAAGAAGAATGAAGAAAAATGTGTTCATAATATTTTAGTATTTTGGGACAACAATTCAAACATAACTTATTTGCAGATTTTTGTAGCAAATTTTAGTTGACAACTTATCGAATATTTCTGCTCATTCAGTTCTGAAGTTTATTCGCGAGGCTCAGTTACGAGACGAACTGCCTTTAACTTTTTTAACCTACTTGCGAAAGGTTCAATAGGTCACATGCATTTTACGCCTTCAAGCACCAGTGCGTCTAACTGAAAAGAAAGACTTAGTCTCAGCACGCATCTCTAAACTTTTCCATTTCTTATCTTTCTTGACATCTCATTAGTTTGTCTGACTGGTTTACGACTTCAACAATGGAGCTAATGACGATGATAATGTTTCTAACCTGGAGATGATCCTTCACGCTTTCACGGATGAGTGCGAGAGAAGATGGCTGAAATTGAAGTTTCACCTTTAAAAAGTCATTGCTCTCTCAAGTAAAAAAAAAATAAATAAATAAATTTGTAAGGGGGCTGCTGTCCTGACGAAGCTGTGGATGGGAACAGCAACTTGAAGCTTTGTGTCGCTTGACAGTGTGTGGGAGTATGAAATAACGAACTTATCGTGTTCCCATTACATTGCCCTAAATAACCTTGCTATGGGTCTCCTAGTACGAACTAATGATTTGTGTGTAACTTTGATTTTTTTTTTGCTTGTGATGTTTATAAAGCTATAATACAATTCTTTTTGCTTTCCCCCTAGATCTAAGTGATCTTGGTTGGACACAAATGAGACAATGAAAAGATTCCTCTTATACTACAAAGGATTAGATTCTATAGTTGTTATTTGACATGATTATAAACTCTGGAAAGGTCAGCTACAATCTATGCGCATACTTTGACCTACTTTCACTACTTATTAAAATCCATTACTTAATGACACACGTAGTTAAGACACACATTCCATTCTCTAAGTCTTGTGGGTTGTTAAAAGGTAAGTCGCGAAAGTCCAATATAAAATATTTACTGCCTTATAACTAAATTCGAAGTAAGACTGTCTCCTGTTGTTAGCCTCCTCCAAAATGTAAAGCTTGTTTCGTGCTTGGCTTGGTTTCTGTTACCTACTAGCAGACTTTATAAGCTCCAGCGTGTACCTTTATTATTTTGTTGACATTGACAACACTAATTAGAATGTGGAAGATAACATATTTTTTAATCAAATAATTTTAGCCTTCGTAAGACTTTGAAGTTACCTCTATAGTTGCGGGGTGTACATTGATTTCTAAGTGTTTGGTTTGTTTGACAAAAAGTCTGCGCGTTGTTACGGAAACAAAAAAGGGTGAAAGAAAAATTCTGGATTTTTTTTATTTATTTCAACTTCAGTTTGTAAATCAGTTTTCATCGGCCCCCCGAAAGATGAAAAGACTCTATTAGTTTTGTGTGGAATGTCTGTCCCGTTCCGTCCCGTTTAGAAAAGATAGTGAAAATCCGACATCATAATATTTTAGACCATTCAAAGTTCTGATGCAACAGCTACTTTTTCTTTTCTGAAAGCGAAAAATCTAATTAACAAACAGTAAGAAACACGGGAGGCTCTTTAGTAGGGTAAGTCGCAATTTACCATATTTATAACACATTGATGCAAATGGTTTTAGGTTTTTTTTTGCCAAAAAAAAATATTTTTTTTACATTTGTATTGCTAAGTTAAGTAAGTACATTTACACAAGATAAATAAGAGAAAAAATCTATTTAATATGCGTATAAGTTGGACATAATTTGAAACAACAATTAGTAAGTAGTTTTTCATAGTATAGTGTGAACTGCATCGTTGCACTATAGTCATAGAACACTTAACTAAAGGAGAAAAAAATTTTTTTTTACGGAAATATATTTTTTTCTTGAGGATTTCAATAAGATATTGACCCTTAACAAAACAATTAGATCAATTAGATATTCAATTATAAGACATCAGTTAGGCCAGGTTCACATCTAACTTCACATTCACTTTCACCTATCCTTTGGTCTGCTGGACCGCTGGGGCACCACACAAGATCTGTCAACCTTCTTTCTCCATTCTTCTCAGTCATTTGTCTTTGATAAAAGTTCATTCTGATGTTCTTTCTGAAAATATCGAAACCTACCTGGGCGGACCACTTCGGGGGCCAATTTTAAGTTTTTGTTTCCACACAAACGTTCTTTGTAACCTTGTTTTGTTTGATTCAAGACACAGAAACACATGTTTTCTAGAATGTAACATTGATCTAGTCCTAGGTAGTAAGTGATTTGGTGTCACAAGTAGCATACAGCTTAATATCTTAATCTTAGAGTAAACTATTTTTAAACATAGACGTAGATCTATATAACTGTAAGTCTATATAACTGTAGGTCTATATAACTGTAGGTCTATATAACTGTAGGTCTATATAACTGTAAGTCTATATAACTGTAGGTAGGTCTATGTAACTGCACCGCTATAAAGAGGTACTGGGATAGGTCATGTAAGGGAAGAAGCCAACAGTTGATATTTAATCTTTGTTGTTGTTGTTGTTATAAACGTTGGCGCCAGTGTCTTCATATTGCAATGTATTTGTTTATCAATTGTGTTAGAAGTAACCTGGCCAGGTTTTACCACATCTTTTAATGTGTACAAAGGCATCTATTCATCGATGTACAAAAACATTATTTCAGAACTTTTTGTACGTTGAATATTCTTCAATCCTGGTAAAATATTTTGTTTTCATAAATACAGGACCACAATCTGGTACCAGTGTTAATTTTTTTTTTAATAAAAGGGTTAAAGTAAATCTGGTCCTGGGCTCTTCTGTTCTTGCAAACATTTTTCACTAGTATCGATCATTTTTACTCATTCCGATAGGATAAATATTGGTAAATGTAAATAGTCGATTGTTTCAGAAAGGAGATTTTTAACATATTATTAATAGCCCAAACCTCAAAAATATCTTCCAGCCTGTCCAGAAGAGTTGGAAAGGAATTACAGATTTTAACAAGTGTCGGCTATTCAATAGCCATACCATAGACCCAGCTATTTAGCGTAACCTTTCATCAAAGGTACCTTTGTTCCATATTGGGCGTAGCCTGGCAAGACACCAGTATGGACAGTAGAGAAGCAGTTAATTACCATTCGACATCTTCGCTGGGTCGGACATTAATCCCGCATGGGGGACGACTGCATGCCAAAGGCGATCTTTTTTGGCGAGCTTAAAGGAGGACGGCTAACAGAGGTGTCCATCCCCTCCGTAAGCACTATAAAGATTAACTCAGCCACTATTTCGCTCTTACTGGCATAGAGGAAAGTAGCTGGCAGCAGATGACCTCTGAATGAGACAGTTGAAGAGCTCTCACAAAGGCTGCAGGACACATTTGAGACGCCAAGAAAAGCAAAGCCCTTATTGAAGACAGGCGCAGTAGACGGAAAAAAAAACAACGGCTTTGTCTGACGATATGCGGAAAATATTCATGTCGAAAGTGGGTTTGCGTAAGGATGTGAAACACTGTACTAATCGAAGACATTGCCATTCAGTAGATCTATTACCAGACCATAGCATTGTTTACCGGAGCTTGTTTTTTTTTTTTATAGCTATGTTACTAATCTGTATTAGATCTAGTTATTTCCCTCACAACAGTTGTTCACAGTTATCTAGATCTAAAAATTTTAATTGCCTGTGTGAATTTCTAGGATGTTTATATTTTGACAATACCGTTGCTTGGTTGCTTTAAACATCCAAAGATGTAACATAAATTAATCGATAATTTTCAATATGTTAAAAAAGAAACAACAAAAAAACTCACATATGAATATATAGATCTGGAATAATATACATATTATGTACTAAATTAGATCTGTATATCTCTTCTAAAATTGAGACAAATTTCACTTCATCTTACCAAATCCACCTAGACAATAAGTTAGTCTTCATTATGTCCAACACCGGGATTTAAAACCTAGACTTGTTCACCTGTAGATACTGTCATAAAAAGTGTTATTACAATGTCATAATTGTACACCATAAACCTATTTAGAATTACTGTGCCGTCAAACCTTGTATTAAGGAGCTGTGCAGTACTGATTATACTTATTAAATCTAGGTTTATAATAAAAGTCCACAGCCAGTCAACTTATTTATTTTAACTCCCAAACTAATATCTAATCATACATTAAAAGCTAAGTGAGAAAAGGCAACAGTTCAGGACTCACACACAGTTAGAGCATGGAATGGGTCGCCTGAGCTAGCCAGGAAAACCAGTGACTTGGCAGAATTTAAGTCATTGGTTAATATGCATGACGCGTAGGACGTAATCATCTTCTTTTTTTTAAAATAACGTCTGTATTATATAAGATAAGATAAGTTCAAAATCTTGATTTCTGGACGATTCTAACACACTATTTGTAAGAGCTGAATGCTCTACTCTTGCTCTTGGAAAGATATTTGATCCCCCATAATTGAAACTTTGAGAACCATGGAAATAATGTCTCAAATATCTTGAAGAAAAAAAGGTGAAGCAACAATAGTTCTTGTTACAGTTTCTCTAAATGTACAAATGAATTTTCCAATATCATTACTATTTAACTCTTTACTATACAGATGCTGGGCAATATAGCCAGTGACCTTGACTCCCTTCTCTCTGACCTTTGCATTACCAACAAGGAACCAAGATCAAAAGAGAATCCCAGCAATTCAGGAACATTACACTCTGCAGACACATTGGGGAAAGATTCCTTTTTCTCATCTGCTGGAAACACCAGTAAAAGGCTAGGGGATGCAGTGTAAGTGTATCTGGCCAATATTTTCACAAACTAATTAATTGTTTCATTTCTTTAAAATAACTTTTTTTTTGTCTGCCCACTTTTTCCTTTCAGGAGATAGACTGCTAATAAAAGATTTCAGAATATGTCTATTCTGCTTACCTTTAATGCAGCTAATCTTGTAAGAGTTGGCTTTTATTGGTCATTCTGATTACCCATTAATAAACGTTATTATGGTGATACATTTTTGTTTACAAAGCTTATACAACTCACTTCTAGTCTGGTACACATTTTGAAACAATTGTTTCTCCCACTTATTATTCTCAGATCAAGATGAAACTTTGCACACATATTCATTGTTGGTAACAAAAGAGGAATCATTAAAAAAAAAAAAATAACCAATCAGTAGATTGGTTGATTGATAATTAATTAATTTAGTTAGATTTAAAAAATGAAATAAATCCTATAATATTAAGAAAATTTTAACAATTTGGGGTTCTTCTCTTAGATTTAAAAAAAAAAATTTATATTGGGTGTTTCTTACCAAAAACCTATCCCATATGATTGATAAATTCATCCAAGCAAAGTTGGCATGTCATGTTAAAACATTTCAAATCATTATTTATTTTACTTGGAGGTGTGGTGGCTAAACTGGGAGGTCTCAAGTTTGTATTCCAGTGAAGACTAGGATTTTGAATTTTGGGATTTTTAGGTATGCCCCTGAAACCATCCAACTCAGGTCTTCCCCATCCCTCACCTTCAGGCCTGTTTTTTTTTCTGGTACAGTTTAAATTACTCATCCAACTCTAACCTGACATTAGTTGAGGAAAAATAAAGATTGTTTGCCATTGTGCTGGCCACATAACACCCTCATTAACCATGATTCACAGAAACACAATGACCTTTACATCATCTCCCCTATAGATCACAAGGTCTGAAAAGGATAATTTAATTTTTTTTTTAAATTTATGCATCAAGTTTTGGCTTAACAAATCCACAATGCTTCGAGCTTTGAATCTATTACAAGATAAAGTAATGAGCCTGTGTGTTATTTATTATATAGAAATGGCTAATATCTCACTACCATATTAAAGTCCTAATTAATGAGTTTCACATAAAATTAAAACCATTCAATAGAATTTAAAGGTGTTTCCTATTCATTTCACTTGTTCCTTGCATGACAACCTTTACATCATTAAACAAAATGAAACTATAATTTTTTTTTTTTTTTTTCTTAATGAGCTTTTTACTTATGCAATTATCTCCCTATGAGTTAATGACTAGCACATGTTCTGGTTGCTTGGCATCACAAGTAATATTCATCTGGTCTAATGGCCAACGGTTAACAAGGATGTCATGTGGCCAGCACAACCACCAACTGCCTTTACTTTTCCCTAACTAATGTCACGTACCTATTGGAGCTGAGTGGACTCAGGAGTGCCCTAAAAATCCTGAAATTAAAAATTCCAGTCTTCACAAGATTTTAACCCTAGACCAAACACTTTACCACTCAGCCCCTGCACCTCAACAAGCAATATATTTTAATAGTTAGCAACTATATGTAACAAGTGACCCTGACATGATCTATTTCTATATATTTGAATGGTCATCATGTTCTATTTCAAATCACTCATTGAACAGAAAAAGCCTTACAGTTATTGTAAATATAATTATCAGATAATCATGCTTAATTTAAAGGCCAAATATCAAATTATATTGCATATCTGTAATAATATGTTGTTTGAAAGTTTACCGCAGACCAAATATAGCTTAAATTCTTATGACTTATCTCTTTCATGTATATATCTAGAAATTTTTTTTTGAAAATTCTTTACTAATGTACTAGTAATTTTTTGTTTCAAGAAAAGTTCTCTTAAGTCAGAATGTAATTTTTTATTTATATTTATACCATTTTTCATTTCTATCATAATTACTCAGTTGTTATTTTTTTCTTCTATGTTTTGATAAATATAATTTAATTAATTAATCTGTCAGTAGTAACACATTTACTTGACATGTATATCTTTTTGTCCTGTTTAACAATGTTATTGTAAATGAACCATTAAGTCCACATAGAAAGGATATAGCATTTAATCTTCTGTTTCTTTTTTAAACACTATCTTAACAGCCTTTTTGTTGGGCCAATCCTTGAAGTTTTATTAAGTAAACATAGCATTCACTGAGGCAGGTGCATCAACAGCCTTTTTCTTTTCACTGTTTAACCTGATCTTCATCTTCAGGTCTTCCCCATCCCTCACCTTCAGGCCTGTTTTTTTCTTCTGGTAGTTTAAATTACTCATCAATATTTTAATGGCTCTCTTTCATCAATCATTTTTTGTTTTGTTTTCTTCTTTTTTCTAGAACAACTTTTTATTTCCTCTTCAAACACAACAAGGTCTAATTGTAAGCCTACAACTTATCTTTCAGCTCACAAAAATTAAAATAAAATACAACATGAAATTGAAGGTCACTGTGATCTACAATGTGTTTTTTTTTTTTTAATAGACCACAAATATTAGTATAATAAAGTTTTGTATGTGTTTGCTAGTGATAAGATTAATCACCATTTAATCATTTGATTTGCAACATTTGTATACACCACCACACCTTAAAGATAATTCATAACTTTTGACATTGTGAATTTACGTTTTACTGCAACTTTTACCTTCCCCAAAATCTGAGCACGTTGATTAGCTAGGTTGACACTCCTAGTTCTTAAGCAAAATATTCCTAGTTTTTAACAAACCAAACAAAAAAAATTGATATGTAGATTGTTTGTTCAATGTATTCACATGACATGCTAATGTTTGGCATATTACTTTTTTTAAATATAAAAATTGGGATAAATATTGACATCAAATGAAATGGAAGTTGCATGGAAACTTTAATGATAATATTATATGTTTGTAATAATTTGCCTTACTGCTGCCAGTAGTGGGAGATATGTTAATGTGACCCAGTTCAGGATGTTTGGAGACACTTTTGTAATGTGTTTACATTCATTGAGATTGAATAGCCCCCCCTCCCCTCTCTTTTTTACTCTTCCCTCCTTTTTTGGCTCTTTTTTAGTAAATCTGGGTCAAAGAATAACTGTTTTAAAGAAGACACTTTATAAACAAGGGCAGGTAATGCTTGTATCTCCTTTGAGTGATTGAGGTGAAGGCATGATGTGTTTATACAGCATGCTCATCCCAAGTGGCAATATGTTGAAAAGAAGAAGACAAGTCACCTTATCTAGCTCCTTGCTAAAAGTATCAATGACAAGCATACAATGGAAATTTTGAAAAAAAAAAAATCTCTGATTCGATATTTGTGGCTCCTCATGTGGAAAGCACATGTGGTGTCAGTGATAAAAATAGAACTGAAGGTGTGGCGACAGAGACAGGAGCATTGAGGCAAAGCATGGAAGACAGTCTGTGCAAGTTGGCCAACACTATCTGTCATGATACTGTGTCAAGGTATACTCTTAAAACTTATTCATTGTCATTGCAGCAGTACCAACCACAGCTTGAGTGACAATGAGCAGGGAGACTCAGAGTCTGTGGACAGTGGCCATGAGGGCAGGTGCAGGGCAGGGCCTTCACCTTTGGTGTTTGACCCCCATCACTTTGGTATCCAGGTGAGCCAACTAATTTATCCTTTTTTTTTTTATTTACCTAATTTTTAAAGTTTTTCAGAAATGTTAATAGGTGTTTGCTTCAGGTGCATTGCATTGCCTCTGTGGCATAGTGGTTAGAGGGTTTACATTGAGCCGAAGTTTCAGGATCTGAGATTATCCTCACATCACCCTTTGATGTGTAGTGCTAGTTTAGAGGCATTCTGTCATTTTACACAGACACTTAGCATTTTGGAATAACAGAGAAGAAAGTGAATTTTCTTTGTCAATTTCAGAGATTTTTAGATGTTGGGGCTAAATTTATTTGCTATGTTGGGGAAAAAGTTACTTGCTATGATACATTAGCAAATATTTTGCATCTATTGTTATATTTTGTCTTATTTATTTTAATTATATATATATATATAATTATTGGGGCGCAGTGGCTGAGTGGTTAATCGCTTGGCTTCCGAACTTGGGATTTTTAGGGCGCCTCTGCGTCCATCCAACTCTAATGGGTACCTGACAGTTGGTGGTTGTGCTGGCCACATACTCCCTGCTCATTAACCGTTGGCTAAAGAAACGGATGACCTTAACATCATCTGCCCTTTAGATTGCAAAGTCTGAAGGGGAACTGAACTATATATTTAATGATATAATACATTATATATTAATTATGTTTCTTTATATAATTTAAATACTTTATATTTATATATAAATTTGTAATAGTGTTTTAAGTATAAACTGCAGTGTTACTAATTATTTACTTCCCTTGTAAACAATGGTCTTCCCCAGCCTTCTCATCACTTAGTGAGAGTTGATGAGTCACAGGGTATGGATGACTTTCGACCCATCAGCACTCTGGAAAGAGTTATCAAGACCAATTCTATATGGCTGTTGTCTTCCCTGAGTAGAGCTGGTGCTGTGCATCTCTTAAAAGACCGAGACACTGGAGTGAGTTCATTTTTTCTATATATTTTTACAAATTCCTATTTTTACAAAGCTTATATCAACTCACTCTGTGTACATGTACATGTTATTTCTCACACACCCATTCTCAGATCAAGCTGAAACTTAGCATAATTATTCATTGACATAGATAAGACATAAAAAGAGTAAAAAAAAAAATTAACCAATTAGACAATTAATTACTGGTTATTGATTATTTTGTTTAATAACAACAGGTAAAACTAATACACTATTCACATATATGGCTAAATTTGTTGGCTTTAACCCCTTGTTAACGCTATTTCTTTTTCATGCATTCTATGATCAACTTGATACTCTAAACAATGTTTTATTGAACCTAACAAAACATGAATCAATAAACAAAAATACTCAATTAAACAATTAATTATTGGTAATTAATTATTTTGTTCGATATCAATAAGGGAAATAACTTGTACATTATTGGTAAATATAGTTTTGAGGATGGAGCTCTTCCCCTTTAGATAAGCTTTTTTTTAATAAAATGGATTTTTAAAAATATTTTGCTTGTTTGTAATATAATATTAGATCCTCTGAAAATATTAATAACTGCTAGTTCATTGTCAATCAGATCTTTGAATCTTTGCAAAGTAAGGTTTGAATCTTTGTCAAGTAAGGTTTGAATCTTTGTCAATTATGGTTTGAATCTTTGTCAATTAAGGTTTGAATCTTTGTCAATTATGGTTTGAATCTTTGTCAATTAAGGTTTGAATCTTTGTCAAGTAAGGTTTGAATCTTTGTCAAGTAAGCTTTGAATCTTTGTCAAGTAAGGTTTGAATCTTTGTCAAGTAAGGTTTGAATCTTTGTCAAGTAAGGTTTGAATCTTTGTCAAGTAAGGTACAATTTTTAAAAATTAAAATCTGCAATATGGGGTGCTGAAGTGCTTAAATTCCAAACCAAGGGGGGTATTGTGTTTGAATCCTGGTGAAGACTGGGAATTTTGAATTTCAAGATTTTAGGGCACACCGAGTCCATCAACTCTAATGAGCATCTGACATTAGTTGAGTAAAGGCTATTGGACATTATGCTGGCCACATGATACTAGTTAACTGTGGGACACAAAAACTGAAATTTTTGCATCATTTGCTCCATTGGTTGCAAGGTCTGAGAGGGGGGGGAACTTTTCTTTATTTTAAATTACCAATACATACAATATATTTTTTTTTTCATAGGCTATAATTTTTGTATGTGCTTTATTTCAAAAGCTGTAATTATTTTTGAGTGCCATTCTAAATTACACAAAGCTTAAAAAACTGTTCCTTCCTGCAGGTATTTTTGTATATGCAATTTTTCTAGCTTAGCCACTTTAACAAAAAAATGCACAGAGAAAAGTTTTATATTTAGAAATATGTATATTTTTGTTTGTTAGTTATTTTACTTTTGTATTTTACAAATTTTACTTTTGTATTTTTGTTTTTTCAATCAGTTTAATAGTGATCAGCTTTTTTTTTTTTTTTTTTTTTTTTTTTCATGTTTAAAATTAGCAAATATTTATTTATTCTATTTGGTGTTTTCAGAATTTTATAGTTCGTAAATCGAGTCAGTCCAACAATTCTCTAGCATTGAGTGTCCAGTGTCGACATGCTGCCCAGTCCACAGTAGATCACTATCTCATAGAAAGTATAAACACTGGATTTAGGCTTCACGGCTCACTGCATTCCTTCCATTCAATTCCAGCCTTGATAGCTTATTATATAGAGAACATGTAAGTTATAAGAGATTGGTTCTATTGATACAAAATACAATCAGACCTCAAAACAATGTGTTCTTGCATCGAAACTTTTAAGTGCCCAGGCAGTGATTTCTTTGACTTTGTTTATAAGTTGTAGGTCAAAATGTTGGTCTTGTAATCATGTAATTTATATATATAAACATATAATAATAGTCGAAAACCTTATCCGCTTAGTATGGCTTTAATACGCTGAATGACTACACAACACACATCTCTAACATTTTGTGATCACATTCTCATGAAGGAGTTACAAGCACATGTAAACATAAGAATGACAACTAATACAGTATATAACTTTCATAACAGCCTCTAAATTATGAGACAAAAAAATCAGTTACCTGTTTAGTGCAAAGTCAGCTTGGACTTTGACCTATAATATTTTTGTTGACTTTTCTAAAGTAATTGCATTAAGAGCAGGGGGGGGGGTAACAAAACTTTGCTCACCTAAACTTAACTGCCAATGGTAAAAAATCAGCGAGAACATTTTGTGTGGCCTTAATGGTATAAAGATTCTAACAGCATAAACCAGTCACAGAATATTCAAAAAGTTTCAAACATATTTCTAAAATCTATTATATTGTCTTGCTCTGAAGGTCAAGTGAAGTTTAAGATTTTTTATATTTTCTGATTACACTATGAAGTGAAACATTTTTTAATGAACCTTGTTTAAATTGTACTATATATAGAGATGAAATCTCGCTCAGCCATTCTTCAAGCCTGCCAGAAGTGTGCTGCAAGCTGCTTAAGTTTTCTTGTCTGATAGGCTCTTCTCTCAGTGAGAGTTCTCTCCCATAGGTTCTTCCCTCAGTGAGAGTTCTCTCCCATAGGTTCTTCCCTCAGTGAGAGTTCTCTCCCATAGGCTCTTCTCTCAGAGTTCTCTCCCATAGGCTTTTCTCTCAGTGAGAGTTCTCTCCCATAGGCTCTTCTCTCAGTGAGAGTTCTCTCACATAGGCTCTTCTCTCAGTGAGAGTTCTCTCCCATAGGCTCTTCTCTCAGTGAGAGTTCTCTCCCATAGGCTCTTCCCTCAGTGAGAGTTCTCTCCCATAGGCTCTTCTCTCTGTGAGAGCTCTCTCCCATAGGCTCATCTCTCAGTGAGAGTTCTCTCCCATAGGCTCTTCTCTCAGTGAGAGTTCTCTCTCATGCCCTGCTGATGTGTGAGAAGAGTTAATTCAACTTTTCATTTTAATTTCAACTTTGACCCTTTGGTTTGGAAGTGAAATATTTCTGCCAGCACATCCTGATGATAAAGATTTTTTGTCATAGAGAAATTTACATTTTATGATCCAACTCCTTAATATTTTTTTCAATTTTATAATTGATTTTTTTTTTCCAGAGATGAAATCCCTTATCATCTTAGTTTACCAAAAGCTATCCTGCTTGCCAGGTCGACAAGGGAGTTGGCTTCTTTAGACATGCTAGGTCAAGGTCAGTACCTTCTCTAGATATTAGCTAGAATGATTGATAATGTAAACTTTTTGAACAAAATATTGAGATGTAAACTGAAAGAGGCAATCTATTTTATGTTTCAGATTTTTGGGTTTCACCTCTGTCACAAAAATCTTCATCACCTGAGCCATTGGCTGGCATTCTTCATAAATCATCAAGTGAGCCTATCAATATACAGAGGCCATTCAGGCCTTCCACTCCTGTGAGTGGGAAAATTCTCCCAAATACATTGCCATCTAAGTCATCCACTGATTTCAGTCAATTTATGAACAGTCAGGTAGAAATGGAGCGCTACTTTGAGAAGCAGGGCTTCGACAGTCCAGATGGCCCACCAGTGAGCCATTCAACACCAACACCATCAAGGCATGCTGAAAGAAGTGTACAAGTCAACTCTAGTAGCCCTCAGATGGACAAATCTTCTGTCCCTGTGGCTAAAAAAGGCATAAAGGATTCTTTTCAGTCTGATTTGTCTGGTACCTCCACATCATTCTGTGCTCATGACTCACATGTTTCATCCAGTGAATGCCATGTGATAGGGAGTGATAAGTGCACATCATTTTCTAGTCAGTCATTTCCAATCAATCAGCCTCATCCTTTACCTCCAAGAGGCACTGACATCTATCAGTCACAACCAAAGAACATACCTTTTATTCAGCAAACTAGCTGCAGTGATGCAAGCTTGAAATCACCTTCTTCCGAGAGAATTAATGATGGTAACTGGACAACTCACTCCACAGCAGAGTTAAAAACCAATCTTTATTCAATGACAAACTTAGACATTCCAGAAAATAGTTACTTCAAATCCAACCTGTCTGATAAATTGAGTGATTATGAGGATATCTGGAGAAGCTCTTGTTCAGAAGCAGACAGGCAGAGCAAGATACATGACCCAAGGACTGCACTGGAAGTAAAGCTCCACAACAATGGAGGTAACTTTGTCAAGAAAAAAGTGTTGAGGAAAACCATCAAGGATTCACCTCCCCTTTCTCTTAAAATACAAGCAAGCAGAGATGCAGTAACAGGTGGCAGCACAGGGCTGAGTGCTCTTGACCAGGCCAGACAGATTGCCAGGTCAGACAGTGAGGAAGAAATTAGACCCCCTCTAAAAATGGACAACAAATCATCCAGTGCAATGGCATCAGTAAATAGTCATTTGAGGGCTGAACAAAATCACAGTGTTGAACATTATACCAAACAACTCCCTTCTGTTCATTACAATCAGATCACTAGTCCTAACAAAGTTAACCAAGAAAACAACGGGAATAAACCTTCTCTGTTACCACTTGGTCACCTTTCACGGCTTAAATCATCCTCCGAGTCATCCCTGGCCACTGCTTCTAGTCCCCTTTATGCAGAGCCAGTGGATGCTGTCAAACTGCGAGACAAAAATGGTAAAGCTATAAATATTCAGGTACGCAGACTGTCAGCGCCATTGTCTGTTAATCAGTTGAAAGATAAACAAACCAAAGCTAGTCACAAGGTCTCCAAACATCCACAGTTAGATACTATCTTGTCACCTGATGCTCAAGACTGTGTCACTCTTTCACAGAACAAATTTTCCTTTGATACTTCAGTCTTCCAAAGTCAAGTCCCACCTGTAATCACTTCTAGACTTTCTCGTAGCAACAGCATGCGGACTCCTCATGAAATGTCCCAACTGCAGCGTAAACTCAGCTGGAAAGATAGGTTGAACCGGTTAAAACTTGGAACTAAAGTTTTAACCCACAATCTGACTCCGCCATCTGCAATAAGTATTAGACAAAAAAATGTGATGGATTCTAACCAAATTGATGTAGAGTACAGCCATGATTTGCCATTCTCTGGCACAGTGACTAGAAAATTTCCTACTGATCATCTTCAGATTCAAAGAGCTTCCGGGTTTTCTGAGTCATCCACTGTCCAGGATTTAATTACTTGTGTCCATCCAGAGCTAACAGTCTGTCCTATTGCTAGACCAAACAAAGGATTAGAAAGATGTGACACTGCTCCTCCTTCAGAGTATGATAATCTTCAGGCATATAGAGTAAGTCTTTGGTACATTTCTAAATGAAACAATTAATTTTATAATCTTCAGGCTTGTAGAGTAAGTCCTTTGTACATTTACAAATGAAACAATGAACATTTGTCTTGAGTGAACTTACTTTTTTCTTCAATGTTGTCTTTTATAGACTAGTCAATCTTTAGTTCTTTTATTTTACAAGTATTAGAGTACCATACATTTGTTTTACAAGCATTTACAACTGTTTTAAACAAAACTTAGATTTCGATCTACTAATATATTTATTAAGTCGAATATCCAGTTCTTTAAAAAAAAAATATTTAAAAAATGCTTGGCAGCTGTTTTTTTAAATTCTGTCCTGTTTCTAATTACCATCATCATCAATCTTCTTATGCCAATTGTGCAAAATGCATCTCTGTGAGCTACTGTGACAAGATTTTAGTCTCAGGGGAAGCAGAAAACTCTCAAAAAGTCACCTCAGTTTATTTCTAAAAATAGTTTACTTTTTCCCCTTCTAAAACAGAACACAAAAAGCTATCTCAACTTAAAAATTCCAGTTTCTTTTTTTCTTTCTTTTTTTAAATTTAAGAAATTTACCTTTTTTTGTTGATGTCAATAGAACCAGCCTGCATTTTTTTTAAGGTTTGGCTCACCATTCAGTGCATTGGTTTACAATTAACTAGCAGATTATTTTAATTTAACTATTACAATAACTGTTACATTGTAATATAATGTTTTTACTTGTATAAAAGATTTTTCTAATGGGTTAACTTGCTAAAATTTTTACCCCTGCTATGTCTGGTAATTACACTTCTGGTGAGAACTGTTATATATATTATCTGTAACTAACTCATGGGACATCACTGGATATCAGAGACTGCCATCTTACAACATCAAGGGCTTGAGAAACCTTTCTTGAGATTCTTACTTGTGACTAAAAATATATTAAGTTATTTTTTAATAAATTTTAAAAACCCATTCCATTTAAAATTTCAAATATTTGAATGCAATTGAAGCTGCTGATATGTGGTCTTACAAAAATACTATTTTATTTAAAAATACAAACTATACATGTGTCAGGTCATGTCACTATAGAAAAAGTACATCAAAGGGAGAATCTTGTACATTACATGATACAAACAAATATCTATATATACATGTATAGAAAGCAGATAGGCTCAAAATCCGAAGATAAAGTTTACCAGTTAAATGTTTACAAGCACCACTATGTTCATGTGTGATAGCATTATCTTGATTCTGTACTTTGTATTGTTTTTAGGCTTCTACCCACAGCAGCCAGGGAACTGTGTATTCTCCTCCCTGGGAGTCTGGCACAGCTAACAAACTTATCAGAGATCCTCCAGTGGTCCCCCCAGTTATGCCACCAGCCATGGACTTTAAAGAAAGAATTCAAAGATGGCAGCAGGCTAACAGTAGCTATGAGGACAACACCCAAATTTTCAATTTCTCCAGCACATATCAGCAGAGCCACCAGGAACAGAGGCAGGTCGTACATCACCAACACAGCTGCCAGGAGCAGGTCACAGTCATTCAGTGTCAACAAAGCCACCAAGAGCAGGTTAAGATATTGCATCAACAGCACAGCTACCAGGAACAGGTTAAAGCTCAGCATAGGCAGCTTGAGGTTAAAGTTGACTGTCAAACTGATGGCAGCAAAGACCTGATGAATTCCAGCCAGAGACTGCAAGACAGAGGACAAACGCAGCACAACATTCATCAAGGTAGGGAATAAATGGGTAAAGAATCTACCTGTTGATAGTCTGTATCAATAATGTAGCTTTTTAAATTTATTTTTAGATCTAATCATTTACTAGTCTTCTTTTTAAAATATTCATTAAATAATATTTCTCACTTAGTAAACTGTCAAAGTATTGTAGGTTAATTGTTAAAGCATTTCTGTATTCATCGAGATAACTTCTTTCATGCTGGGTTGCATTTAATAAGAAACACTTCTTATGTTTTAAAGCCTAACTAACATGAATTGCATATCACCAAAATTATATACATTTAGTAAAGACTATATATTGCTTTTACAGAATTGAAATCTCAGGAATGTCTGGGATCACCACAGCTGTCCAATATCACAGTTCAATCTACTGACCAGACCTTTACTTCTGCTAACTTGGCTGACATTTCCTCTTCAACCCACACCTCCCCCCACGTGCTGTCATCCCATTGTCCTGATGTGGTTAACTGTCACAGCTCCCCCATTGTACTGAGTCTCTCAACCAACACTGAAGAGGAGGATGTTTTGTTTGGTGGTGAAATGATGTATGCAAGTGAAGATCTGAAGCAAAGTTTGAGGCCTGTACTTAGTAAGAAAAATACTTTTCAAATACATTTGAACTATAAAGACAATTTAACTTGAATCTCTCAAAGACACTATAGATTATAGTATATTTTTTAAAATCTAGATGATAAATTAAGAAACATTTATTTATCCTGCCCTCAAGGGACACAGTTAAATATCTCATGTTTGTAAAATGTTTTACATGTTATGGATACTCCTTCAGAGTTGAAAATAATCTATATCCCAGCCCAAACCTCCTCCAGGATGACGGGGATGGCAGTGGGTAGGGTATGAACCTGGGACAATCATCAAAACAAACAAACAACAGTCCAGTGTGCATACCGCAAACCAGACAGCAATCTTATATTAGTGTATAATATTAACTATAAGATAGTTCTTTTAAATTTCTATTGTTGCAGGCCCACAAAGTTCCATGTCACAAAGCAGCTGTAAATCACCAGGAACCATCATAAAGGAATATATTTTCAAGTGAGTTCTTGACTTGTTATAATTAAAACCTTAAAGCAGGCAATTTTTTCTAGAGACTCTTATTCAAAGGGGCACACTAACATTAATATTTAAAAAAAACTGATTCCAAAGTTCTGTATGAAATCCTTGAATTTAATTTTCCTTTTCAGACTTTCCAATGATCACCAAACAATATTTGGAAGTACAATTGAGAATTTTATTCAGTGCACTTTAGAAAGTCTTGAAACCAACCCACAGTATGTCATGCGCAATGTAAGCTTTCTGGAACATTGGTTCCTACTTTATCAAGAATACTAGAACACATAGGAGATTCAGCCAGTCATTTTGTTACATAGCCTTGTTCAATAGTGCTTGTCTATCCTTTTTTGTTTTAATATTGATGATTAAAGCAAAATAATGTGTAAATGGTATTAATAATCAATTTTTGTTTTTAGAGTTATACTTTACCATTATCATCAGATCATATTTTTTGTATTTAGGTGCGTCAGTTCATGACAGGAATCAAGAATTATTTGGTGAAACATGGAGAAGGGGAGCTGGAAGATCTGATAGAGAGAGAAAGAAATAAAGTAAAGTGTTTGAATTAGTGTGCAACATTTGTTTTGTATTAGTGTGCAACATTTGTTTTGTATTAGTGTGCAACATTTGTTTTGTATTAGTGTGCAACATTTGTTTTGTATTAGTGTGCAACATTTGTTTTGTATTAGTGTGCAACATTTGTTTTGTATTAGTGTGCAACATTTGTTTTGTATTAGTGTGCAACATTTGTTTTGTATTAGTGTGCAACATTTGTTTTGTATTAGTGTGCAACATTTGTTTTGTATTAGTGTGCAACATTTGTTTTGTATTAGTGTGCAACATTTGTTTTGTATTAGTGTGCAACATTTGTTTTGTATTAGTGTGCAACATTTGTTTTGTATTAGTGTGCAACATTTGTTTTGTATTAGTGTGCAACATTTGTTTTGTATTAGTGTGCAACATTTGTTTTGTATTAGTGTGCAACATTTGTTTTGTATTAGTGTGCAACATTTGTTTTGTATTAGTGTGCAACATTTGTTTTGTATTAGTGTGCAACATTTGTTTTGTATTAGTGTGCAACATTTGTTTTGTATTAGTGTGCAACATTTGTTTTGTATTAGTGTGCAACATTTGTTTTGTATTAGTGTGCAACATTCGTCTTTGAAGGTTTTTTTTTTTCTTAGGAAGTGTCTTGTAACATTTTTGTCATTTGTCACCCTTTTTAGAATAGAAATAAACTAACCAAGCAGTGGGTTGTTTTGTGAATATCATATAGATTACATTATAACAGCAGATTTTACTGTTCTATTTTGTTTATTGAAGTCTTTAGTTTCTTAGAAAATAAATGATTTTGTGATTATTTCAGCTGAGTCCAACAGAAATTCTCAACATAGATGCCATCATAGAACAAGCTCTGCATGTCTGTGTGCTGAAGCCATTGAAATTTCACATTTATCGTTTGTTTGTGGACAAATACAATAAGTAAGTTTTTGTTGATTAGAAAACAAATTCTAGAATTAAAAAAAACATTTTGGACACAAGATTCATAAAGTTTATGATTGTTTGTTTGTTTGTAGCAATGGTGCTCTTGAACAGCTCTCTCGAAACATTAAATATGCCAGAACAAAATCTGCTCAGGATATTGGGGTTAAGGTAAATGGATTTCTTTTTTTAAAATCTTTCTTGACACCTTGTTAAAATCACCAATGAAAAGGAGGTCTATAAATAATTATTTTTTTCTTTATTATAAAGTTATCTATTACTTTATGATTTATTGGGTTCATCTTAAGATCATTGAGCCAGCTTGAAATAAAGACTAGACCTCTACTTTAGATCATAGCACATGAACTTGTAACTAAAAATAACCTGAACATCAAATGTTTTCAATCTCTTTGGTCTATCTTACAAGCAGTTGTTCATACCTTTTAGTCACATGACATGACATTTTCTTGTCTGACCTTGCCCTTGTCAATTTTATTTTCTTCACATTAACCCAATAGCTCCTACCACAGTACAGTGTACTACAGTAGGATAATGCATTGGGACAGAAGCAACAATTATTTAAACTTTCCTGTACAAAGAGCTCATCATGTCTCATTTAGAATGAGAAATTAAGTGTGTGGACTATATTTGAGTGAAAACCAGATGCGTATCACTTTTTTTTATTACTTTTTAAAAATTTTTTCTAACAAACAGGCCCATAGCCCCAGAATCTAAGTCCCCCACCAGGGAAAATCAGTATTTTTAAAGCTTTTTTATATTTTAAAGGTATTACAAGTATATATATTTTTTTAAAATAGATATATATCATTCTATTTTTAAAGTTGTTAATTTATTTATTAGTATTAGATCTTAAATTTTATTATTTTTTCAAAATTTTTTTTTATTCAGAATTATTTCTCTTTGCTTAGGGTATGGAAAGATTTTTCAAACCAGAAATAGGAGCCATTGGGTTAATACATTTTTTAACTGGATATAGTTGAAAAATCACATATAGATTAAAATATTTATATGTTCTAGGAATTATACACAATATTCAAATTAATTTTTTTTCTTATTCTTACTTATGGGCTCATTAACAAATGATGTAATGATTTTTTGTGTGTCCCATTTTAATACTATTGACATTTTTAAAAATCTATTGTTACAGCCTAGCCTGAAGTTACCTGACTTAAATGACATGGAAGTCATTAAAAAATACCTTGATCTTATGCAGAAGTCATACTCTCCTCTCCAAAAACTACAAAATCTGCTCAAGGCCACTTCAAGGATCTACCAATGTGTAAGTGTTAGTTTTGGAACCAAAACATTTTTTTCATTTACCTTGTTAACTTTGTTCAGATGTGACTTTGCAAATAATTTTTACTTTATCTAAGGCTTCCTAATTGTAGCAATAAAAGCCAACATTCTCTTTATTATTCTTTAAGTCTTTACATAGAGGGTGTGGTGGCCGAGATGTATTACACATGGCTTCTGAACCAAGGGTTCCCTGGTTTGAATCTTGCTGAAGAAAGGGATTTTTTATTTTAAGATTTTAAAGGCACCCCTGAGTCCATGCAACTCTAATCTCTAACATGATATTAATTGCGTTTCATAAAGCAGTTGGTTGCTGTGCTGACCACATGATACCCTCACTAACTATTGACTCTACAAAAAGATTACTTTTTACATTACCTGCCCTATAGAATGTCAAAATCTGAAATGGTTACTTAACTAGATCATTAAATCTGGAATTTTCAATAGAGCCATTGCCATGATTCTTGTTAAGATATTTACTTTATTTTTGGACATGTAAGCTAGTAAACCAAATATCACACAATTACTGGTAGAGCTTGGAAGTAGGGGCTCCAGGATATTCCTACATCTTTTAATTATCTGTTGTGAAGAGGACAAAGAGTGGATCGGAAAGCAACTTGTCATTATGCTGACTACAAAACCTCCTTAAGAGATTTCATTTATGTCTGAGCCGGGTGGACATTACAATTTCCATTCTGCTGTTATGAGAGATTCAAACATTCACATCTCAAAATATTTCACTTTTTATTGTACCGGTATCTTTTTGTTTGTTTGTTGAACTTTTTGCAAATGCAACCAATAAAATCAAAGATGTTAAATGAAACCTATTTGCATTTTGTGTAGGTCCAAGGTAGACATCATCAGATACCAAGCAGAGGTCCCTCTTCCCTGGGTGCAGATGGTAAGTTATACTGTTGTCTTGAAGCCAACAACACAATAAGATTATACTTTGTTCACATTATTCATTATTTTTTAAATATTTGTTTCTTTTGAAATCTGACAGATTTTCTTCCAATGTTGATCTATGTCATTGTCCACTGTGGACTGGTGTCAGCAGAGATAGAGGCTGACTTCATGTGGGGATTACTTCAACCATCACTCTTAACTGGGGAGGGGGGATACTATCTGACCACTTTGTCCAGTGCTGTCCTCATATTGAAAAACTTCCAGGAAACTCACCAGCTGGCACCAGCTCAGATGGAGGTAAACAAAGAGCTTTTCATTTAAGTGCTTGCATGATGATGATCAGAATATACATTATTATTATAAATATTTCATTAGTCTATCAACTTTCTCCATAAACTGATTGCTATAAAATTTGATGAACTCCTTGAAAATGTCAATCAAGACTAGAACAGAGTGGTACAAAAGCTTGTTTGTTCCTCACTCGCTCAGACTATATCAACGCCACTCGTTGATCAGGAAACTTGAAAAGGACCAGATGTCTGTGTGTAGTCACTCACTGAACTCTTTATGTTGTGTCTGTTGTATTTATGTGTATGTTTCTGTTGTGTTGTCTTTATATGAGAAAAGAGTCCTTAAAATCACAACAAATTTCCATAAGGATCAATAAAACAGTCTTAGTCATTAGCTTATCAGCTTTCATTGTAAAAAGCACAGAAAAGCTGCACTACAAAAGGCACATTTATTGAAATAACAAAACCATTGAGTTGCCACTTTGTGAACAAATCTTATAAACTTATGTTGAGGAAATTGGACTAGTGTATTTTGTATTAAATTTTTCATTTAGAAGAAAATAATCTTTCTTCCTCAGGGTAACCTGCCCACCATCTCAGACATGCAAGGCTTCTTGAAGATTGCTATACCTGATGAGCTTCTTGGCTCCATAACCTGGAAAACATTGCCAGTCAGGCCAAACATGAACAGTAAAGATGTCTGTAAGTTTGATACTTTCATTTGGGATGTCTTGGGCTGTATTTGTGTTGGTGTACAGCCTGTCTTGATATATTGTTTCATTGTTTAACTAATTAGACATCATTTTACCATATTAGTCATTTTCAATTCTTTAATTATTTTTTTTTTACTTATAAGGATAATTTACGGTCATTGTTTGTTTTAAATACTTCTGATTACATACCCTAGCATTAGTGTTTGGTACACAAGAGTTATATACTGTATTTGACTAGAATTAATTCTCTCACTTGGTTCTCAAAGGAATCACAGACATTTTGTTAACATGCTGAAAGATCCTTTTAATTTAATGCAACTTACGTATTTTTCATTAGACTTGTCAGTATTTATACTATTTTCTTTAAAGGGTTTTGATTGGTCATTTCTTTAGTTTTAAAAGAAACTTCTAAAAAAATGATCAAACAAAATAGTTCACTATTTAAATTTTGACTTAAAACCAAAAATCTAATGAATCAAAACATCCAAATAAATTATCTTGAACTTACACAATGAACTAAATTTAAACTGATGCATGTACAAAACTGTAGAGTGGAACTGTGCTCTAGTTAATATTGCCATGTTTTTGGAATTTATCATGTAGCAAAAGTGAAGATAGTAAACAAAATGTAGTTGACCACAAATGAAACATTTATTTACCAATGTTATTTACTAATGTTTATTGATGTAGACATTGTGATGACCGCATAATGAATTCCACAAAATCTTATTTCTTTTACTAGGTGCAATGGTGGCCCACAAATTTAAAGTCACAAACCCACAAGATTATGGCTTGTATCTACTGTGTGATGGACAAGGTTAGTTGTGTAGACTGATTTTGATTGTATACGCATGTTATGGTGCTTTTTAAAAAAGTATTGTAAGAAAAACTGGTTGAAAAATGATTCTTTTGAAACTGACTTAAATTCTACAAATATTTTATTTCAGAAAGTCATTTAGCTGATACAGACTGTCCCCAGCTAATCAAGGGAGATTACCAGGCTTCTGGTAAAACTTGCCACTTTGCATTCAAGCGAAATGATGCTAATATAGCATGGCCGCGACAGCTGAACTATACACCTAGCAAGCAGCCAGGATGATGACTAAAACTTAGTCTATTAGGACATTTTGGATACTACTGAAAACCATTCTGGAAAAATAAACATGTACCCTACTTAATATTGTGGCACCCAAAGATTTTTACAGAGTTACAACATAGTTATATGTAAAAGCACTGTCAGTACTTTGTAAGAAAAAGAATAAACAGTATGTCACAAAGGGATGTTACCAGAGGAGTTAAAAAGTAACCTACTGCTGCTGCCTGTGTTATTTTCATGTATTACTTATTACAATAGCTAAAAGACCCAGTATTTATCAACTTGTAAACAATGTCTTTAAAATTTGTTGCAATGTGATATGGCTGATAGTCACTCTTGCTATTTTAAAATTCATGTGATATAATAGTATGTACATTTGATTGTGATTCAAAAGTATTTGAATTATTGTCACCTGTTATATAGGTGTGAGTTGTTTTAATTAAAAGGCGTTTTTAATAAAAGCTACAAATACATTTGACAAGCAGTTGACTGAATTGTTATCATTTGATGTTCCAATTCTATAACAATCATGATCATGTTCAAAGTCATCTTATTGTGAATTAAACAGTTTGTTTATTTCAAACTGATCAGCATAATTCTTAAATATTAATAATAAGGCTTTTCTTCGAGTACGGAAACACTTCAAAGACCAGCATAGGCACCAACTTACCTTAGCTGAAATAGAAGAGAGCCACTGGTGGCATGCGGCCTCAGAACGAGACAGCTTGAGGTCACTCACAAAGGCTGCGGGATACACATTTGAGACCCAAAAGAAAATCCGCTGCCGAGGACAGACGCAGACGGCGAAAAAATCTTAATTTACCACCTGCAGACAATGGTTATGCTTGCCCTGGGTGTGGCTGCGCAGCCACAGGAAATACTGCATTCCTCATTAATTCTTAAATACTGATACAGTTATTAGCATTTTGGCAAACATGGGTAGCACAAAAGTTTAATCTATATTTATTTTGTAACTTTTTTTTTAGAATAACAAATCTAGAAAATGAAGTAGATGGTAAATCTAAAAATAATAAATGGAACTAAATTATGAAACAACTTAGTTACCACTTGGGTGTTCATTTGCCTAAAGCTATATATTTAGTATTGATGCTAGAGTTTGGACACCAATTGTATAGAGAACTGAGGAATCCACTAGAATTGATCTGTGGAAGAGAGAGCTCAACATGACCATTTGAGTTTGATAGTCCATTAACAGCTTTTTTATTTTCAACTTTTTGTTCAAGTGAAAATCTCAGTTTTTAATCTTGTATCTAATTATCTAAGAGGAATCAACTAATGTAGGAAATGTTTGATCTTGTATCTTATTATCTAAGAGGAATTGACTAATGTAGGAAATGTTTAATCTTGTATCTAATTATCTAAGAGGAATCAACTAATGTAGGAAATGTTTAATCTTGTATCTAATTATCTTAGAGGAATCAAATAATGTAGGAAATGTTTGATCTTGTATATAATTATCTAAGAGGAATTGACTAATGTAGGAAATGTTTAATCTTGTATCTAATTATCTAAGAGGAATCAACTAATGTAGGAAATGTGTGATCCCCCTAAGCCTACCCCCCCCCCCCCCCCCCCCCCCCAGTGTAGTTAACATAAGATGCTGCTATACAACCAAAACAAATTCACTTTTTGAAACGTCATACTCTAGATCAAGGATGAATAGTGGTTAAAGTTAATCCTGGAGTTACATTTTCCAAGTCCAAATAAAAGCTACCAATAAACGAGGTTACTGTATGTCCCTATGATTGCTGGAATGTTGACAGCTGATGCTGAAAGACAAGAGCTTTGAGAGACAGTTCCATCTACAGCTGATTGTACAACAAAGTAGGTCATGCTACACAAATTTAATGACAAATAAAAATGAGTTCCTTAATATTCTAACAATTAGGATAGTTTGAACACTGAGACCAAACTCTTTGGCCAAGATAATCTTAATCAAAAACATACTTGGTTGAATAACATGAAATGGGGGGTGGGGGGGGGGGGCAATCTTCTGAGTAGAGATCCTTGGTATTTTCCCTCCAATTTAATGAAGATTAGTTTAATCCTATTGCACCAGAATTTGATGAGGAAAATAAAAATCCAGATACCTATTTTATTAGTGTATATTTATTTAGTTGGAAGTTAGTTTTTAAATGGATAAAATTTATTATTGAAACAAAATGGTGAACCATCAGACAGTGACACTTTAATTCTAAAACATACTAGCAGGGCAACATAAAGTTTATTATTAAAATTACTTTAAAAAAACAACAAAGTTCTCCTTTTTAAAACAATTTATTAAGATAGAAATAAATATTGCACAAAAAGGTAAAAATATATTTGACTTTTAATGACATAAAATCACTTGATTAAAATTATGTTCTTTACACTTTAAAATATCAAAACATTTTGTACCGAAAACTTCATGTATGTGTTAGGGGAACAAGAGAATCATCTAGAACATGACCAAATGTTGCAGTGAGCAATGAATGTAAGTGCTCTTCCCACTCAGACCTTGTGTGTCCTTTGACAGGGGAGACTAAGCTTTGAAGTAAGACCAGGATTCTCTCCCTGCTGTAGCTGAGTGTCTGAGGAGTGACAGGGCTCTCCCATAGCATCTCCAATAGCTTCACTAGAATCTGGTTGATGTGTTTCTTGACAGTCAAGCTGACATTATGGTTGTCTCTGGACTGAGTCAGTTTAGCATACACTGTCTCTATGCACAGTAAATGTGACTCAACAAGCTGGAAGATCAACTTGCAATAGGCCATCAAGGTCTCATTCTGAAACAGTACAAAGTGCACATAGTTTAGTAGCTAATAGTAACATCATTGTTCTTTAATACATATATATATAACTATAATATATGTGCTCCACTTTGGTTGGTAAATTTGAAAGGGATGGACCCTACAGAGCAATTGTTTTCAAATTTAATAACAATTGTAAATAGCTTATAGTTCCTAAAGCTTTTTAAACATAAATTCCAGATATTTTTCCTATAACAATTATAGATAGCTTATGAAGGTTCTTAGCATTTTTGTGAAAAGGAATTCCAGACATTTATCTTATACAATGTTTAAGCAACAAACATTGCAGTGAGTGATTTTTTTTTAAACTCACTAAATGATGATTAAAAATTATACATGAATACACATTAATTTTACCAATAAGTACATTTAAAATAGGCCTAACTGATAACAATGATAACAATTATAAGATAGCTCATTCAACTATGTTTTATGTGTATTTGATTATATTATTCTTGTATTATTATTATAATTGTATTAGCAATTTTAAAAGTCAGATTTCCTACTCTGATTAGACCTAGTCTATTGAAACTTATTTCATTACTTACAATGAACCAAAACAAGTAGTAAACTATTTATGATATGAATCAAGTGTATTTCTAAAAATGTATTGCAGTAAATGACATAGACTATCACAAATGTATGTACAAATCATTTGTAACAATAATAGCAGAACTAAGGTACTGAGGTTATTGAGAGTAGAAGGTGAAGACAATATGACAAAACAGAAGAGGACCTGAACCATGGACTTCCATTGGTGCCAGCCCCTAGCAGTGACCAGGTACCAGTGGAACATTCACTTTACTATCCAGTTTCTCATTTAAAAAAAAGCAAGGTTACAATGACAGTTAATGTGGAAACACAAAATCAAAATTGGCACCTAAAGTGGTTCGCTCAGGCAGGTAAAAAGGCAGGTTTCAATATTTTCAGAAAGAATATCAGAAACTATGAACTACAAACTATCGACAACTACAACCCTGTCTCTCTTGTTGTTAATACTGTTGTACCAGGGGTATTAGTTCGACTAACGACTTGATACCACAGGATATAGAGATTTATTAATGTTATTATTACTACATTTTAATATTCAATGAACTGATAGTTATGAAGATATAATTCAATGTGAACCTGGCCTAACTGATCTTTATTGAATGACTATCTAATTGATTTAATTGTTTTGTAAAAGGCCAATCTCTCATTCAAAGCCTTAACAAAGAAACTTTACACTTTAGTTCAGTGTCCTAGTATGTTACCTGCATATTGCAC
Source organism: Biomphalaria pfeifferi (assembly GCA_030265305.1). Classification (NCBI taxonomy): domain Eukaryota; kingdom Metazoa; phylum Mollusca; class Gastropoda; family Planorbidae; genus Biomphalaria; species Biomphalaria pfeifferi. The sequence goes on from JASAOG010000074.1 coordinate 3,137,879, forward strand.
TTCACATGTATAACATGAAACGCTAGTTATTAATTGTTTTAAATTATATTTGAATTATATGCAAACTAAATACAAAAAATTTTTTTAAAGTATTTTATTTAATATGTAAGTAGCTGGTATGACAGAAAGTACTTAATTTAGAAATAGAAATTAAAAAAAAAATTTTTTTTACAAAAAAATCTAAGACTGTTTCCATTAATGTGTTCACATATGCTTAATAGTCCCCTCCTTTACGTCTCCCATGTTTTTTAATATTAACTCTTTCTTTTCCCTGTTCTGACGGAATTATTAATTTAATCCGATTGTAGGGCACTAACATGAAAATCTGAAAACTCACCAATGGACGACAAAAAATTTAATCCAAGTCATATAAGAAGATTATTTCTATTCCAAACTGAATTAAATGCTATTTTGGTATAATCCTTTTCATATTTTCATGAAATAGAACCACTCAAACAATAAAAAACTCATGGAGTACAAAACTGGAGCACATTACCCAAGGTCACCACCATAGAAAGTTTATGAGAAAAAAACAACTTGCAACATTAAGTTCCAGTAAGAAAATAATTACAGTGATTCTTTTCAATTTACATAATGAACAACTTCCATGTTTTAACTGCAGTATTTAAAACAATCCATATGGATGTGCGCATGTAACGACGAGTCTAATCCCATATTTGTAGTTATGGCCAGAAATTTATAAATTTCCTAGTTAGAAGCTGGTTTCCATTTTGTAAAAATAGATGCCCTGCATGCTGAAGTGTTTATTTTTATTATGTAGACTGCATAACTCTTTATTGCATCAACAAGATTATCAACAATTGTGGAATCTAGTAGAGTAAAAAAAACAGTTAAGCTCAGTTGACTCAGAATTGAGTAAGCTCATGTTGACACCTCTATATACCACATTGGCTGCTGAAGTAGATCTAGACTTACTGGAAGGAATAAATCTAAAATTGCTTTCTGTTTTAGTACCCATCTCTGCATTTTTTAAACTTGTTGAAACAGTCCTAGATCTAGATGTATTCTTGGTGCTAATACGTCTAGTTTTAGGAGGGGGCGTGGCAGGTTCATCAGCTGTTGAACAATCAGATTCAGATCTAGATCTAACACTGACACTAGAACTATCACTATCATTATAAACTGATAAAACAAAATCACTGTCATCTGAATCAATAAGGTCTTACTTGTTGATCCGAATATAATTTAGATCTACAAGTTTTAGTAGATAGACCTCCAGATGGGCCAAGCTCCATTTTCATTTTAACACACACAAAAAAAAGACGACTTTCAAAATGCTCTGTAATATTAAAACCATGTTGAAGGAAGTAAACAGTGAACTCTTCTGCAAGCGGAAATCACGTAGATTTAGAATATTAACACATTAAATTATTAACCAAGAATAGAAACGAAACAAAGATGTTTAAATCCACTAACGGCAATATCATCGCTTAATCAACTTTTAAGAAAAAATCTACTATATTATCATTGCTTAGGAGAGAAAGAGTTAATAGTGAATAGTTGTAAAAAATGATGTCTTATTATGAAAAAACTGCATGCATTGTTGATTTTAATTAAATTTTTCGCTTTCAGAAAATAAAAAAGTAGCCATTGCATCAAAACTTTGAAAAATAAAAAAAATCATGCTATCAGATTTTGGATATCTTTAGATGAACTGACCTGAGCCCACTAACCTCTACACCAGACTCACCATTTGTTCACTTTGTGTCAACCAGACCAGAGAGTGGACAGACATTAGGTTCAGCACTTTCACTTTCATCCTCTTCTTCTTCCTGACTGACTCAGACAGCTTGATAGTCAACTTGTCATTCTCCAACTTCTTGGCTTTACACACATGGCACAGCCGCAGGAAGGTAGCAGCTGCTTCATCAGTCCAATTCTCTGGCGCATCCACAACTTGAGGAGAACAAACCCAAGCACTTAATAACCAAAATGTGCAGCTAATTTCATAGACAGCGGTACACAACACGCATAAGTAACATTTAAGAAACTTAATAACCTATAAGAACCTAATAACTTACTACTCTACAATAACCTATATTATATACTAATAGAAAAACTTGAAGATGATACACAAGTTCAACATAGAAGAGAAATATCAAAGACAATAAATGTCTAAATGATCATTTTTTTTCTTACATTTACAGAAACATTTGATAATTGTAGTTTATTGTCAGATCCCTTTAAAGCGTTACTAAAGTGAATCTAAAACTTACTGTATTGTATGATCAGATGCATCAGAAAATTGGACATAACATAGAAGGCAAAGTCCATAGTTACCTGTGGATGGTATCAACAAAGAGATGTATAAAATGAAGTATCAAGACCACACTGAGAGTAAATTTTGTCAAAGTATTTGGACTGCACTACTTCTGGTGTACTTACCATGCTTTTCTCCACACATCTGATGAAATCTTCAATAAGTTCTATCATGTGCTTACCATCTGGACGTGTGCCTGGGGTTAGTGCATTGATGTACCATACACCATAGGACTGAAACAGTTTGTAAGAATGTATGTATTAAAGACATATAAAACAGAATACACATAAAATATTATAAAATATTTTATTTGTAAAACTCATCTATAGATTGATTCCTAATTTATCAGGTTTAAGATTTAAAGATGTGAGTTAACTCATTTTACTATCAGTTTGTTAAATAAATCACTAATCCCTCAGACCTTGAGTTTAAGCTAAAAAGTACTGGGCATAAAATGTACCATAGTACATATATTTATGATCTGATTTTGTAACCAGGATACACTCTGAATAAGTAGCCCATGTACTAGTAAGCTAGGTGATGGTGGCCCATGTACTAGTAAGCTAGGTGGTGGTGATCCATGTACTAGTAGGTTAGGTGGTGGCTCATGTACTAATAAGCTGGCTGGCGGTAATTGTTAGATTGACAGTAAAATCTTAAGCTCTTTTAAAGATTTTTTCAATTAAAAATATATCTATATAATCCTATTATTGTATAATTGCTGTTGCTTCAATTTCTCATATCAATCATCAATGAATTTTTTTGTTTCCACCACTTATAACTTTAAGTGTTACTTGTGTAATATAGTTATTTAAGCATTAATTCATAATGCAAACATATGTCAGCTTTTTAACTGTATGCCTAAAAGTAGAGTTGTGGTTTGCAGATTTTGCTGCTCAAATCCATCAACTTTGTTTTCAATACTAAGTTTTCTATTGTTGTATTTTGTCTTATGTATTGGGTAAGATAAGGACAAAATGAAAGATTGTTTTATGTTCTTGCTCTATACAATTTATAGACTAATAAATAAACAATCACAATATTCATGAGGAACAGCTGTACTTTCATAGTATTGTTGAAACATTTTTTTTTAAGTGGATGGAAATTTTTCTAGTTTTCCGGTTTAAAAAAGTAGATGGTTCATATATATGGAGAAAGCAGCTTTGGATTGAGCTATATTTGGTAGTTCAACGAGTGAAATCTGATGTGTGGCTAATTTTCTGCATAAGAAACTAAATAAACACAATATAAACAATTACCAAGGCTTTATCAATAAGTTCTGACAGCTGTTCCATTTCATCAAATCCTGAGCACAGTTCGGATGTTGATAATGTTTCCAGTTTCTTAGAGAAGTCTGTTGGGTACAAACTTGGATGCTTAGGGTTGCCATTGTTACATTTTTCTACTTCTTTGTTGATGATTCTTTGAAAAAATTCTGGAAAAACATTTCAGGTTTCAAATGTTTCAATGTAATTTCAAATAAATACCAAACTCTGTCATTAAATGTCTGCTTTTAGTGATATCTTGATTTCTTTCAAAACAACTACCTGGATAGATTTGAACTTTGGTCCATTCCTTCACTCGTTCCAAGACCAGCCTCTTTGAAAGATGAATACAGCACTTTTGTATTTCTTCCCTATGACCAGATGTCAGAAATGTTAGCAGCTGTGTCAATTCTTTACTGCAGCACCTGGAACAAGTTAGATTAGTAAGAACAAAATATTTCAGTGAGCAACCAAACTTAATATAATTATACATAGTGCATATTGTTTAATAAGAGTCATATACAAGGTGTACTTCATATGTCAAACTTTAGAACTCCACTTCCAAACCACTCAGTCCCAAGTGAAAAGTTATAGTCATTGCAAAGTATGCATTTACATGTTCACAAGTGAAAAGTTATGATCATTGCAAAGTATATACTTACATGTCCACAACTTCATAGAAACTGGTTTTAGCCCTGGCCATGTACTTGTGGGCTATAATGTAAGACTGTGCCAAGATCCTGTCCTGATAAACAAAATAACACAAAAGTGACAGGATGGCGTGTTGTCATTATGTTGTAATGAAAGTTTAGTGAATAGCATAACACCTTGGGACAGTACATTGAATGTAATCTTTGACAGAGTACACACAACATTATTATAAAGTAATATATATATTTTGACATTTTAATGTAATATGTAATTCTACAAAGATGGACAAAATTGTGGTATGAGTGTGTTTGTGAAGTAATGTATCCGTTTCACACTCAATGTGCACCTCTTAGATTACATAGTTAAGTGCAAAAGTGTTCAAGAGATTGAGGAGAGACTCAGAGATCAAACATTGTTTTAATGTTGAGTCTAATTTAAAAAGCCCTATTTATTTTTAGCGGCCGCCTGAAAAGGGAAAAGACGCTATTTGTCCGTCCGTCCCGTTTAGATCTTGTAAACTAGAAAAGATAGTGAAAATCTGACATCATAATATTTTAGTCCATTCAAAGATCTGATGCAACGGCTAATTTTTCCTTTTCTAAAAGCGAAAAATCTAATTTTTCAAATCACTTATGCAAGCAATTTTTTCATAAATATACACCACTTTTACAGCTATTCACCACTAATAGTAACAAACACGCGAGGCTCTTTAGTAGGGGAGATAACTATTTACCATATTTATAACATATCTTTGCAAATGGTTTTAGACTTTTTGTTATTTTTTTTTTTACATTTGTATTTCTATGTTATGTAAGTTCTGTCCTACTAACTACTATGTTTACCCAAAAATAATGTTTATTTTTTTTTTTAAGAGAAAAAAAAGTATTTAGTATGCATATAAGTGGGACATAATTTAAAACAACAAGTAATAAGTAGGTTTTCATATTATCTCGTGAACTGCAGTGCTACACCTTGGCCAGAACACACTGAACTAAAGGAAATTTTTTTTTTTTTCGAAAATGTTTTTTTCTTTTTTTGAGGATTTGAATAAGAGATTGACCCTTTACAAAACAATTAGATCAATTAGATATTCATTATAAGACATCAGTTAGGCCAGGTTCTCATTCAATTTCACATTCACTTTCACCTATCCTTTGGTCTGCTGGACCACTGGGGCACCACATAAGATCTGTCAACCTTCTTTCTCCATTCTTCTCTGTCATTTGTCTTTGATAGAATTTAATTCTGATGTTCTTTCTGAAAATATTGATACCTGCCTGGGTGGACCACTTCGGGGGCTGATTTTGAGTTTGTGTTTCCACACAAACTGTCTTTGTAACCTTGTTATTGTATAAATACACTGCGTGATTTAGTGCTGGTGATGTTTTCCCAATAGTATGTTATCATATCAACAATGAACAAAAACACTACAATGAAAGCCATTCTATACTGTGAAATGAACACTAGAAGTGCTGCCAGTATAATGTCACATTAAACACACTACTTACCTTGAGGGTTTCAGACTGCTGGCCCTGAGACGTGCCCTCAAACTGTGACCTTATCTCCACCTTGACTTCAAACACAAGCACCCGTAAAATAGTTCTGAGGGTGTAGTCAAATATTTTAGCAGTGATCAACTCTACTGCCATATTTACACAGGTTTTGATGTAGGGGTTGTTCTGGATAAAGTTAACTTCTAGCTCGGCCTGTTAAATACAAATAAACCCTAAACTGCTGTATGCATCAGCTATGTAAAGATAAAATAGTCTTTTCTTTTTTCTACCCAGCAGTAAATCTGACTACATGAGAAACAGGCAGATCCAATCAGAAAGCTACTAGATAATTCTAATGAAGATGCCTGCCCTTAAAGTCCACTCAATAAATAATGAAACCCAATAGGACAATTTGAATACAATGTTTCTTGTTCTTAGCAATTTGTGAAAAATGTCTATCCCTATACAGTTCAAGCTAATTTCAAAGACTGTACAACATAACCTTCACAAGAATGCACTTATACAATGAAGGATGGGCACCTTCATTGTAAACAAATTAAATAAATTCAAAATCCCATGCCACTTTACTAAGAAAACTAGTAAAGAAGGAGAGCAGAAGAGTTTTTTAAAAAAATCAACAGATCTTACTTCTAATGGCATTCTACTGCCTTAACACTTAATTTGAAAGGAGTTTTAAAGGATATTACTTAGCAGCAAATAGATTACAAAAAAGGACAGTTTGTGAACTCAAACAAAGAAAAATGGCCACTATATTTTGTCACTTTAAATTACTATTAAAGACAAGTTCATAAACTGAAAACTTGAAATCAAAACCCCTCACCACCACCACCCTCAAACAATGACTTCATTTTCAGGAAAATGTGGAAGAAAATGTAAAGGTTACAGTTGTATCTTCATAAAATTCGGATTGAAAGAAAATCCTTTTTTTTTAATCAACAGACCAGACAACTGCTTACCATTTCATTTCCATGTCTAGAAGTAAAAAGTCTGGTGAGCACATAGGCTGGAATCACCTCATCATCAATCACACTGGTCTTGCTATGCAGACTCTGTTCACTAGAGACAATGGTATGGAGATTAAAGTTCAACAATTAAGAGAGAGAAAAAAAAAAGGCTTGAAAAGAAAAAAGAAATAAAGAATAGTGTTACATTTTTTCTTCTATTGATGTCCAAAGGTTCACAGTGATTAGGAATAAATAATTAAAATTGGTTTTGAAAGCTTTTTTTTTTTTATAAGCCATTTCTATGTTACACTTTAATGGTATTCTTAACTCTACCAGCTTTTAGTAATGTGAAGAAATTGTAGATTATTGAACAGGCAAATCTCATGGAACCGAATGCAATATATATAAAACCCAGTCTATCCAAGCAATTACCTAGCATCCAATGTAAGAGAGGAATTTAACCATTCTACAATGTCCTGGAGTTCTGTGTGAGGTTTTATCTCTTGAAGTGGCATGACTTCATCCCCAACAGGCAACACATGACGCTCCTTTGATGCTGGTGTCTGGTTTAAACCAAACTGAATCAGCAGGATCTCACCTTGTTCTGTTGACAAAATAGTTTTGTTTTAGAAGTAAATCTGTAACAACCTTCAACTAACTGCATTTCTTCTTAGTATTAGGTTTATTCCCCCCCCCCCCCTCCCTAAAAATCATATCCTTCTATTAGTTTTATAGAAATTTTATTACAGATTATTTGCAAGTTTGTTTTGTTTTAAAGTCAATATTAATATTTTGTTGAGTTTTCTCTATGCAATGTGTTAATAGAACCAGTAAATCAACTGTATTCACAACCAAATTAAGAAAAACTTTCCATACCTAAGTAAGGACATGCCAGAGACAGAAGACTTGGAGTGACCAGCTTCTGGCGATCCTTGAATGACATAAACAAAACCACAGTTGATTCAGATACATTTAAAATAATGTGCCATATTTTCTAAAATGCAATACGAATTTATCAGTGAATACTGTCTAACACAGGACTGGTTCTGACACAAACTTACAACATGAAATGTGTTTGTAGAATCACAGAAGTGTTGTTGATCAACAGATTTATCACAGGATAAACTAAAACCTGAGGGGATTGATGGCATCTGCAACATAAACAAAAGACTATTCAGTTGAATATACAACAAAAAGTAACTATTATTTCATATCAAACAGTATTTGTATTTTGTTATGGAAGATTTTATTACATATTACAAAGTAGCAGTTTTAAAAGTAACAGGTTCACCTCAAATAGCCAGCTGATACAAGAGACTATCAACACTGCAGTATTTGTATGACCTTCTTTGTATAAACTTGTCCAGGCATATCTGTAGTTATTTAAAATGTAAAGAATACTGTATAAGAATTGTATTTCTCATGATTTTATGAATTAAATGCTGCTTTTCTCTCTTGAATAAAACTATGAAGCAAAGTGAAGAAATAATGAATGATGTATAATCATAACACCTACAAGGGCACAAACCATTAATCTACCACTAAGTAAATCTGACAAGCAGCCTCACAGAAATAAAGTCAGCATCTCAACCATCCAAATCTAAATAAAAAAGCATCTTTTGATTTTGATCAGAAGTGTTAATTAGTCCTGTGTTTACACCCAGAGTAGAATACCCAAACTCTGCCTCTTGAAAACAAATATTGTGCCTCCCAAGGATAACTTTAATAAAGGCATACTGTAAACTCTGTCTTAAAACAAATAGTAATTATGCCTTAGTTTTTCTATGTCACAAACAACAAGGATCTTACCTTTGGATGTAATGTAATTTTTGAAGCAAAGAATCATACACAGATAGCTTTGGTGTCATTGGGTCCATCATAGAGAGATACTCAACTATCCATGGGATAGTTAAACTCAAATGACCACTGTCATAAGCCTTCTTGATCAACGCAGGCAATGGCAAGGGCAATGGGTTCTATAAGTTAATAAAAAGAGAGAATTACACTTGGAATGGTATTATGAAATTATTATGATGATTATTAAACTAGGTCATAGATTAGGTACTCACCAGTTCTCTCATTTGTATAATAGAACTTGCATGTTCTGGAGGCACTGCCTGCATGCCCACATTATAAGGTACAAATGTTAAGTATCCCAACAATTTGGCCAGCAAACGAAGAGTTAACACAGATTCAGTAAATTTGTGACATCTCAATGGAGTCTATTGAAGATATTTTTTTAAATATAGTTTTGAAAAATATAAAGTTACAAATTTCTAAATAAAAAAAATATCTCTAATTAAATCATTTAAAGTATTAAAAAGCTGTAACTCTCTCTCTCCGTAATTATTTACAACATTCTGGTGGAATCAACGTTCGTATCGTCTGTTAGGAGAGAAAGAGTTAAACTTTTTGATGCTTTATAGATTTTCATATTATTACCTGATCTTCTTCAATGGCTTGAATAGAATGTAAATTTCTAACAGGGCCATAATCAGCAGAATTCAACTGAAAATACCAAATGCAACATAAATTACTTTTGTAGTCTTGCAGGTAAAGTCAAGTAAACTTCAATAGAGCATAAAGAACATGTCCATACCTCGAGTATTTTACTGACAAGAATGTTGCGCAGATGTTCATTGAAGGCTGGACAGCTCAGTGTCTCCAAGAAATCTTTAAAGAACATCTGGGTCTCAGTGAAACCAGGAGCTGGACATGGTGTCACCTCACTGGGGCTCAAGTTGCACAGGAAGCTCTCATACAAGCTGGTAGGAAATAAGAATGGTAAGTAAATACATGGAGTGTAGCCTCATTCCAGAGAATACACAGTTTGAAACATGCATGGCTAGACAAGATGAGAAAAGCTTACCAGTTAAACATTTCCTCATTCTGCCCTTTGTTTTCAATCATTTTGACTACATCAATTTTCTCTTGGCTCAGTTGAACACAGCACTGTGTAGAGAGTTCATAAGAGTTGAACTAAAATGGTGAGGTTCAATTGCTTAACTGAACATTACTCTAACAGTGACATTAAAGACAACACTTGTAAGCTAATAAAAACAAAAAGAGACTTGAAATTGAAAATCTTACAACAGATAGATAAAAAAAAGTGTCAGTCCCTTAGCTGCTATAACTGATACATTGAAATCAAAGCAAGGCATTGGGTTGAAATAAAATGAATCAATTCTTTTCTAGATCAAAGCTAGAACAATTGTCTATTTTAAATGCTTACCAAAATCATGTGATCCACAAAGAGTTTTGCAAGATGTATCAAATTGAACATGGAGTTTTGTTCCGGTGTACAGCCATCATACACATACTGAATTTGATTCTCTATTTTAAACTCATAAATACTTTCTGTATCATGGTAGTGACGATAGAAAGCATAAAAATTATCTCTGTCACAACATGGAGGAAGACAAAACAACACCAAATTAGATGTAAATAGAGGTTTTGTTGACCTATCAAGTTTAACATAAACATTTAATTAGTGCTTTAACATAATATACAGAATATAGATAGTTACCGTTGACATTTAAAAACATGAGCATAATTAGAATCTGGGAAGCTGAGAAAACCGTCTTCTTGAGGGTTGAATGTATTGTGGCCTATACTGAAAGTTGTCACAGCAACCTACATAAGAAATCAAAGATGCTTAAACAGAATATGCAAGAAACACATAAAAATAACACACAAAACAACGAAGTCTGGCTGTACAGTTTCACTACATTTCAATGAACATCTTACCTTTTTTCTATTCTCTGATGCAGATTTGAAAAAAGTGTGCAGCTTTGGAGAAAATACTTTAATTCTTTCTGACGCTGCCAACAGTTCCAAGTAAGTGTTATCCAAACATAAGAACAAACTGAAAAATAAAAATTACAAATGTCCTGAATAAATATTGCACATAACTACAGTAAACAAGATAAGTGGTTTGCTTGAGAAACTTCAGTGCAGAAGGGTTGATATTAACTTTTAATACCTTGAGGATTGATATTAATATTATAATTAATATTAAGTTAATACCCTGAAGTTTGATAATAAGTCAATACCCTTGGGTTTGATACTAAGTTTAATTTAGTACAGTTCTAAATGTAAGCTTTAATTACTACCAGAGGTTATATGAAATAATTTAATTAATAGATCAGGTTCAAAATTAAGTGTTAAGCTGTCTAAACTAGCATTTCATTGGTCAATTTCAGAAATACCTTCTTAGCCTTTTAATGACAGCCACAGCAAAATAAACACCATTGTGCACTGAACGAAAGTATGTTCCACCTAAATGATGGTCTGAAAATAGAATTCAAACATTTCATCAGATTGATAACTATTATTTTATGTGTAGGTAAAGACTTCTAGCGACGCAGTTTGGGCTCAGACTAGGCCAAGTGTGGAGAACTTAGATAATCCTATAAGCCCAAACACATTGAGCTTTAGAGATCAGTGTTATCTCTTAAACTACATGGCATATATGTGAGTTCAGAGGCACCTCTATTTGAATACACCGAAGAAGCACAGTGTAGAATATAATTTCTTCAAGTTTAATACTTTCAAACTCAGTTCAATAATACACGTAATCTAAGGATGAACAAACTTTCATAAAAAATAAAATCACTTGTTCAAATAGAAAATTAATTTTACTGACATAGAATATTATCAAAGAATAAATAAAAATACTGACAATTAATAACTATCCATCACAGAATAATAGCAACTTAGCAACAGAACAATGGCCTAAATAGTTCGTTTTATGTCCTTATATAGTCTCATACAAAGACCTTACTGGATTAGCATTTCCTTCTTCAATCTGCTTAACCTTATTTCTCATACACTATGTGGCCTAATGACCTAGACAGCTCTCTGAGGCATGGCACATATATTCATTGCAACCAAAATGCCTTTGTTTTATTCTCTCTAGGTTAAGAAGCAACATCAAAGAGCACTAACCAACATATTGAAGACTGTCTTGATTCACTTGACTACAAGTCAACAATTGTATGAGGAAAAAAATTTCCACTGATACATTTGGAACTTCATGTTCTAAGAAGAAAAAAAAATACAATGAAAATACATCTGAGGGGCAGAAACTACTTGGCTACCTATCAAGGAGTTCAAATCCTGGCATAATAGCTAAAAAGTTAAAGTAAGTAAACCACCCCCAACCAATATGTCCACAAAATAGATTGGACTGAGCTTATAAAAAAAAAAAGAAATCTAAATTCAATGAATAATGATTCTTTTATTATTACCTTCAATGAACTGACAGTATCGCCGGACAAACTTTCTAAGACAAAGTTTGCATGTGACTTTTTCAGGGTCTGCCACGACACTGACATTCTCTTGCTCTACCTCCACATTTTGTGTGACTTGATAGTATGGAAGTGTGAAGTCTGGAACATTGTCTTCATCCTCACTAGACTCAGGCTGGATAACCGGAACATCACTCGAGCTAAGAAAATATACAACCAAGTTAACTATGTGTATAATGTGTCAATATTTGCATTGTGTTTTTAAGTTTCTCTTTTTTTAAACAGGCTACAAAACACCCCAACCATACAGTTGCTCTCTACTTTATAAACATAACATTCCCAACTTTTGGCCCCCCATTGAGAAAAGTTTTCAGACTCAAACTCCTTATTTCTTACACATATAATAAAGCTAACTTAAATTATTTGAAATCTTGTGAGTCATTACAGAAAATAAATTACTTTCAATGCCGTTCCCAAGACTAGCCAAGGAAAAAAAATCCATTTATAAAAAAAAATCAATAACTGAAAATGAAATATAGAATACAATCGATTTTAAAAAAAAAAAGAAATTAGAAACAGTGTAATAATTATCTTCCTTACCAACAGTTTATCAATTTTTCTGTCACATGCTTTGTCTTCCAAAAAATATCTGCCTGATGGCTGGCTGAACTCTTGGCATTTATATATTCATCTTCATCTTCATTCTCAAGAACAAAAAAATCTTTTTTATCATTGGCAACTGCCTTTTCAGCATTAAGGAGGCTTTCCAGTGAAAGAACTGGACTTCTACGTTCTGTCATTCTCTTGGACAGAACTGACATATTTATCTCTTTAGACCTTGCTTTTATCTTTGCTTCCACATTATGCATCACACTGTCAAAATCTTGTGTAAGAGGCTGCGAGTCTTGCAAAGGGAGAGGCTGTGAGTCATTCTTTTGTTTAATGTTAAGTTTAGCATCACCAGAGTTATCTGGAAATGAGCTATCACAAGAAGTGTTTTTCATAAAACTTAGTTTTTTAACAGGTGATGGGCGCACTTTCTTGGGTGGTGATGAAGCACTGGCTTCTATATGTTCGATAAAACGATTCTCAAGCATCGACAGATTTTTCTTTCCCAATGAGCCACTTTTTTTGCCATTCTGTTTTTTAGGAGTTATATAGTCCTCCAACTGTATGAGACTTGTTCTGGAATGATTTGTTAGTTTGGTCTGCTGAAAGCCTGAGACAGTTTTGTTGTTACTACTTTTAGCATGTTTGTTTCTTGCCAAACCTCTTTTTGACTTATCATTTCTGTTCTCACTTTCAACTGTGTTGTCAACAGACCTGGAGTGCAATTTTATGTTTTCATTCTCACAAGAGGTATTTTTAACAGGTGCATTTTTTGAAGAGTTTTGTGCGTTTCCCTCTGGGCCAATGGAGAGTGAAACTTTTGCCACCTGTGACCAGGACATCACAGGAGACTGACTAGCATCGCATGACCCACTGAAAGGGGACCCTGGGCGAGTGAAGTCTGACAACCTACCAGGCTTGTTCTCTTTCCACTTGTTTGGAAACATGGAAGGGCTGGTGTCTGAACAGTTTTTCTTCTCAGAAACAGGAAAAGGAGAGCTCTCCCTGACAATGCTAGACCAAGAAGAACCATGGGACTGGAATGTTGAGCTGGTTTGACTGACATCACAAGCTAAGGGCAAGGCTCTGCTAGATCCACTCTCATGTGCCAAAGCCTGACATTCAGTTGTGATACTTTTGTGGTGAAAATATGGTGATGGGATGGAAAGACTAGAGTGACTACTACTATCAGAGAGCACAGGACTTGATCCTGATTGCCTTGATTGAAATCGTCTGCCCTTGCTGCTGACCAAGTCATGACTTTCTGGTGTATGAACACAACAGTCAGTTAATGATTTCTCCACATCTAAAGAAGTAGACTGTGAAACTACTGGTACTGGGCAAGGAGATGGACTGTGAACATAGACATTGTTGTCTACAGGAGTTGATGTTTTTGGAGATAGTGACTTATCTGTATTCATATCCATTGAAGAATATTTAACTCCAGAAAACTTCTTAGCACCGGAGGAAGACTCCTCATTTCTGCCAGACACATATGAATTACTTGGGGTGGAAGATTTCAGAGACCTGAATTTGAAAAGAAAGTTAGTTTTAAAGACTTCAAGAAAAAGATTTACCAAATATATTTAGTTTATGTAATAAAAACTACCATACTACGTAAACTAAAAGTACAGATTTTTCAATGATTTAATGATGATAATGAAGTTCTGTTTCTTCAGCCAAAGCAATGGTACATCATTCAAATGAGTAAAAAGTACATTTATTACTATTTTTGTTATTCTTTGTAATAGAGATTAGTCATAATTTTTTTCCTAAAAGACCATGATAACAAAAATTCATACCTAGGAACTGCTGAAAAACTCAGTTCAGGAAAATCACTTTCTATATAAGAATGATTAGATGTAGATCTGCTAGGCCTTTTTGGCTTCAAAGTTTGCTGTGTTCTAAATAAGACACCCTGGACTCCTGAAGCATCATTGGCTCCAACCCCTTTAGGCTCATATGGTTTGGTGTAAGCATTAGCTGGTTTTGGCCATCTTGGATTTGGAATGTACCCATATCTGCGTTCTATGATACCATTGGGTGGCTCTTGTTTAGCTTAAAATAAAAATTATTAAAATTAATTTTCATGTATTCATTCAGAAATGAGAAATATACCGTTATTTTTTTTTTTAGAATTTTAATTAATCAAATTGTATTTTAATGTATTCCTTTTGGCATGCATCTCTAAATAAACACTTGTACCTCTCCAATCTTCTAAGAACTATAAATATTCCTATAGAAGGATGGCAGAGATAATCAAAACCTTAATCTATCACTATGTGTAAAAGCCTGAAACACTACCACCAAGACTAGTAACCTTAGATGATTAACTCTAGATCTACATATATATATATAATTAGGTAGAACAGTTCATAGTACTCAAGTATTTTTTAATTACCTCTTGTAAGCCTTTTTTTGGCTTTAGAATCTTTAAGTTTGTCATGTTTAGTTTCACGCAGTGATTTTGAAGGTGAGAAGTGCTTTTGACCAGCACATAATAATGGCTTAGTTTGCTCTCTAAGTCTGTTGCAAAATTGAGAAGCACAGGCTGTTTTAAGAAACAAGTCAGTTTTATCCTCTTCAAGCATCATGTATGGCAGGTGCTGTGTAACAGTTTTAAAAACATTTAAATACTAGATCTAGTTATTCATTTGTTCAATTTTCAATTGTAAATTGACAGTAAGTAAAAAAAATCAAATTTGATATGATTTACTACATTAGATCTATTTAATGTCTAGATCAAAATCAAGCCTAGTTTTTAATAGAAACTAGCCAAGACTGAGTAGATCTAGTCTAAGTGACTTCAATGCAAGAGTAGGATCAGACCACACTACCTTGACAGACTGTGTTGGGCTTTTAGGAATCTGCAGGGTGAGAATAATAATAATAATTATGGCTTTTATATAGTGCTACTTTCATGCTTATAGCATTTTCAGAGCGCTTTGTTCCAATCTCAGTTGTGCTGCCTTTAGGCGCTCAATAAACACAACTCTGCCAGAGTCAGGTGTCGAACCTCCAGCCCCCTTCATAGGTAGCCAAGCCAAGCTAAGTTCAAGTGTACTTAGCCTCTCGACCTCGCTTACCACAATGCACAAAGTGGGCTTGAATTCTGCGCATACCTTTTAAGCTCTGCATTACCGTTTGATTGTCATATGAGCTGAGCAGAAGGCTCTTCGAGCTCAAAGTTTGAAAAAAAAAACCTGTTTGGTCATCCAGCCAGAACAGTAAAAAAAAAAAAAACCTGTGGGAACACAGTTCTGTTTGAGAGCGACCCGAGTCAATGCCTATGTAAAGCATTGCTGTTTCCAATGCCTTTGGCCCCCGACTCATGGCCGAAGGCCGAGGATACCGGGAGCCTCCATCATTTTCCTTCGTTATACCAAGCTAACCGTGGGGGACTCGCCATTTATGTAACGGTCCTTTGAGGAACGGCGCATGGATGTGTGACAGGCTCGTGGGGACTTTCTTACAACCCCGCCCGTGCAATAAGTAAACTCTCGTCTACCCGTGGGCATCCCCACGGGAGTTATGTTTCGCCATTCATTTAGCCTAGCTACCCCCTCAAGTAGCCGTTTCCATCCAGGTGCCACGATGAGGCAGAACAGCGTGCCTGGGCTCTGCATTACCAACACATACTTCAGGACAAAACCACAGCAATGTGTCTCATGGAGGCATCCTAATTTATGCACTGCAAATGGAGCGATGGATACAGCAACACGCAGATCTCTACCAGATTAAAAATACTATCCCAACAATGACTTTGTCTAACTTCCCATCAATATCAGAACAAAAGCAAGCTCTTTTTATAGCATTTATTATTTAACCAAGGCTTTTGGCCTTGTCAGCAGAAGCAGTCTGTTATCAGTACTAGAGAGAATCTGCTGTGCAAACAAGCTATGGAAACTAGTGTCAGCTTTTCATGAAAATATGCAGGGCACTGTACAGAAAGACAGTTTCAGCTCTAAGCCATTCTCCTTCAAGAGCAGAGTAAAACAAGGATGTGTTCTGGCTCTAACACTATTCGGCATCTTCTCAGTGCTTTTAAATTTCTAGAAGATGGAGTATATATCCACAGTAGATCAGAAGAAAAACTTTTTAACCGGCACGTCTTACTTAAAGCCAAAACGAAGAGACGACATATTTTGATTAGGGAACTGCTGTTCGCCGATGATGCAGCCCTCATATCTCATTCACAAGAATGGCCCTGTTTCTTGCCAGAGCACTAAGGGAGGATTATTCCTTCCTGCTATGTTTTTCAATTGGCTAATCAATAGGAGTTCATCTCAGGCTCAGACATTTCACACACATGCCATATTGAAGAATCGCTAAAGGCATCCTACACATTAAACTTGCAAAGAGAGTCAGACTGAAGGGCTGCCCATGAATAACCTAAAGAGATACCTGAGAGCGAGACATGAGAACCACAGGCATCAACGAAAGTATGTAGGAGGAGATAACCCAAGACCAGACAGTTTGGAGACAGACTGTGTGTGCAGGTACAGGACATGAGAACCACAGGCATGAACGAAAGTATATAGGATGAGATAGCCCAAGACCAGACAGACTGTGTGTGCAGGTACAGACCTCACAGAGAACAAAAGAAACAAAGCTGCTCTTTCTATCAGCTAGCCCTAAAACAGATGCATATAGATCTTACAAGCACAAATGGGACAAACTGTGGTAAACTCTGCTGCTCCAGAAAGGACCTCATTCACCAATGGCAAACAAACAACATTGAGCCACGTGATTCTCTATCTCTTCTATACAAATTACAATCTAATTTTAATCAACAATAGTTATCACCTGACAGTTTTTTTGTTGTTGTTTTATCAATATTATCAAGTGACCATATGTTTTGGTCAATGAGGTTTATTGGCTTGATCATTTATTAGTCAATCCAGAATCTGTAATCTGTCCTAGTCCTGTCTCAAGACAAAACCAAAACCAGCCACTCATCTGGGCATCCATTGTCTTCCAAGACAGAAGGAGCCATAATAATCTAGTGTAAGAACAAGTTAACTTATTTGATCTAGTCTTAGTATTAATTAATAGATCTAGATCTAGCTAGACCTAGAGTAGATATCTAGATCGTAGATTTAGTTACTCAAGTTCTCAACTCACTCTCAGTCACTGTGAATCAATGTGAATGAAGAATGAATCATTCGTCACTTTTCTGATTCATCATAATTCATGATATAGATTAGATATAATATCTGCAATATTTTAAGTTTCAATATCACTGCCTGGTATGGCAATCTGAGCATTAAAAATAAACTTTATAGATCTAGAATCCTAAATGCTGCTGGTAAAATCATTGGCAAAAAAACAAACCCTGTCGTCCCTGTTTGGGCAGTTGTTTGAGACAAACATCTATAAAAAAAACTAACAAGATCCTCAAAATAAAGAATCACCCTTTGTGTCAGGATTTTGTGATTTTACCATCACAAAAGAGATACAAGACACCGATTACAAAGACAAACAGAGACAAACACTTTGTCTTTTGTTCCCCTGGCAATCAAATCATTAAATAAGAACAATCTGGTAAAAACTTTGTCCCATGTAAATTATGAGTGAGTCTGGTGTGAATATACACTGGTTTCTTATAGTTATGTTTTTTGTTTGGTGTAATGCACAAATTGTAAGACAAATTTCCATACGGACAATAATTATTATTATTCAATTATTGTTATTATTATATTTATATAATATATTTTATAGATCTACTGATCTAGAACTTCCAATGAAATTATGCGCAAAAATTGCGTTTATGTGATAAGAAAAACAAAATGATTATAATGGTAAATCTATTTATAATTTGGATTCTAGAGATCTAGATCTAAGGTCAAGTTAAATATGTTTTATTTTATTAAACAATAGTCAACATATACACAAATGAAGCAGACATTCACTTTAAATTGACAGTTCGTGTACATTGCCAGATTCTGTTTTCGATTTTCAATAGTGAAATACAAAGATTAAGAGCACATAAATAATGCGAAAAAATCAACATCGGAACTAACGCATTAAAACACACCGACACAAACAAAATAAAGAAATTATCGTACTTAAGAAATTAAAGATCTTTATCACAGATCTCAAAATAAAGAGAATAGTAAATAGATCTATTTATTAAAATAGATAGGTAATGCAAACCGGCTTAGAGATGAAAATACTGGATTGGATTGATATTTTTAGTTAGGTTGAAGCCTTGATTTAGGTTGTATTTACTCACAATTAGACTACAAAACAAGAAAAAGATTTTTAAAAAATACACTTTTTAAGGGCAATACTTCCTTTATAAAACTTATAAAGCGGTCGTTTTTCTCTCAATCACCAATGAATGTTAGATTTAAAAAAAGGAACATTTTTTACTTTGCACCCCTCCTCCCGGCAGTGGAGGCGAAAGCCCTAAATCTGAAAGGGGGCAAGGTATAGACTTAAAAGTAATTAAGTAGTAATTATACAAAAACAAAACCTAATAAAATAAATTATGGCTTTTATATGTAGCACTACTTTCATGCTTATAGCATGCTCAGAGCGCTTTGGTCCAATCTCAGTTGTGGACCAGTTTGGGGGGGGGGGGGGGTATAGGAGAAGGTTTTTCCCTGCTCAGTAAACACAACTCTGCCCGAGTCGGGTGTCGAACGTCGAGCCCCCGAGAAAGACAAAGATAAAGACACATTCCTTGTTCCATATGCTACGACATATTTGTACAAATGCTCCTTCTGACCCTAGTGTTATTAGAGCATTCGATGGGTTGCCTGAGTCAGCCAGGAAAACCAATGATTTGGCAGAATTAAGTCATTGAATAACATGCATGACTAGATTGGCCTAGGAAGACGCTTACCGTAAGACGTAATCATCTTTTTTAGATGTAACGTACGTCTGTATTTTATAAGATAAGAATATTTTGCGAGGCCCTAATTGAGTGGCGTAAAAGATAAATATTACTAATTATTATAAATAACAAACTTTTGAAACTAAGTAATGATTACTAATAAAAAGGAATTAAAGAAAAATATTTTTTTTCTGATTTTAGCCATTCTACACTGAGCTCCTTTCTAATAGTAGGCTAGCCTGGTCGTGTGGTATGCGCGCTGGACTGTCATTCGGTCGTCTTGATGGTCCCGCTGCCATCCCTCGTCGTCCTGCGGGTGGTTTGAACTAAGAAGAATATTATCTCCAACTCTGAAGAAACATCTGAAGCATGTAAAAATAATAATAATACATTTACAAACAAAAAGCATATTATTGTAACTTAGAAGTTAGATCTGCTTTACATAGTAGGCCTATAAATGTTAAAGCTGAAAGTCTTTCCTGTCCTTATGTGATTTCTTAAATACATTTTTAAAATTAGTTTAGATTTGATAATGCAGCTGAAATTGTACTTTCACGTTATGTTAAAACAAATTTCGAATCTTACCCTAGGATTAACACTTAGGCTACCTGATAATCGAGTGTTAACTAGAGACCATTCGTTATTGGTCTCGGCTAACTCCAGTCCAAACGCCTACCATATTTGCACCATTGTAATCTTCTTGGCCACTACAGTTTTGAATATTTAAATCTAGTGTTCCAGCTCTATCCCACACCCAGTGTTCAGTGGCGGCGCAAGACATAAATTTGGGAGGCATTCCAGTGGCACAAAAAAATATGGATGTTATAATATAACAAACAGTTGTTGCTGTGAAATTTTAATTGATTAAAAAAAAATTGTAGGCGTATGCTTTTAGCAGAGCTGAACTCCTTTATATCAGTATCGGAGTCCATCAAAGAAACTGTGTCTGCTTTAATTAATAATCCGACTAATGGTTCACCGACAAAATGGGCTCACGTCAAATGGCGCACTGACTATTGGCCCACATATAATTAGTTCATCGGAAAGTAACACATTGTTAAAATTCTTGCTACATGTTTTATTAGTTTCCAATGGATGTGCATACATGGGATCCAAGCATTAAGATAAATGGACAGGAAAATAAATGCAGTGGACAGATTCACCTGCTATCTATCTTGACAGCCCATTCTCTAGAAACGGAAATATCAATGATATATATATATATATATATGGCAGACTGTTTAAAACTGTTCGGAATAGACGAGGTATCACCACAAACACACAGTTAGAGGATAGGGGTCTACCTAGCTGTCATCCTCCCTACATTGCTCTATGCTTCAGAAACGTGGACAGCATACAGAAAACATGCAAACGAACTGAAACACTTCCACATGACATGTTTTAGAAAAATACTGAATGTTAAATGGCAAGAAAAAATACCTGATAGGCAACATCTGCAGATTGGAACACCCCCGCATCCCTAAACGACTCCTATATGACTAAGGTGGACAAAGAAAACGCTTCAGGGACACCATCATAGCTTCTCTAAAAGCCTTCAGCATTGACCCATCCACCTGGGAGACAGAAGCACATTATAGAACATAGATGGGGTCGCGCTGTGAAAACTGGCGCACAAATTGCAGAGGACAAGAAAATAGCGCTGGCAGAAGAAAAGTGTTAGAGGGAAAAAAAAGGCAAAAAAAAAAAAAAAAATAACACTAACTTCAGTGTGCAGCCGAACATTCCAGGCTCACATAGATCTCACCAGCCCCTCCCCCGGATAACAAAGTGATCATCATCGAACCACAATAAGTAAACTATATAAGCCAGTGATGACCAAAATAAGTCCCATTTTAGACCTTGTGGTCTAAAGGTCATCTGTTTTTGTGGCCTACGGTCAATGAGGGTGTCATGTGGGCAGCACAACGACCAACCGCCTTTACTTTTCCCCAACTAATGTCAGGTACCCATTAGAGCTGGGTAGACTCAGAGGTGCCAAAAGATCCCAAAATTAAAAATCTGTCTTCACCAGGATTTTTCCCCGGTCTCTGGTTCAGAAGCCAAGCGCTTTACCACTGCGCCTCCTTCTTGTATTTTATCACGTAACAAAGTTTTCAAAATACCCACAGCATGTTTTGATTGGCTCTCTGGCAGATTTGAAGCATGAAAATAACATGAACAGAACTGGCATAATAAAAATGTGCTCATTCCATACTTTTTGTTTTGAAATAAAGGCACAACTGCTAAGTTCTGGAGACATGGACCTGTGGAGTGACCAGTTCCCAAAGGTCCAAAATCCTTTCATCATTTTATATGCTATAATGACATGTAATTGATTCTCGAACTCATAGCTAACTGTTGGAGAGTTGAAAGACTCAAGTAGAACTATCCCTACAGAGTTAAAATGTCTTCTATCAGCCACCATTCTCATCAAACTCCTTCTGAGTGAGGGCTTGAGAGGTTCGAATCCTCTCTTGCAAAAGCCCTGGACAGAAAACCTGCTGTTTTGTGTAAGGCATGTATATCACCAAATGGGTTGAGAATTTGTCAGCAAGTCTGAGACATGGTTTCCCCTTTTTCCCTGCAGTGGGGGCACAGCGAGTCAGTCAAAGTTTGGCCATATGACCCAACAGCAGTGGGCTAAAACTACTTTTCCATTTTTTTTTGCATTGTCGCCAGACCATGATGGAGACTCTCGGGAGATGTAAAAGCATTCTTAATTTTGAGGTTTATGTTTTATTAGTGTAATAAGTCTAGGCTGTATGCAATGCACTGTTAAACTATTGATTGAAAATAATTTACCAGAATACAAGTAAAGAATGTAGACACTTTGAAGGCATTTTTATTTTCAATGTTTTACATTTATAACAACAATGAAATGTTTCAAAACAGTTTACATGATTTCCAAACAAATACACTTGAAGCCTCAATAAAACAACAATCTGTGCATAAACTGTTTCAACTATAAATCAAAAAATAAAATCACACTGGGTCCAACATACAACCATTCAAAAAGAAAAAATTCTGTCTTTCTTACAATCACACAGTCATTTGCCATCACTGCCAGAATCACGGACAACATACTAAATACACAATATCTTTTTTTTTTATCTTTGTTTGTTTTGGGCTGCTTCTTTCCGCGTTGCATCTTGTAACAGCTGTGTATCACATTCGTCTGCTGGTAGCTGGACATACCGCACAACAGAGCCACGGATGAAACATGTTTTTACTGATAGCTACAATGAAAAACAAATTATAGAAGCTACTTTTATTAAAGATTACATCCTTAGTAATGTAACGATGAATTGCTGCTTTTTAAGTTAATGCAGATATTTAATATAATTCTGTAATCACAAAACACTATCTGTTGCTTTACATAATGTCATTGTATACTGTTATGGAATGTGTGTACATGTTCTTGATGTAACCATGGGTAATGGTGAGCAGATGATTTTGGTTGTATATATTGTACAGATTTTGATGAAACCATGAGATGGTATGTTGGTGACTGGTCATTTCATCCCGAATTAAATATTTTAAATTTAAATATGATCATGTAGAATGCTTTTTGACATTTTATGACATGTTACTAAAGAACTAATGTGTTTATAGTGTTTCCTCTTCCACTTTGTATTCTTAATGAGAAATCTTATATTATATTGTAAATCTGGGTGTGCACTTAGCTATAGTGCTTCTATTGGATGTGGGGGATGCAATATTATAATATTATCCTGCGCAAGACGTAATGATCAAAGGCCAAGGTGTGGTGCAAGTAGTGGAAATCTTTTGGGAGATAGAAGTGCGATTACAATAAATATGACCATGCCGCTGATAGCTTATCATCAAAGGACAAGGTGCGGTGAAAGTACGACCATGATTCACTTTATTTTTCAATCGCTCTTTCTTAAAAACGGGCACGTCATTTTTAGCCTTGAAATAAGTTTTTTTTTCTCTAATAAAGACGGAGTTCACCCATCCTCAGGATATCATGTCGCCTGTATAAGTTTTGCTTTAATTCCTTTTAAACATTACAGTTACAAATTGTGTTTATCGGACTTTTTTTCTATCGATATTTCATGCAACACTGGCAAAGAGAATAACAAACATTGTTCATCAATATGAATCGATGGATCGTCTTCTGTACTTACAATCGATAGCTTATCTATCTTATTGATGTAGATGAACACAAAACACTTTTTTTTTTCATTACCTCTGTATTTATACATGTTCAATTTTTATAGTTTTTAATGGCATTTAATTTAAATTTTATTCTAATCTAACGTGTTACAATTTTGTCATTTAAATAAATGATTTTTAAAATTACAATTTGTTAGATAAAAATGATCAGATGATGAAAATAACAGGGGATGAAGTGACCAGGTGATGAAATGACAGGGAACCGGTATGTTGTAGTTTAGTATAACTAGAGGTGTGAGAGTTGAAGTAGAAAACAAAGTTAAAATGTGCCTACACGAGTAGAGAGTTAGAATCCTTAACAAGGAAAAAATGTGTTCAAAGAAAGTTTGAAAAATTCCATTTAATGGAGCATAAGACAGACATCATATGGCCAATAGTTTGTAATGTTAATTTGTGATTAGCACACAACTTTTCCCATCAAATGTTAAGAACCCTTTCAAATTAAGAGGTCTACAGACCCCCTCCCAAAAAATCTAAATTGTGGTCATTGTAAAAAAGATATATTATAACATTTACTTAAAAAAAACTGACTATGCAACCTACTTCTTTATTGTAAAAAAAATAAATAAATGCAGTAGTAATATTTACGTCTCACCATGTGAGGATACTTCTCTGGATCAGTGACACTGATATCTGTCAGTTTTATGTTCAAGAACTGGTCAACAGAGTGCAGTGTTCCACAAATGCTGTAAAAAATCATTTGTATTTAACTTAATTCAAAATAAAAACAATAACTAGCAAAGACCTTTTGTAATGTAGAGGAGTCTAAAATATTCTACATCATACATAAATACAAGAAATTTGTCCATATCACATCACTTGTCTAATACTATATTTATAAATTAATTATATATTTGTCCACTTGCATAAAATTATATTTATAAATTAATTATATATTTGTCCACTTGCATAAAATTATATTTATAAATTAATTATATATTTGTCCACTTGCATAAAATTATATTTATAAATTAATTATATATTTGTCCATTGTTGTTGACGGTAGTTGACTTGTAACACCAAACTTATGGTAGACAACCAAAACGCTGTAGGCCTATTATATCTGAACTTATAAAACTTGAAATACCTTGAGTAATTTCTTTTGAGAACAAAACCATAAAACTTTTATTACAATATAAACAAATTTAAATTGAGATAAAATTAAATCAATGTAGAGTGGTAGTAATATTACATGGTATTTTTAACAAAATCTAACTTTCTTCAATAACACTTCTTCTCCCTCTCGTGTTCTGGAGTCGTCTGTCGTAAATAAGACGGCTGACAACAATGACACCAATCTTGCCTTATTCAGAACCAATTGCTAACTTCTTCACACCATCACCATAGAAAAAACACACACACACTCCAAAACATATATACAACACTTGCATAAGATTATCATTTATAAATTAAAGCAACATTTGTAAAGTACTCCCCAGCCTTTTTAAAAAAATACAACATACACAAAGAAAGCTAATAGAGGCTGTTAAAATGTATAATAAATGTTACCAAAGATCATTTTTCAGCTCCACAACGACTTCCTTCCCCACCAATGACTTGAAAAATGAATAGAAGAGCTGAAAGAGCAGAAAAAAAAAAAAAAACCAGGCTTAATAATGATGACTTAAATGGATTTAAAGAAATCAGAAGCAGTAAATTCTTTTTAAAAATCATTTAGCCTAATAATAAGCATGTATTTATATTTTACAAAAATATATATATATATATGCTCTGGAGCTGGGCACCCTTAGGCAGTTTGCACCACTCAGTGCTACATCCTGGCAGAGCCTGCGATGCCGCTGAATTAGGACTATAAGGAATGGTCAGGGCTATCAGACACCTACAAACTTAAAGGAAGACACACACACTTACACAAAACAACAATAAAAGAAATGTAAGCTTTCGAAAACTAGGCTTACAATGTTTGGATGAAACATGTCAGGAAATCAGAGGCTATAAAACCTTAGTAAATTTTAAAACCCCAGTATTACATCATAAGCGCAACCATACTTGTAATATTAAATGCAAATTTCTTTTAGATTGTACTACCAGAATGAAAAAAACAACAAATAAAAAAAAAAGTTTTTTTTTACTGGAGTCATTTCTCTCATTAACCCACTTCCCATTGATAATGAAAACACTCTTTCAACTTAAACATATGCCATATATATATATATATATATAGCCAGAAAAGTATGATAAAGCTCACAATGCGCTACAAAGACACTACTTTGAAACATCACAACAAATACACAAAATAATAACAAAATACCACATTTAACCACTCTCTTATTCTGCCTACACCCCCTTGCTCGCGCTTTCTTCTTACTCAACATTCACACTTTTTCAGTGCAAAGTAACAATGTAAATTTCAAGACTCAATCCAAACGCAGCCACCAGACTAACACACAACAAAAAAAAAAAATGGTCAGTGATAGCCCAACACACAGGTGTAAACCAGGCCACCAACACAGCCCCAAAGTATTGTTCAAGTTGTAGTAAGAACAATGTTGAGGGGAAAGGGGGAGGAGCCATCCATCAAGTACATACGGTCAAGCCGCTAATTAGGTCACAAACACTAGGCATGATAGATATATATGTTGTTTGTGTGTGTGTGTGTGACAAATACTAAGCGTGCTCTAAAATACGGTGGTTTTTTTTGTCAACCAGGTGGTTTAGGGAGGGCGGATCTATCTACATCTATAGGTAACACAGCTCGCAAGCTATGATAGCTTTTCAGCCACCACTCCCCTTTCCCGCACCGATCGAAAAATATCTAGCACTGACTTTGGGCTGTTACATTCACTGAGAGTGCTAGATCAGCGTCTAGTTTTGTAGGGCCGCGTATGTTTTGTTTTTAGGTCAATCAAGTAAACTGTTGTGTCCTGCAATGACTTGGGGAGGGCGGGATTATCTATTGGCTACCAAAGCTTATTACGGCTCTCCCCCAAATAAATAATATCAGGATTTATTAATGGCCTTATATCTCAAAATAGCTTAGACCTAAATAAGTACTGGTATGGTAATGTGTCGGTAATGCGTTACTGGGCTTAGCACTGTCAGTTTCTAAGCAAAGCTGAGCAGTGATAGATTCCTTCGATGTGGAGCATGTGAAAATGACTAAAATCTGTCTGTCTTGACATGGCGTAAAAAGAAAATTATGAATATAAAAAAATATAGATTATAACACTTTTGAAACACCATACTTTTCACAAAATTTTAAGATTATAACACTTTTAAAACACCATACTTCTCATGTGTTCAATAAGTTCTTATTATGTTCGATAAGATAAGACAAAGGTAAAACAGTGTTCGATAATTTAAGCTTTTGAAAGCATCGACCTGACCCACTTTAACATCAAATATAAGTTTAACTATGAGTAGTAATAGAATAAAACATGTCTACTTTTTAAGAAAAATGGATGAAGAGTTCATAGATACAATCAGTTTTTTTTCTAGGTCTAATTTTTACGAAGATACACAAATTCAAACATAAAAAATGTCGGCGACTGAGTTTAACTTGTTAGATAAACGTAAGTTACTCTAGATACTACTCTTTACTAGATGTAAGTGAACTAGATGTAGAATGAATTCAAGAATCTATTCTAATGATTAAGACTTAATCTAATAAAATTCTATTCTTAGTAATTTAAGACAGTTACTAGTTAGTTAGTAGATACTAGATTATCATTAAAGTGCGATAATAGAAATAGAATAGATGATAATAGTAATACTTAATAGATCTATCATCATAACCATGTCAATATAAATGTCATCTAGTCTAGTAAGACTAGTTACTAGAAGTAGTACCTACTCACTGTCTAAGTGTCTTAAGTTACTTTTAACTTTTACTTAAGTAAACATAGACTAGTTACCTAGACTTAAATTACTATCTCTATATAACTAGCTCTTTTGCGTATCCATAATATATAAAAGGCTTGTAAGATTCTATAGATCTAGGGCCCACTAGATCCATATTGACTCAAATTTAGTTTATCAGTATTGAGTACTTCCAAACTTATTCCAAACAACTTACCATTTCAAAAAGAAAGCGTTTACGGAAGTAACTCGAAGTTCGGAATCCCGATTCGTCTTTTTAAGCTTTGATGAGCTATTTAAAAACAAGAATAGATTTTAAGTTTTAACGGATATTTAAACTGTTTTAGATATTGACACTACATCTGTCATAAAATCGCTACATTATTCAAACACGTTGCGAGTGCGGCAATGCTGCTTACGTAATATGATTCCGTGGTACGGTGGTAGAGTATATCACTATTTGAGGCAAAAAGAAAATTCACTGCCAAGGAATCCCGACGACAGACGTAGATATCTAGAAGGGCGAAAATAAATGTAAAATATTTTTCTAAATCAACCACCTGTGGAAAATGGCTATGATGCGTTGAATGTGGCGAAAATACAGCATTTCTCATTATTAATCTTATTATTATATAATAGTTATTATTGTGAAAAACGAACTAATATTCATTCTCTGGCACTGCCAGGGTCGAGCTTCGCTAAAGAGAAACAACATCCATTGTAGTCCCTTTATCGATGTCAACATAGGTTTCTGGTGATGTGGCAGTACCGCCATCTGGCAGGCAACGAGAATCTTTATAGGGCTGTTAAGGGCCTTGAAGTTCTTGAAGGTATCTGTGAGGTCAGTTGTCATTACCCTTTCGGTTGATAAAACATTGGGGTATCAGTATAGTAATAGGCCTGTTGTTATTTTAGATAACTTCCATAAACGCCAAATCTCCAAGCCTAGGTTCCCATATTTTCGTTGTTTTCCCATTCAGTTTTTCTTACATTATGAGACAGTGGTAATTCGATGTCATTAATGGTAGCGTTTTTCTTTCTTTTCATCAATAAACAGCAGATCAAGCGCAGGGCTATTAAGATCTACCGACTCGAGAACTTCTTGTGGCTAGTAGGCTATTTGTAATAAGGGGGAGTATCCTTGTTGATCAAAAGGTGTCAATTAGTGTATTCAATTTGCAACTTGGTTATCACGACCTAGGAAGGCAGATTCTGATAGGGCTGAACATCCTGCCATAGTGTGTTCAATTGACTCACCCACATTTCCACATTTTCGGCATTTGTCAGCAACATTGAGTTTCAGGATATGCTACTCGTATTTTTATGTCCTAATTACTCTGTTCTGTATTGCTGTATTGCGAAGCCTTCTGTTTCAGGGTAGAGATGACCTGCTTTGAGCCATGTTAAGGAAGCAGCCTGTCAATATTGTCGCCATCTATTAGAGCCGGGCAGGTATAACCTTATGGTGGTGGATTTTAGATAACTCCCATAAACGCTTAATCTCCAAACATAAGTTCCCAAATTTTTTTGTTTTTCCATTTCTTCTTCTTCGACTTCTACTACTTCTTAATATTGTCACTTTTATTTCCATGTTTCAACATTCCGAGAGAATTTTATGACTAAACAATTACATTCCTAGTCTAATAATGTTTAAACAAAAATCACATTAGGTTTTATTAATTGTGTGTGATCTTTTTTAAAAAACAAATTAACTAATGCAAAACGAGCCAGTGTCATGCTGTCTACTTCAATACCTTGTGGCGTGCTGAGTTGTGAAATAAAACTAGTAACGGTAATTCTGTTAAACAAATAAAACTATAAATTAATTGAGTTCTATCCCTTTGTACACTACTCTATATGTTAGGACTATTTCGTACAAGTTTATTCTCCAGTGCCATTAAAACATGAGACGGGTTGCCTGAATCGTCCAAGAAAAGCAATATATTTGTCTCTAATTAGCATGCTCGACTAGATCTAAGTCTAGACTCTTATATAGACTGATATTAAATATAGGCCCCGGGTTTGCAAAACACTAAACTCCAATGAGTATTAGGTCAGGATTCTTCAGATTCAATTTCACGCGGTATCAAAGAGCCTACATTGTCAAGGCAACACAAAGCTTCTATCAACTCACTCCATCTGTCTGTCTGGTAAACAGTTTGAACACATTAGATCTCCCTCACCCATTCTTGGATCAAGTTGAAACTTTGCACAATTATTCATTAGTAAAGACAATAAATCAATTTAAAATATTAATCAGTTAATTTAGTCTATCAATTAATGATATATATTTTTTTATAACGATAAGGATAATTAATTCTTCATTATCCAGAGCAATGGTTATAGGCCCTGTTCACGGTTTTGTTGCTCTAGATAGTTGTATACGTTATCTCTCCCACACACATTTTGGAATCAGGTTGAACATTAGAACAATTATTTATTGTACCTAACAAAACATGAATCTATAAAATAATTCCCCAATTAGTCAATAAATTATTGGTAATTAATCATTTTGATTGATATCGAAGAAGGGAAATGACTTCTCCATTATTACGATATATATAATTGTAAGTACGAAGCTATTCCCCTTAGATATGCTCATTTTTTTAAAATGTACTTTTTATATTGGTCTTGTTTAGAAGTCTGTCACGGCAAGCAGAAAGAATAAAATCTTTGTTATCGAGTGCAGACTTTCCCAGATTTTTTAGCCTGATTCACAAAATCGAACTAAATAACTAAATGAAAAATCCAGTTTTGCCACAAGAGATATATTTTCACTTGCAATTTCATTCTCGGAGTAGACGACACTAAATAGAAATAAGCACCCTGAGCCCGCAGGCCTGCTTTGGTTCATATTGCTTGTAATTACACAGACATTTACATAAAGTGGCGGTTGAATTGAGATGTATTCTATTACATTGGTAATAATAATAGGTCTAGAAAAAAAATGGTGGTAGGGAGAAGTTTCCGAAATCCAAATGGTGCTGTCTCGACGTTTGATCGTCTGACACGCGTTCCGTTTAGTCCCTGGAAGTGATTTCTCCGCCCCTGGATGAGTCATGGCGTCGCGTCACCACATTACATGGAGTCATACATCAAACTGTGGCACCCCCATTGTCTTCAACTCTCTGGGAATATAATAACAGTGATGATAGGAGAGAGAGAGAGCAATTTAATGTCGGGTCTACTAATATAATCACAGAGGCCACTTCAATGACTTCATGCAGCAATCATTACGTTTGAATAAAGTCAATAATGAAAAAAAAAGTCGTTTCATATCCAAACCAGTATATCTTAGTTGTTTGCGTATAGAAACATTTACACCA
The DNA here is from genome assembly GCA_030265305.1 of Biomphalaria pfeifferi. Lineage (NCBI taxonomy): Eukaryota > Metazoa > Mollusca > Gastropoda > Planorbidae > Biomphalaria > Biomphalaria pfeifferi. The sequence continues at coordinate 3,168,575 of JASAOG010000074.1, forward strand.
GTTTAAATGAGGTCAATGATTCTATAAACAATCACATTAGAATAAGCCAGGCTCTTTCTTGATTTTACAATCATTCACCACGAGTAGGCCTATCTGTTGGATGTTACAGTAAAGAAACCTTTATGTCTGAAGTTAGACAAATTACTTTCGTTGGTAGAAATAGAGACTTTAAGTACCGGCACAGCAAATTTTTTTTTTTGGGGGGGGGGGGGGTATTTTGTTATTACTGTATATAATACTAGCCTATAAAATATAATTGACCACCAAAAATTAACTTTTATTGACGGTACCATGCTGTCTTGCTTCGACAGATTAATCACAATCACAAACTAACAAAACTATCTATCACAAGAACAAGGTAAGAACTAAGTCCAGACAGACAGACAGAATAACTTGAACAACGTTTAGAACGTAAGGGCTACAGACGAGTCTGTCAGTAATAACATTAACAGTAACAAGTCAAACCCCACTACTATTGGCATCATTAAATGTCGCGTTGAATGTCCGTCAAGTATGGTGCATTGCTATGCTAAGTGGCTAACAATCTCAGTGCCTATTTTGACAATACAAAAAAAATCTATTAAGACAATACAAACAATCTATTTAGATAATACAAAAAATCTATTCTGACAATACAAACAATCTATTCTGACAATACAAACAATCTATTTAGATAATACAAACAATCAATTTAGATAATACAAACAATTTATTTTGACGATACAAACAATCTATTTAGATAATACAAACAATCAATTTAGATAATACAAACAATTTATTTTGACGATACAAACAATTTATTTTGACGATACAAACAATTTATTTTGACGATACAAACAATCTATTTAGATAATACAAACAATCAATTTAGATAATACAAACAATCTATTCTGGCAATACAAACAATCTATTTAGATAATACAAACAATCAATTTAGATAATACAAACAATTTATTTTGACGATACAAACAATTTATTTTGACGATACAAACAATCTATGTAGATAATACAAACAATCTTACTCTTACTCAGTACTTGCCCCTCCCCACTTTTCTTTTTCTCTCACTCCGCCCCCCCCCCCTTTTTTTTTCGCTCTAAAAATAAAAAGTTAATATTCTTTGCAATTTGTATACAGTCGCTTATCTAAGGGGAAGAATTTTTAAAATTATGAATAATTATGGGAAATTTCAACTTGATCCGGGAATGGGAAGTGGGAGGATTAACGTGTACAACAAGTAATATAGGGAATAACGCCACAAATATAGGCACATCTCTCAATAAGCAGCATTCATTTTCCTTGTTTAATACCAAACAAAATAATTAATTACCAAAAAATTTTTTTTTTTTATTGATTTATGTTTTTACATGCAACAAATAATTGTGTAAAGTTCCAATTTGATTGAGAATTGGTGCGGAAGAAATAACTTGTACAACAATTGTACCAGACAAGACAAAGTTGAGATAAGCTTTGGAAAAACAACAACAACAAGATTACAAAAGACAGTTTGTGTAGAAGTGGTCCACCCAGGCAGGCTTCAATATTTTCAAAAAGAACATCCGAATGAAAATCTGGCAAAGGCAAATGAAAGAGAAGAAAGAAAGGTTGACCGATCTTGTGTGGTGCCCCAGCGTCCAGCTGACGGAGGGATAGGCGAAAGTGAAGGTGAAGTTAGATGTGAACCTGGCCTGTCATAATCAGGGGCGGACTGGCTATATGGGCATTTGGGCAAATGCCATGTGGGCCGGTACCCAAATGGGCCGGTAGAGAAACCGAAATGGCCGCATCAATGCCACTATGGATGTAAGAAATTGTTAAAGGTTTTTATAATATTCTCTGATAAAAAGGGCCCCTGAGCGTCGTGTTTAAAAACAAATTTTTCACAGACTCTACATTCTACAATGTAATATCATTTTAATTGAACACATTTTCCGAAATAATGTAATAGCCTTCATATGTAGACAGTGCTACTAGTAGGCTTCATCCTTTTGGGGCCTACATACTTAGCGATTAAAAAGTAACATAATGCCAATATTTCTAATAAAGATGTACAGTTCACTGTATACATGCATATTATCATTATCAAACTTGACATAATGACAAACTTGAGGACAGGTAGACCTAGAAATGGATGCCCATCATATGATATAGAATTTGTGGGCCGAATTGCATAGAAATGCCCGGGCCGATTTTGACACTCAGTCCGCCCCTGGTCATAATGATTATCTAAATGATCTGATTGGTTTCTAAATTGTCTATCTCTTATTCAAAGCTTCCGTATGAATGTAATGTGCTAATGACTCTTGCTTTCCATGTGATAATATGGAAAAAAAAACAAAAAAAACAAAAAAAACTTTTTTGTTAATTGTTGTTTTAAACTAGGTTCTGCTTATATTCATATTAAATAGATTTTTTTCTCTTTAAAAAAAAAATTTAATATTTGTTTACAAAATGATGAGTGAGTATGACACAATGTACTTTTTGCCTCGCCATAAATTTAAAAAAAAAACGTATTTTTTTTTTTTTGACAAAATTGTTTTTGTTAAAAATATGGTTGATAGACGTCTCCCTTACTAAATAGTCTCATGTGTTTGTTACTATTAATAGTGACTAGTTGTAAAAATGGTGTATTTTTATGAAAAAACTGCTTGCATAGTTGATATAAAAAATTAATTTGTTCTCTTTCAGAAAAGAAAAAAGTAGCCGTTGCATCAGAGCTTTGAATGGTCTAAAATATAATGTCGGATTTTCAATATCTTTTCTAGTTTACTAGATTTAAACGGGACGGACGGACAGACAAGCACACAAAACTAATAGCATCTTTTTCCCTTTCGGGGGCCGCTAAAAAAGTTAAACGTGCGTAGTTCAAGGATTAAATTCTACAGTTACGTGAACAATTTGTTTAAAACATTAGTCTCATCAAAGGAGGGCATCCATACTACTAGCTCTGCACGGGTTAATTGTTGGCCTCCTTCAGCTATAAAACGATTTTAGTTCATCTCGTAGGACGAATAATGAGAAGAACGCCTGGGCTGTGTCCAGTGTGCCTGATGTTGCCTCAAGGTTGTCTCCCCAAGCCTTTCCCATGTTTGGATATATCCGCAATGCAGTGTATGTTTGGATTTAATTTTCATTTTCCTAGGTGGCTAGCCAGTCAAGGTTATCGAGTCCCTCTTGCCTTAAGCTTGCTGGTTTAGGTGCCAGCCTTTGCCCCTTCTGGTAGTAATAACGGACTCTGTATTTGAACTGACTGGTTGTCAGAGGCTATGTTAGGCGGATGACATTGGAAGCATTTTATAGGTAATGGTGCGCTTGAAACCATTACCAGTTCTGCCGATAACCTTATGGTACCGCTGTTTCTGTACTAGGACACGATTTACTTTAGCCTGCAATGTAGTAATTATATTAGGACATTTCACACTATGCAATACGAGGATGATATTGGGACACCAATTTGAGGTTGATAGTGTTAATTCAGAAAGTAGACCTTATGAAAAAAAAAACAGTTTCGTCGTCCTTACTTAAATAAAATAAAATATAATAAAACATTTGAAGATTGCTCCTTACTTCCGACCTATTCTCTTCTCTTTCCTTGACAAAATTCAGTAATATATCTTTAGTCTTCAGTAATGCTAGCTACAAGTATACTATCTTTAAAAAAAATGTCTAGTTATTTCCCTTTGATAATTTCATTTTACAAAACGTGTTCGAAAGATCGTTCGTGAAAATCCGTTAACAAAATATTTGACTAAATAATATTGGTCAAAATTTTTTAGGCTATCAACCATAAAAGATATCTTTAATATCCCAAACTCCATTACTCAATATCGTGGAAGTGATTTCAAACGCAATTTAGACAATAGTATATTGAGTGACACAGAAACTTAGAGGAAGTCTCCTCCTCCTTTTTTTTTAGAATCAGTTGAATGTACCGGCACCTTTTTTTTAGAATCAGTTGAATGTACCGGCACCTTTTTTTTTTTTAGAATCAGTTGAATGTACCGGCACCTTTTTTTTAAGAATCAGTTGAATGTACCGGAACCTTTTTTTTTAGAATCAGTTGAATGTACCGGCACCTTTTTTTTTAGAATCAGTTGAATGTACCGGCACCTTTTTTTTTTTTAGAATCAGTTGAATGTACCGGCACCTTTTTTTTAAGAATCAGTTGAATGTACCGGAACCTTTTTTTTAAGAATCAGTTGAATGTACCGGAACCTTTTTTTTTAGAATCAGTTGAATGTACCGGCACCTTTTTTTTTAGAATCAGTTGAATGTACCGGCACCTTTTTTTTTTAGAATCAGTTGAATGTACCGGCACCTTTTTTTTTAGAATCAGTTGAATGTACCGGCACTTTTTTTTTTTTAGAATCAGTTGAATGTACCGGCACCTTTTTTTTTAGAATCAGTTGAATGTACCGGCACCTTTTTTTTTAGAATCAGTTGAATGTACCGGCACCTTTTTTTTTAGAATCAGTTGAATGTACCGGCACCTTTTTTTTAAGAGCAGTTGAATGTAACGGCACCTTTTTTCTTTAGAATCAGTTGAATGTACCGGCACCTTTTTTTAAAAAAAATATTACTTTTCTTGTATTTTAACGTATTGTAATAACTGAAGGGAGGCTACTCAACGAGACAGAAGATTATTTACATGGAGACATGACAAACACAAAGGGGCATCTGCCTTGAGTACAGCATCTCCATATTGGCTTTTCCTTGGGCGGAAATCGTTTTCTCTCATGTCAACATCCGACTTGTTTAGTCACAGATAGTGCGCACCTTCTTTCTGCACTATCTTGGATGGCGGTGCGCATGGCAAAGTCATAACAGTATATTATTAATTTTTAGTAGTTAAAAGTTAGGCAACTACTGAGTACCGGTACCTAATCACTGAGTACCGGCACCTATTTTTTGTGTGCAGCCGATCAAGAGTATGAATTAGAAAAACTCCGTGAGTTCCAACCGAAAAAAAAAACAAACTAATTCTCTTCTTCCCTTTCACCCAAACAAAACAAACAAACCAATAATACAAAAAAAAAAAAAAAAAAGGGTTAGAGGTTTATTACAAGTGACTAGAGATACAAAGATTGGTAAGGTCTGTAGACTTAGACTCATCTATCATAGAAGTAACAATCTATAGGGACTAAAAATAACTTACACGATAACTTTCTTCAACCTTTTATTTATTTTTTTTGCTCGTGTAATAACTGAACAGTTCAAAAGTTATACAGTCAATCAGTCGTATGGCTCTTTTCATTTGGGGGGGGGGGGGGGGTAAGACCTACAAGAGACATGTCGGCCTAACGGAGAAAAACAAAAAGGTGAATGCAGTGAACACATTGTTTGATTTTGTTGTTGTTTGATTTTGTTGTTGTTTGATTTTGTTGTTGTTTGATTTTGTTGATGTTTGAATTTGTTGTTGTTTGATTTTCTTTTGATAATGCAAATCATTTATTTTAAAGCAGGGGGTGGGGGAGTTATTGAGCTACATTATTACCTTTTTGAAAGGTGATGTGATTGATTGATAGGGATTCCATTTAAAATATAAAAAAAATTACATATTTCACATTTTTTACTTTTTAAAAAAATAAACAAACGAGATTGCAATATCTAGTCTAGAAAACATTAAAGGCGTATTGTCGTATACTTTTTAACATTTATTTTTAACATTAAGGTGTAGAGTACCTAGCCCAATGATGTGACTAGCAGTTTTAAAGATTGTTTGGATTGCCATCAAGTTCGTTGCACCTAACACACTAGAAGCGCAATCCAGTCATCTAGTCACAAGCACGATGATTGTTTGTTTGTAAAATGTTTTACATGTTTCGGATGTTCCTTCAGAGTTGAAGTTTACTTCCTAGTCCAAACCTCCCGCAGGACGACGGGGGATGGGAGCGGGCAGGGTTTGAACCCTCGACCGTCGATAAATCCGAACCACAGTCCAGCGCGCAAACCGCACGACCAGGCAGCCATACAGCCATTACGAATTAATGGTCACCTAAGAAACATTCTCTTGTCCCATTATCGACCCAAAAAAAGCAGATGAATATAATAAGATAAGATAACATAATAACAATCATTTAAAAATATTTTTCAACTGTTAAAATGAAATTTATTTTACCGAGGCTCCGATGCTTGAAAACGATTTTTTAAACCTCATAGCTATAATATATATATATATATATATATATATATATATAAAATATATATATATATATATATATATATATATATATATATAAATATATATATACATACATTTATACATAAAATACATTTATATATATATGTATAACAAAGCATATATTAAATGTAGTTGTATCAATTAGTTTGGATAAGTCATGTATTTAAATTTGTAATAGATCTAGACAAACAATAATAAATCTGCGCGACTACACATATTTTTACCAATTGTTTTTGTTTAGCGCTAATTCATGCTTTTTGCTTTCGCACTGCTCTATGATCCTTTCATTTGTCTGGACTAGTTGGGAAAGGGTTGGGGGAGAAAGAAAGGGGTATCTGGGTGATCGCTTTTTAAATGCATTTCTATTAAAAAAAAAGGTGAACGACCTGAATTCGAACTCGAGTGCAACGGCATCCTAAAGGCTACTCTGGTGAATACAATAACCACTCTGCCACCGAATCGCTTATGAATATGGAAGATTTTATAATTATCTATTGCTAGTTTCAAACTTTAAAGTGGCGACCTCACTTTGTATAAAGACAAAGTATAAAGACAAAGTACAAAGGGCAAGGGGGATAATTCAACTTATATCACCACATCAGTCAGGTAAAATTTCTTTCCCTTGTTCGAAATACCAAACAAAAAAAATACCAATAGGAAATGAACTAAATTATTAATTTTTAAAATTAATATAAACTTTGTAATGATAATAGTTTTAGAAATAAGCAAGCGTTGTTTACATACAATAAATAAAAAGTAAACTTCATTTACAAAAACACAACATCAACCTTATGACCTGGTGAACTGTACGGGTCACGTGTGCTTCAACATTTTGTGCCTGTCTCGACACACGTGTTCAGAAAATAAAAATGTAACTCTGTTACACAAAGGTTCAGTTACACTTTCTATGTTGAACATTTCCTGAACAACAGTTGTTCATATACATCGATCAACAGCGTAGCACTATTAAGAACATTGAACGAAATGAACAAGATGAAAACCAAAATGATTTAGTTTAGGCTAGAACAGAACAAAATCAAATGTACCATTGTTACTAATTGTACTATTGCTGCTAAATGTAATATTGTTTCTAAGTGTACTATTGCTACTAAATTGACTATTGTTACTAAATGTAACATTGTTACTAAGTGTAGGCCTACTATTGCTACTAAATGTAATATTGTTACTAATTGTACTATTGCTACTAAATGTACTAATGCTACTAAATTTACTATTGTTACTAAATGGATTATCGTTAACATGTATGCCATTTAATGACTTTAGATATAATTAATTCATATGTTAATTTAAGACAACTTTTTGTTTCTCTCCTTTAAAGATAATAATTTTTAACAAAAAAAAATCCCAAATGCACCCCTTCCAACAATAATGGCGCTCTGTTCCAGCTCCTCCCCCACCCAACCATGTCTTGTAGCGGTGACAGTGTGTGTGACAAACCTGTGAGTCACGTGACCCTGGTGACAGGTGTTACGTCTGCCTGTCAAGGTCATGGGTTAAAATGTTATCAGGTCACTCACTGTCATGAAATCCCCTCCACCACCTCCACCACCAGGTTTTATTGTTTCACAAGATGAAGCCTTTGTTCTAGAGGGACACGTAATGACGCCTGCTGTTCGAATCTGTTTGACTGATAATTAACTCAACAGCTGGGCAAGGATCTCCAGACTCACAGTTGGCAATGATCTCTTATGGGCTCTAATGACAACTATGAAACCTACTGATAGTACAAACTAGTCGAAAAAAACTTTTTTTATCTTTATTACTAGGTCTACTTTTAGGTTATAACGAATTGATGATTGATTTGGGGTTTAGGCACCGGCTTGACCAATGTTAATTGAAAAAAAAGCGCGGGCACTCTACACATCTTTCCCTATTCGTTTACAAGTGTATATCGCCATGGTGTCTCTTTTATATACTTTTCCTTCTCCTACATATATTTATAAAATCTTCGTCCTTTAACAGGTCACCACTTATGCAAAAGCGCTGCATATGACGTGCACTGCTATTTTTCAAAAGTCAGTATGACTATTGTAGGCATATAAATCAGGGGTTCTCAGCCTTTGGGTCGCGACCCCCTTGCGGGTCGATTGACGATTTGCCAGGGGTCGCCAATGACCATCGAAAAAATGGATTGTTTTGTCTATTCTTCTATTGCTGTGTATGTGAGCAAAAAGGGGGGGGGGGGTCGCGGCAGAGTGAGGCATTGTAAAAAGGGGTCGCCGAGCTTAAAAGGTTGAGAACCGCTGATATAGATCGACATAGATTTAAAAGGCAGTTTTTATTAATCCATAACATTTCTGTAACCCAGATTTGAATTCATGCGTAACGTCATATGTAAACACAACTGATACGCAGCAGCCGCCTTTAGTTACCAATTTTTAAAATTTAAGTTATACAGAACTTCACTTTCTCTTATGTACTTAACAAATAAAAATTGAAATGGTGAATAGGTGTTTCATTGTGCATATTGCAATGGACTCATAAACAATTCCGCACTATGTAAAAAATTATTGAAACAAAAACGATTTCATTTTTATGAATATTCTTTTTTACTTCTTGTTTGCTTCCTGTACCTCAGTGTGAATTTGAATTGGCTTGAATAAATTAGTACTCCATCTAAAAATAAAACAAGCAAACAAACAAACACATTATATTACAATGATTATATTACAATGATTATATTACAATGATTATATTACAATGATTATATTACAATGATTATATTACAATGATTATATTACAATGATTATATTACAATGATTATATTACAATGATTATATTACAATGATTATATTACAATGATTATATTACAATGATAAAATGAATCAAGACCACTCAGGTGTAATGAACACCTGACATTTTGGGAACTGTTTGGACGCTTGATTGTTGTGATGGACGCCTTCCTCGTGCTCCAATTAATTAAGAAGAAATCTAATTTTCATCTTTTGAAAATTCGATTCGTCCCTTTGTAAAATATATATATTGTATGCACTTGCTTATTCACCATTTATAAAACAGGATGAAAATATCATTCGCGTTATCAAAACTTAAATAAACAGCATCCATTAGATGTGCTATACTGGTTAATGCTAGACCGATCTGGTGTACCATTACGAGAGAAAATTTGATTTAATTTGAGTACACAAGTGGACGTCTTTCAGTTTGTAGTACATAAAACACTCGACACTTTGTTGTTTTATTAAGTAGATTATCTCCCAGTTTTTAAGATACTGTGTTGTTTTTTAAGACCCTGACGAATTTATTCGTAGTCATTTCATTTCGCTCTAAAAATTATTTTTTTTTCGGCTCACTGTATTTAAAAAGTAATATTTTCTTATCTTATAAATTACGGACGTTCCTTGAAAAAAAAAGGATAATCACCTTATTTTATAATTATGTAAGATTTAAAATTCAAAATATTTTTTGCAAATAATTGTTTATAGTTATAATAACACAAAATGGGACGCGACTAGCAGACGAGCTTAGTCACGTGATTTGCCTTCTATGGAAGTGATAATGTAAAGGCACAAATGAATGAACACTGTGAAGTCAAGCCAACAGCGGCAGTCTGACTCACGAACTCACGTGCACTATTAAACCCCCCTCACCGTCAGCCCGCCCCCTCTCTGTATCTCCTTGCACGCGCTTCGAACTCTAACGTTTCAGGTGAGGGACCGTAAGGAGAAGATGAAGTGGGGGGGGGGGTGGTACAAGGCAACTAGCGCCCCTCCCCGCCCCTTTTTTTTTTAACTTAACTCAGGAGATTTAAAGCAACTTGGAAGTAGGTCAACTGTCGCACGCGTCTGCTCAAGTTTGCCGTCTGCACTGGCGCTGTATTTGACGACAATTTCAACTTTACGCTGTAATCGGAAGTACAAAAGAGAAAAAAAAGACAATTAAGCAAGTATGACTAATACTAAAATTGGCGAAAGCGTATGATAGTTTTGCGCATGTCTGTGTTGGCAACTTTAAGGGGTGGGGACGCTTCTGGTTAAAAAAAAATAAAAAGGGGGGGGGGGGGGGAGGAGGAAGTAGGTCACGTGAGCAATACGGGGAAAAAAATCCACCATCAAACGTCTTTGTGGTCATGTAAGAAAAACGGCCGCGAAAGGCGCGAACATAGGAAGTGGAAAGTCTAAACTTTTCCTGGATCTTTTCTGCATCCGATACAGTTGAGCCGATGTTTTCGGTGCGTTTCGGTAATTAATATTTCCTGCACTCTTTCTCCAAACAAAGTACCTTTAGTTCCCTGCGCACTTGACAACAGGATTGAATTCTCTCTCCACGCTGGAGATTTCCATTTTTGATTTGGGGTTTAGGCTCCGGCATGGCCAGTGTTAATTAGCCTGATTACGTCATCAAAAAAGCGCGCCCACTCTACACATCTTTCCCTAAATTGCATTTTTTTTAGGCCTATTATTTTATTTTATTTGGTCAATATTATCAGAAATATAAAATAATTGTCTTTGATTGGAGTTGGGGTGGAGGTTAAGTGATTTTAAGAAAGAGATAGCTGCCTAATCGTGTGGTATGCGCTCTGGACTGTCTTTCGTCGGTCACGATTATTCCGGGTTCGAAACCTCCCCAACGCCCTCCTCCGCCATCCTGCAGTAGGTTTTTGGCTTGGATGTAATTAACTTCAAATCTGAAGGAACTTACGAAACGTGAAAAAGAAAACGTACTATTAATAATTCGGTTCATTGAATCTCTATGCGTGTAACTTTACTCTCTCATATTCTGACACACGGCCACTGTATTGAATTAAAAATAGAGCATAGATATTTATTTATTATTTGTATATATTATTTATATATATTATTTATTATTAATATTTATATGTTTAACGTTATGATCAGACATATTGTCTATTTCAAAACATTTTGTCTATTTCAAAACATTTTGTCTATTTCAAAACATTTTGTCTATTTCAAAACATTTTGTCTATTTCAAAACATTTTGTCTATTTCAAAACATTTTGTCTATTTCAAAACATTTTGTCTATTTCAAAACATTTTGTCTATTTCAAAACAATGTCTCAAATAAACAGCCTAGATGTTAAAATATGATTAAAACAAATGATTTTAAAAATTTTGAACTAATACCAGTGAAGGATCAAACTATAACTAGACTATAGCGTAACACTCCCACTTTCAGGCAATGTTTATATATACTGAATAGTGCAACGAAACTATTTTAAATAAACTTTTTTTTTTTAAACAGAGTTTGTACTTTCAAGTAGTTGATGATTAATGATAATTTGAAATTAAAGATCTATTATTTATTAATTATTTTATTATATTCTTGTTATTTGTATATAATTTTAACCCCTAGATATACGAAAATCATATTTGGAATTGACATTTAATATCTTAAATGATAAAACAACAACACATCTCAACTAGCTTAATGTCTGGACTAATACTTAGATTTTTATTTTTCAAACGATTTAAATTGACTGTGACTTTGAGTTTCTTAGGGACTCTAACACATACACGTGGAGACTAGTTCAGTACTGCACTCTCATAATGTGAAGTTACTCATGGCCCTTAGAGGGTGTTCACCCTCCCCGCCCCCCCACCTCAGCTACCTTGAGAGTTCACGGCCGAGTCTGACTCAACTCTATCTGGACACGTAAACCCAGAAAGAAACAAACAATGGCCATTCTTCTTGGCGTCCTAGCCCCTCAATCCCGCCTTTACTTCATTGTTTCCGAAGATCCCCATCGCATGGGGCGAGCTCACCCCCACGCACGTTCATGCCCTCATCCAACTACGGCGCCCTAAAGCACTCACAGTATCATAGCCATTGGAGATTTGCGATTTCTCCCCCCCCCTTCTTTTTTTCCCTCTTTCACTACCTCTCACCCCCCAAAATTGCACCTGTTAAGATGAGTCAGACACCGGAACAAAGCGAACGTGCGCCCCTATCCCTCTTCACCTTTGCTTCTCATTTACGCCCCTTCACCCTCTTGAATGAAAGTGAATACACCTTAAGGTTTCATAATTTTCTTCAATCCAGACCAGAGGTATCGCAATTAGACAGAAAGAGAATGACATGCATATATTAGTATAATATCTTATGTATAAATTACACTGTAAGGTGTGCATGTGTCTTTTATACAGATCAAAACCGTTTGACCAATTTTAATGAAACTTGGCGTGAACGTTTCTTAGATAGCAGCGGTGATCTTAGGAGATGTAAAGTTGCCCCACAATAAGAGAGTTTACTCAATTTAGGTCAATGAGGCGTCTTGACTTAGATTTTACGTATTACAACAGCATAGATGTTGTTTTTTTTTTTTAAAATAATAAAACTAAAACATAGTGTAAAACACAGGATCAAAGTCGGTAAAAAAAAGTATATTATATATTAAACGATGTGTTCCAACTTAGTGGTGATCTATGGAGGAAGAAGATCACTTGGGTAATAAGGGTCTCCCCAGTTCAAATACCGTCAGTCGTGATTCTCTGATGTAATTCATCACAACTTTGCATCACTTTTTCCTCAACGAAACACTTCGCCCATTCTGAGTATTTAGCGGAACCATTCCTTATTTTTTTTTAAAGAGATTAACTTACGTGTTGGCCTACTAGTTAATTATTCCATTAGTTCGTGGAACACCTAATCAGGCCTCGAGGAACATTAGAGTTAAACGAACTCATTTTGGGAAACACTGACATAGAGCATCAATTATTTCACTAGCGCCCATTAGAGAGAAATAAATCTGTAACAAGTAATTTAAATTAAAATAAAAATTTAAAATCTTACTTTATGTTCCATTAATTTAGTAAAATAATTATTTATTCGTACCTGGAAAAAATGAGAAAATTTAGTTGGCCAGGATGGTGGTCGATCCCACTACAGTCACGCAACATCAGATTAGCTACGCAGCCATACTTCTACATGCAAAATTTTAACATGAAATAATTGATTCAATGTTTACTTCCAACTTGAACATAGACTATGAAGAAAGTGTCAGCTAAGAGAAGAAATTGAATTTCGTAAATCTCGTCATTTTTTTAAACTTTAGTCAAAGGCCAAAAAAAAAAAAAAGTACAGTGTTATTTCTGCAAGAAATGTTCAAATACGTAAATTTTTTCAACAATGTCTACTACATATTTCATATTGGCTGTAGTTCTACATCTAGCAACACTTCAAACTATGGTACCATATGAAAAATAGGAGAAATATATTTAAAAATCATTAAAAATAAAAACAAAGCTAATCTAAGAGGGAAGAACTCCATCCTTAAACTATATCTACCAATTACGTAAAAGTCATTTCCCTAATTCGATATCAAACAAAATAATTAATTATCAATAATTAATTGTCTAATTGAGTATTTTCGCTTATTGATCCTTGATTGGTTAGGTTCAAGAATTACATGTTTAAGGTATCAACTTGATAGATGGATGCTTGAGGGAGAAATAGCGTTAACAATTATTTAAGGGGACTAAACCCAACAACTATAGCCATATGTGTAAACACTAACGTGTACAATCCTTTTACCAGACAGACAGAAAGACAGAGTGAGTTGATATAAGCTTTGTAATAAAAAAAAGATTGAGCTACAAACGAATGAGCTTAGAAAATGTAAATCCTGCAGTGCTAAAAAGTGCATAAAAATTCTCATATAAATAAAAAAACAAACTTTATCACATTCTTCTCTGTACACCACATACAACTAAAATGCTACTAATTAACGCTACAGACGAAAATGTCCAATATGTAAATTAAGATTATTTTCGAGGTGTATTTACATTTTACGTTTACCAATCCCTGAGTCTGTTGGACCGTTGGGGCACCAAGCAAGATTTGTCGACCGTCTTTCTCCATTCCTCCCTGTCTTTTGCCTTGTTTAAAACCTCTATCAATGGAAGGCGCGTCCATTCTTTTATGTTGTCCTCCCATAGCTTTCTCTGTCTGCCTCTTCTTCTTTTTCCTGGTACTGTTTCCTGAAGGAAGGTCTTTGCGAGCCCCGTGGTTCTTGTAATATGGCCATATATTTTAAGCTTGCGTTTCTTTACAATAGTTAGCAGGTATATTGTAAACAAGTCACAGGCGCATTGTCACTTTATTTAACACTTCCGGCTTGATGTTGACGTTTGAATGAAGCACAGACTACAAAGGTCATTCCAATAACTGGCGGCTTGCGGGGCAGCAGCCAAATGACCAACCTTTATGACTTTTCCCCCACTTCTATTAGGGTCAAGTATATTTGACCGCGGGGATAGGGAAGTGGACATAGTGGCGCTCTTAAACCTCGATGAATTATCACTAACAATTAATCCGAAGCTATGGCCTCCTTTGACAATCACTTTGTGATTTGAGGAGGCGAAGGATTTCTAGAATGTCATTATTTCTTTATCATGTTTCATTACTTCGCTTGATAGTTGATCGTTTTGCCATGGAGGTATGGTGGCTGAGTGGTAAAGTGCTTTGCGTCTGAACTGAGGGATCCTGTTGAAGACTGGGATTTGTGATTTCGGGATCTTTAGGGCGCCTTTGAGTCCACCCATCTCTAATGGGTACCTGACACTAGTTCGGAAAAGTAAAGGCGGTTGGTCGTTATGCTGGTCATATGACATCCTAGTGGGCCACGGGAATAGATGACCTTTACATCGTCTGCCCTATAGATCGCAAGGTCTGAAAAGGAAAAAAATATTTTAACTCTGTCATTGCTACAGCTGCTATTTTAATAATACACTATGTAATACTGCATTCCTATTTAATCTTCGGACTCAAAGACAAGCCTTATATATATATATATATATATATATATATATATATATATATATAAATAACTTGAACAGAACCATATCATATAAATCACTATTGTGTGCTACATTTAGAAAATCTAACTTTATTTCAATATATGGTCGATGGGCTGTCTGTTAATTTACAAAGCTCATTTCAACTCATTCTGTCTGTATGTCCGTATGTCTTGTAAAAAAGTTTGTACACGTTATGTCTCCGACATCTCTACTCGGATCAAGTTCAAACTTTGCGCAATTATTTATTGGCGTAGACAAAAGATGAATCAATAATAAGAAAAAAAAACAACCAATTAATGAATGTATCACTAGTTATTAATTACTTTGTTTGATTCAAACAAGGGGTATATGTAAATATGTTGGGGTTTGTCCCCTTAAATAATTGTACCTACACATTATGTCTCCCTAGCCCATTCTCGGATCAAGTTGAAACTTTAAATGATTATTTATTGTACCTAACAAAGCATGAATCATTAAAAAAAAAAAAAATTAATTAGTCAAATAATTATTGGTAGTATTTTTTTTGTTTTGATATTGGAAAAGGCAAATAACCTCTACATTCTTGAGTAAATAGTTGTAAGTTGTAATTATATTGTACTTGTTAGAGAAAGTACTCACCGTCTTAAGCTGCTCGTTCCGTGCGGACATCGGATGTCCCTTAAAAAAAAGACTTTTTATGATAAGATCTCTATGAGTTTTGGTAGGGGGTGTTTTTAACGTATTTATTGGGGGGGGGGGGACTGTTTTTTTTTGTATTGGGTTGTCTTACAAATATTGATTTGCATGTGTGTGTGTGTGTGTGTGGACTTCTAGATTTTGGTTTGGGTTGGGTTGGGGGAAATCCTAATTTTTTCCCCTTTGATTTGAAGGTTTAAGATGAAATAACTTGTTCAGTTTTTATTCAACAAAATCTTCAAATAAACTCGTTGTCTTTTTATAATTGCCTTTTACGTTGTTCATCAATAGAATGTCTCAATCTCAATGATTTCATTTTTAATGGCAGAGCGGTAAAGCGCTTGGCTTCCGAACCGGGGACGCTGTTCGAATCCTGGTGAAGACTGGGATTTTTAATTTCGGGATCTTCTGGCGCCTCTGAGTCCACCCAGCTCTAATGGGTACCTGACATTAGTTAAGAAAAAGTAAAGGCGGTTGGTCGTTGTGCTGGCCCCACGACACCCTTGACCTTTACATCATCTGCCCTATAGACCACAAGATCTGAAAGGGGAACTTGTTTTGGGTATTTCGATGTTTGTTTTTTACGATTTCAAAGTAATTTGACCTGAATGCCTACTTACTAGCGCGGAGTTCGTTTCAGCTACACAGTATTCTCTAAGTATTTATCTATTCTTGTAACTCATTTAAACCTTTTATTATCTTTCTTATTTTTCTTATTTTTATTTGTCATCCCCATTATATCATAAATATATTTTTACTTTTAATAATCGTTAATTTTATTTTTTTTACTTGTAAAGATAAAACTTAATTAGTCTTTGTCCTTCTGAAAAACACATCCATTTGTTACATTTTAAATCTGGTGATAATTCCATTTCGCTCAATTACACGATCTATAGCGGCAGCTTCCTTTAACTTTATTCTATTCGTGCGTTCAGGGATAGACAGTGTGATAACTGATTCATATGATGGCTATTTTAGTCAGATCTGGACAGTGGACACCGGTCATTTGCGGATCGAAGCTAATTAGATTAGCCCTCGCGCGGTTAAAGTGACAGTGACTAACGCAGAGTTGACGACCGAATCCTTCCGTCGCGTGGACACCTTCGAGACGGTATGGACGCGGGCTATCAGGGGCTAATTTGGTTAACTTGAATTAGGGGGCATGCGGCATACTTGCCGTGTTTTTTTTTAGGCTGGAGTGGATGTGGCCCTTGGCGTATGTCTCTACTCTCTCTGGCGATCATGTAGGACATTGCCCTTGGCGCATGCCTCGGTTGTGCATGGTAACTTTTTTGATGTGTGTTGACTTGCATGAAAAACAACATGAAAATGATAAAAATACTTAAAAAAAAAAACAAAGCTTATACTAAGCGTAGCTGTATCAATTAGTTTGGAACAGTCATGCCATTAAATTTGTAACAGATGACGACTTTTAATAATAAATCTGTGAGATTAGATAAATGTTTACCAATTGTTTTGTTTTAGGGGAAAGGGGGTATCCGTATGAAGATTACTGTGATCGCTTTTCAATGCAGTATAAGGAAGTTTTGCAACTTTAATTTGAACTCGAGGGTTCAAGTCTCCCTAAAGGGAAACTCCGATGGTTTTTCAAATTTGAGTTATTGACATATTAGAATTCTGCGTAAAAAGTTGTAATAGTAAACATTTTACCATTTTTTATTTAAATGCTTAGAAACATTTATATTTAATAAATTAGACAGTAAATTCTTGACATCTCAAAAAAAAACGGGGTGCTTTGAGATTTTGTTTTTTAGGTTAGGCATACGTCACTTCCATCAACCATAGGAAACTAGATTTAACCAATCGTTTTGCTTCATTCTTACAGGCTCTTGGGCTTAGTGACGGCCTATTCCAGAGCTATGGTACAGTTATAAATACATGTATAGGTATATCTAAAAGCATTAGGATAACCAACTCGAGAAAAAAAAAAGTAACATTTTCATCTAAGCCTTTCCCTGTCCCAAGAAGTAAATAGATCGTGTGTCTGACTGATTCGAACAAACTGGTCAGTGTTAGGCTAGTCGAGACTACGTATACTCGGTCATGACAAGACAACCAAGCGATAGTGTTTGTTGTGTGTTGAGTGGTCTGGCGAAAAAATACAGACTGCCGTGGTTAGTCAAGCATGTAAATCTACTTTTAATACGCATTTTTCTTTGCTTACAAGATCCTAGATCTAACTGCAAAGACGAAAACATACTTCTTTTACGAGAATGTTGAGAAGGTGCGCACTGTTAGAGACTAGTCTATTCCAGAAGGTGCGCACTGTTAGAGACTAGACTAAGATGTTGACATTAGGAAGAAGATTCCTCCCAAGTCTAGAGCTGATGAAGATGCAGTGCTCAGAGCAGACGTTGTTCCAGGGCGCAGCTAGGAATTTTCTATCGTTTGGAGGCCCGGGGGGGCTTGACCTATTTGGGGGCCCCTGCATTTATATATTAATAATATTTTATTTTAATTTTTTAAATTTGGCCCCCCCCCCCCTCAAGTGGGGGCCGGAGGATTTTCAAATTCTCCCACCTCCTCCCCCACCATAGCTACGCCACTGCGTTGTTCTATGTATGTGTGATGTCCCCATGTAAATAAACATCTCTATCGTTGAGCTGCCTCCCTTAAGTTTTTACATTATGTTACACACAATTATGTACACAAGTATGTCACATGAACTCTGTTACATGAAGTAATTTACATTAACTATGTTACACTGGCATTTTACATCATTGTCATCTGTATAATAAGCTAAAAAAAAAAGTTCCCCTTTCAGACATTGTGGTCTATAGGGCAGATGATGTAAAGGTCATCTGATTTTGTGGCCCACGGTTAACAAGGGTGTCATGTGGCCAGCACAAGGAGCAACCGCCTTTACTTTTCCCCAACTAATGTCAGGTACCCATTAGAGCTGGGTGGACTCAAGGGCGCCCAAAAATCCCGAAATTACAAATCCCAGTCTTCGAACCCGGGACCTTCGGTACGGAAGCCAAGCGCTTTACCGCTCAGCCACCGCGCCCTCGTATAACAAGCTAATAGACATTTATTGTACAACTAGTTCCTATAAGAGTCTAGAATATCAATAATGAGTTGAAGGAAAAGGAAAAAAAATGAATGGGAAAAAGGGGGGGGGCGTGGGTGTATGTCAGAATAAGAATCTCGGATCAATAACAATTCATACCATTAGTTTAACGACATAATCAATCGATACTTCTTTAGTTTTGTTATATTGAATGTTTGGGGAGTACTCTCTCTTGACACTAATGGCATTGAATCTATAATTGAGATTTATCTTGGAGATTGTCGTGAGTTTAGTAGATTAGTTGAGACACCTAGTTTACAGTATTAGTTATTTAGCGACGCACCATAGAAGACGTATATTGAACGGGACTAGTGACGTTTGGGATATTTTGGGTTAGAGATCGGAAAATCAGTTAGCGATAGAATCCTATAGGGTAAAGACGTGTTTATTTTGACAGAGACTTTTACTGTGGCCTTTACTTAGAATAAATATATGATAAATTGTTCCTCAGTGTTGACCACATCTCTTTACTCGTTACATCCATCGTCTTGTTTATACTGTAGTGTTGATCAACTACACTGAATACACCCCAACAATAAAACTCAAACGCTTGCAGAGGAATTGGTTGAAATTCAAGTCATCTAGAGTTGACCTCAAGACAGCCTGAACAAGTATATCACACACTGTGGTGGCATTTTTTAAAATCAAAGATACGTTTTAACAAGGAAAGAACAAATACTGAGCCTAACAATATCCGTGTGTCACTCATGTCTACCTATAGTAGTTTAGATTTAACTATCTGGTGGCAACTTGCAACCGACATGACGACAAGACGGAATATGCTGGACTGTCACGGATATAAATCTAAACGTTATAGTGCCAAATACTTAAAAACGTAGACAATTTAAGTGTACTTTTTGGTAGAGGATAGCCATAGAATTGGTCATTATAGTGCTAGAAAGTAAAAGAATCAATAAAAAAAATTAACCAATTAGTCAATTAATTACTGGTGATTAATTATTTTATTTGATACCAATAAAGGAAATGAATCCTTCAGTATTTACAGACGTGGTTTTATGTGCAGGGTTTTGTTCCTTTCGATAATTGAACACATTTTTTCTCCAGCACCCATTCTCGGATCAAGTTGAAACTTTCAACTAGTTAAAACAATTATTTATTGTACCTGGCAAAACAAGAAATCAATTAAAAATATAATGTATAACCCAAATAATCATTGGTAATTAATTATTGTCTTTGATATCAAATAAGGGGAACAGCTATTACATTATTGATAGATATAGTTGTCAGTTGTATATTTTTGCTTGTTTGGTATTAAAATCGCTGATAGTTTGTATGCAAAATATAAAAAACAACCACCTTTTTTTTTCGAGTAAGGGGAGATCACCATTAAATTACTAACATAGATCTCAATATTGTAAGGTTCATCTTCACTTTTTTCTTTATAAAACAAAATTAATTAATTATCATTAATTGACTATCTAATTGGTTATTTTTTTTATTGATTCTTGTATTGTCATCGAGGATAAATAATTTTACAATTTCTCAACTTTATCAGAGAAAAAACGTGTTACAGAATCCAAAGTGAGTTGCCCTTGTAGCTCCATTCGCCGAGTTATGATCACTATGATCAATAAGAAGACTGAGCACAGACATAACACACTGATAATGCTGGCGACTATACTTTGAGAACCATCTACGACTTACACAATAAGTGCCTCATAGAGTAGATAGAGCTGCTTTGGAAAAGGATAGAGCAATAGAATATATAATTATATATCTTTTTAAAAATATTAGAATGTTCATTCCAATATAGTTACTTCTCTTGGATAATGGTCAGTTAAAATAAAACCAGTTTTGTATTTATACGGCAATACCTAGAATTTGGATCCATGTTTACCCCTTTAATATTGAATACTGCAATTCAGGAACACCTAATGAAAATAAAGCATCAAGATTGTTATCAATTGTTTCTAATTCCCACTCAAGCCGGATATAAAGGGGAAACATGTCAAGGCTATGGAGGCAATATTCCCCAACCTTTTTTTAAAAACTATATCTTTAAAGGTATTTATTTCTTCAAAGGTCTATAGAATAGACTCTATACCGAAACATATGCTAATTGTTAATATTATAATATTCGATTCCACCACAAGAATAAAAAAATAAATCAAACAACAATGTAGATCAAGATCAGCGTTAAATTAATTATTCTTATATAACAAATAAATTTTAAAAAACGGAATTCGAATTCAAATGAGTAGTGAAAGAAGGAGGCCATTCCGCCTGCTTTCTATCTGTAGCTGTCGAGGACATTCTTGAAAGCATTTGCACCGCGCTGCACAATTTAATAAAAAGATCTGTTCATAAAGAGGTGAAACTTGTTTGATATAGAAAACGGGAAATAAAACATGCAGTATTGAGATATATGGATGTAAATGTGCAGTTCTTTCCCATATAAACGTCTTTGTTTTTAAAGTATTTGTTTTTTTATTTTGCTTGTTTAAAATTCGCAACTCTAGAAATCTTTATGTTGTGTCTGTTGTATTTATGTGTATTTTTCTGTTGTGTTTCCTTTATATGAAAAAAGAGTCCTTGTGATCACAATAAATTTCCGTAAGGATCAATAAAGCAGTCTCAGTCTTACTCTTATAAACAAGATAAAGTGTAAACAATTCGGCTTGAATTTCATGGTAACTTCCCGTTTCTGTACTAATATAAATCAAAACAGTATGGTGAAAAAATGTGCCCAAAGAACTTCAGTGTGGGCAGAGAAACAAAATGGTCATGATTCCATGATGATTAAGCCATTGCATGCATTGGCTAATGAGCCCGTCAGTTAAACCGCTGGCCATCAGTTAGCCAGTGGTCATCCGTTTGCTAGTGGTCATTCTGTTAATTCGATCACGCCGGGATTTGTTTCACTCCTACATATTCGCACTGAGGATTGAAGAGAGTAGGGTGAGGGGAGGGGGGGGATGTTAATCTGGACAGAAAATATTGTTATAAAGCTGTGCGTGTGTGTGTGTGAATACGTGTGTGGGTTGGGGGTGGGGAAAGGGGGCCAATGTCTCTTTGTTTTCTTCCCCTGGTCATGAGTCAGTGCAGTCACCAATGTCAGCCACTTGTCACATTGTCACAACATTTGGCCGGCTGTTTTTATTTTTTGTTTTCTTATTTGATTTTGAAATGCCGTACTTTGTGTTCTCATGACAGAAAGTGGCCCGCTCCTAAATGTTTGTAATGGCACTGCTGACCCAACAGAAATATTTCTGTATTTACACAACTGACCATCACTCAACTGTTACCTGGCATAGATTTACAATGTTTTCATTTTTTTGCCGTTCAACAAAGCGAAACCTGAAAAAGACCCAATTCTGAGGTTTCTTTCGTAGATTATGTTAGAAGTAGTTTTTTTATGTAACTAGATAAGTTTTGCATTTTAGGCCTGGGTTTCTTATTCTGCACCCCTCTAGTCTTTCCTCCTTTATTCTTTTAATCCAGTCATATCAGAGGGATAGACAATATAAGTTTGTCCAGCACTATGTTCATGTATCGAAAAGTATGTATTTAAATGTATGTAAAAAATTATCTTGCATGGCTAGAACTCAAACCACCGACCTTTAGATTAATAGAACAGCGCTCTCTCTTACAACACACACACACACACCCACGCCCACACACACACTCATTCCTCTTAAGCAGTGTTTCCCAAACTTTTTCCTTAACAGAAGACTTCGCACATTCTGAGTATTTAGCAGAACACTTTGCTTATTTATTTTAGAGCGATTAATTCACATGATGGCCTTCTAGTTAGTTATTTGGTTAGTTTGTGGAACACCTATTGAGGCCTCGTGGAACACCTATTGAGGCCTCGTGGAACACCTATTGAGGCCTCGTGGAACGCTAGCGTTCCTCGGAACACAGTTTGGGAAACACTGCTCTTGAGGTTACACCTTTTTAGGTAGTAATTAATTATATCATACCATCTTCCCGATATATCGATTAGCGTCTGAGGTTCGAACTAGTCAACGCATTGATTTAATACAGATAGAAAAATTATTTTCTAGCTACATATACTGTTTAGCATATATCGACTTAAATCGACTTCTGGCCGATTAGGGCTTTGGCTGTGTTGATTGTGGCGTAATATGTACAGCTGGGTCTGGTAACACGTGATATACTGTACTCTTCCTTAACCTTCGGACTTAAAGACAATTGTTACTACAAGTATTATTGTTATCGATTTAATACTGTTAGATCTATATGGATAGGCTAAAGCTTCTATTTATAGAGCTCACTGACCTAAACCTATTCTTGTTTGATTTCGTATAAAACACAGTGGTAATAGGTCACGTAGTTCATCTTCATTGAGTCAGACTGTAGATCCAATCACTAATCAACTCGGAAGTGGATATCTTAGTAGAAGGTATCATCATAAGCCAACTCCTTGTGAGCGAGGGCTTGAGAGGCTCAGGTCCTCTCTTTGTGTCCTATTTAAAGTCACCTGACCACGTCCTCATTTCCTATGTGTACATGTCTTTTATATGTTTAACAGACTGTGGGAGGTAGGACTTTAACGAGTGTCTCAATGGAGGCCTCGCAAAACACAGACATCCTTGACACAGTTTGTGTGTGTGTGTGTGTACGTTACCACAGGATTCGAGAGACTTTGAATGAACAGAGCGTGAAGAGATTGGGGGTGGGGGGTGGGGGAGGAGGTGGCTTTCCGACAACAAAAAAATCTTTTCACAACTTTGTCTTTATATAATCTTTTAGTGCTTTTTGTGAGCTAGACAAGGGTGACAAATCTATTTTTAGACGGATGAGGTCACGACGAGCCGATGTATGAGAATTTCCGGTGCGAGCTGAGTGTTAGGGATTTCTGTCTCGCCTCGGAAGTCGGCATAATCCTTGTTCTGGACTTACTGTTAATACATGTCTCTTTGTTCTATCTATCTATCTATCTATCTATCTATCTATCTATCTATCTATCTATCTATCTATCTATCTATCTATCTATCTATCTATCTGTCTGTCTGTCTGTCTGTCTGTCTGTCTGTCTGTCTATCTATCTATCTATCTATCTATCTATCTATCTATCTATCAATATATCAGTCTATCTTTCTATCTATCTATCTATCTATCTATCTATCTATCTATAGATATAGATATAATGAAGACCTGCAAGACTGCGGGGGAGGTCAAGCACTACGACATCCAAAAGAGCATTCTACCGAGACCAATCGTTATAGTACGCTTCAACACTGACCAGCGACGCCGCAACCTGCGGGCAGTTTAGACCAGTAGCCCTTTGCTACGTCACAGGTCAAGACGTCAGACCAGCGTCAGTGGCGTAGCTAAGGTATATGCTGCTCAGTTTTCAACTCCTTATGATGTCCACCCCCTCTCTTTAAAAAAAATTTTAAAAAAATAAAATAAAACAGCGAAATGACTTTTTTCCATCCAATGTGTATTTATTGTAAAAGTATTGCTCACTTGCGTAAATAAATCAATTTAAGATACAACAAAATTCTTAGCTGCTTTCTTGCGGCAAACTATTTTTTTCAGCGTGATTGCCATTAAGTAATGACCAGCTTAAGTCTGAAAAAAAACTTTGCTCGCACAGAATCTCACCACAATTGTTAAAAATGGGAAAATAAAGACAATATTTACAGCTTAATCATCTAGCCAACATCTTGTTTATTAAAACTCAAGATGTCTAGCAAATTCTTGTTGCAGAAGTTCAAAGACTTCTGGATAAATGGATCCAGTTTTGTGGATGTCAAGTGAACTGTAAAAATAAATCGAAACCTATTTCTCTCATTCTCAGCTAATAATATAATAAGTTCGTTATGTATGTGTGGACACATGTTCGTGTTTGGTCTGGAACTCAGCTTAGTTCGGAGCTCATGTTCTCTCGGAAGTAATTTCACATTTCTTATGAAATAAGACTGTTTAATATAACCGTGTATGAGTTTATTTAACATTACATTTCAACTCTGTGTTTGTTGGTTTGATGTGCTTGTTACATGATAGAGTTTTTGTTGTTGTGCTTCTATGTTACAGGAAGTGACATCATAAATGTTGACTTCAAAAAAATCACAACACAATGAGAAGGGAGGTGACTCAATCCAAAACAGGATTACAAGGCTAAGTAAGTCAGTGAGTAAGCCTGTGTCACACATCAGGCCTAACTTAGGCGAGACTTTTTTTTAATGCTGGAAAGACGTCTGACAATAAGCAAGGTCACAGCAAACTTTAAAACTGAAGGAGGGGGGGGGGAGTTCCACTCAACCAAATAGAGTAAAGCATTACTATATCACACACACATAGGAGACCCTGCAGGAGGGGGGGTTCCACTCAACCAAATAGAGTAAAGCATTACTATATCACACACATAGGAGACCCTGCAGGGGGGGGGGTTCCACTCAACCAAATAGAGTAAAGCATTACCTTATCACACACATAGGAGACCCTGCAGGGGGGGGGGGGGTTCCACTCAACCAAATAGAGTAAAGCATTACTATATCACACACATAGGAGACCCTGCAGGGGGGGGGGGGTCCACTCAACCAAATAGAGTAAAGCATTACTATATCACACACACACACGAGACCCTGCAGAAACGGAAAAAAAAAAACGCTTCGTTTGCCACCAACAAGATAGAAAAGATAAGTTAACTAGAAGCTTATATTTTGTTTTTAATTCTCTTGTCGACAATATATGAAGGCCTAGTGCCCGAAGCTTCATGAGCTTTCACTTTGGTTCAGCAGGGTCTTCGATAAATGTGTCTAATGTAATTTTCTATACTTTTGTTATTCCGAAGCTTCAAGAGCTTTCACTTTGGTTCAGCAGGGTCTTCGCTAAATGTGTCTAATGTAATTTTCTATACTGTTGTTCTTCCCCCCCCCCCCCCCTGCAGCAGTAACCCTTTTTTGTTTGTAGTTAACCATTTACAATTTATTTATTTTTGTCACTAGAAGACAAAGTTATAGATAAGCTTGGTCACCTTGGTACCTCGGTCTGGTTAAGTCGTAGCTTTTCTATGTTTCATTATACATTAGTAATAATAATAAGGCTTGTCTTCGAGTCCGAAGATTAGTGAAAAAATGCAGTTTTTCCTGTAAATGCGCAGCCTCAGCTGTGACCTACATATTTTGCCACATCCAGGCAAGCATAACTATTGTCCTCAGGTGGTCGATTTAGATTTTCTCTACTTCGTCTGCGTTTGTCCTCGGCAGCGGATTTTCTTTTGGTCTCAAAGGTGTATCCCGCGGCCTTCGTGAGTGACCTCCAGCTTTCTCGTTAGAGGCCGCATGCAACCAGGTGCTCTCTCCTATGTCAGCTAAGGAAAGTTGATGCCTAAGCTGGTTTTTGAAGCGTTTCCGTGAGGCGCCTCTGTTACGTCGACCACCTTTTAGCTCAACAAAAAGGACTGCTACGTTTGTCTCCCATACGGGATACTTGCCCTGCCCAGTGCAACTGTCGGACCATAAGAAGTCCCTCTATACTGTCCATACCGGCGTTCGCAAGGACATCGCTGTTTGTAGTGCGGTCTTGCCCCCGTATGTCCATGATGGAGCGCGAGCATCTTTGGTGAAAGCGTTGAAGTAGTCTTATTTGTTTTCTGTATAGTGTCTATGAAGAGCCACAAAGAAGTGTTGAGAGAACCACCGCCTGGAAGACATTGATTTTTGTATGCAGGCGGAGCGACATTTTTACCATGTGTAAATCAAAAGGATCTAGATCTAGTATCTTGGCCGATTCTGAGTGGGGAGGGACGGTCCTATTTTTATGGAGAAATCATAGTTTGTGAACAAAATTAGCTGAATATTTATATAATATAAGCTTATTAAGCTACACATTGACATTTGAACCCATTTGCATATTACGTTGCATTTACACTCTATAATGAAATTTTATCATTAGTAAATTTAAATGAAAAAGATTTTTACCAGGTGGGAGGGGCGATACATGCAATCACTTTCCGCCCATCGGACAAACCAATACTTTTTCTTTTTGTATTTTAGTTAAGAAATTATTAAAAAAAAACTGTCACTAATATAATTTATTTATACAGATATTCTTAAAACGAGTCGCCCCACCCCTATTCTTTAATGCCAAATGCAATTATTATCAGAAATTATAAAAAGGAGCGAGGATTAGCGTTTTCACTCTACCACCCTCTCCCCTTTCCAGACGAAAACATGACGTTTTAAAACAGAATAGCCAAATATGGCAACAGAGTTTATGTAATTGCACATGATTTACATAATTATTTTAAGAAAGACTTTATTTTGAAAAAATGTAGAATTCATACGAAATTTTTTGTATAAGAGTAACAATTGAGATGAGTTCTAAACCTAAATACCATCTTCCTAGTCACCTTTTTTCAACCTTTACTCATGCTGATATTTTTTTATTATATAAATAAATTTGGGACTATAACTCCCGATATATGCTTGAATCCTAATGACAGTAGAATCTAACTGGTCCACTTAATTTCTCCTCCCACTTCCGAATTTTGTTTTTGTTAAGAGTTTTAAATTATAGTTCTGTATCAGAACGAAGTTACCAAATGTCTCACACATGGGCTTGTTTAAAAATATTATTTTGCCAATAATTATTTTTCAGCGGCGATCCTCAATGCCTTAATCTAAATATGTGGGGTATCTTATCTTTTCAAGGAACCAGTCGGCTGTATTAGCAATGTAGTAAGGGACTGTTACTTAGTATTAGAATATTTTGTAAGTAAAACATTATTTAAAAGGTCCATTTTAAATAGGATGAATAATGAGCTGTAGACGTCAGGAGAATGCGTTTCTGCAGTGAAGAATGCAAGAAAACGCTATTGGCGTCGGGGCTTCGCCCCAAACCCACCTGGCGGAGATTTCTGCGCTCCCCAGAACCCAGGCTGTCAAGAGAAAGACCTCAACATGGCTGTTTTCACATATACATATATGTCTCCGACAAGCCCTGATCGATGAAGAAGAAGATCCGGAGACCTACCAATTTGAAATTGAACCTGGGATTGTTGAGGTCATTGGCAAGATCCAGAACTGAAGGGATGCATTTAATAAACAAATGGACATGATTAGGAACATGATGGGGAACAAAGTAGATGAAAGTGTATTGCAAGTAGAAGGCAAAATAGACCATAGTGATAAAATTGTGTCGCAAGCGAAAGGAGGAATAAACTCGTCAGTGAAGGAGCAGTTGACGGGTCAAGACTGTGGCTGCACAAACAGTGGTGATGGAGGCGCTGGGGATTGGAGAGCTGTTGTGACTGTGTTGTGAGCAAGTCTTGTGGGTGTGAATTTCAAGACAAGAAACGTGACAACGATTGCTGCGACAATCTCAACGGGATGTACCGAATCAAAAGGAAAGAAACAAATGAAGGAACTGAAGTCTGTTATTTGCCTGTAGCGTTTGTTCCTGATATACCTGCAACGAGTACCTCAATGAGCCGGACAGACCAAGACAACGTTGGGTCTGTGTCCAAGCCTGTTGCTGTGGACCTTAAAGACCTCTGCCTATCTGCCGGTCTCACGAGAGAAATTCGAAGCTTAACAACTGCATTCAGAAGTTTAGCATGAACTGTACTTACGGCACTTCACACAAAGAATGTAGATGCCAAGAAAACCACCAACAAAGCATGTGTACTCAGGGGCGTAACTAGGGATTTGGGGGCCCGGGGGGATTGACCTCTTTGGGGGCCCTTTGCATTTTGACATTGGACATATGACATGGGATAATGTACGCAAAAATATATAAGCCCCAAATCAAATTGGTTCAGTATATCAGTAAACTTAACAAAAAGTAATCAAGACTCTTTTAATGAATAAAACCTTTGTTTATTAGTTAAATAATGCACAAGTGACAAATCTAAAATGATATCGCTTCACGTCGTGCATTCTGTGCAGCAAAGACATCTATAACATCAACTACATCGATACTTTCTAGTATTTGTGACTTCACTGACATTAAAGCCATGATAAGCCTTTCTTGCCTCATTGTGCTCCTGAGATAGCTTTTGATGAACTTGAGCTTTGAGAATGATCTCTCACATGACGTAATGGAAGTGGCCTGAGTTAGCGGTATTAGGAGAGGGTGCAAAGTTTGAGCACACGTAATTACCATATGAAGCCTGTTTCCTCAATATGTCTATTGGTGATTGGATTACTGGTTTGTTGATGAAAAGTGCTCGTGAATCAATGACATCATTGAAAAAGCGATTTGCCATTCATTTCATAATACAAACAGGAAAAGTAGCACAGTTTGTCATAAGCAGGTCTTCATCTAACAGGTGTCTTGGTTCTAGAAGAAACCCAAAGGTGTCCATTTTCTTTCCAGCCTTTGAAATCTGCTCATCCTCTCCATATAAAATCTGTCCAGCACTTCTGTCGCAACACGTTTGAATTGCAGTTCTATTGACAGTCCTACATTAGAACTCAACTTCCCATCAAGTCTTTTCTTTCTTCTGGTTGTTTTGATTACAGGGTATCCATAGTATTCACTACCTTCTTTTGCTTTTTCGATGGATTGGGTTTTTGTCAGTTTCTCATCATTTTGCAGAAAGCATGAAAGGGTACTAATTTCTTTAGCAGCTTCCCGTATATGCAGTCCAGACTTTTGTAGTGTCTTCTGAACTATAGTAATTGGGCACAAGAGCTTTGACCAGAATTCAAGATAGGCAAAAAAATCTTAATTTTCCATTGCATGTAGAAGATTCTGTGCTAATATTCTATGGTATTATGTCATTGTTGGTTGTTTATGTTTTCTACGCAAGCAAAAGGATTCAGAGCATACAAAAGTGGGAAAGATCCATATCTCGTTATGCTCGAGTATAGAAATACTTCGATAAGTGAACTGCCGTATTCACCATCACAACTGCTGACGAGTAGAAGACTCAGGGAATCATTCCAACTGATCACAAACTATTGAAACCATCGGTAGCTGAAAATGCAGAGACATTACTCAACGATCGACAGATGAAAAGCAAAGTGAAATACAATGCAAAAGCAAGACTACCTAAAGATTATTCTGTCGGAGAGTTCGTCTAGGTCAAACATGGCAGAAAGCAGTTGTCATAAAAAAACATTCAGCACCCAGATCTTACATCATAAAGACAAACGGAAAAACATACAGAAGAAATCAACGCTTTTTGAATAAGAGTTTCGATGAAGACATCTCTGGGTACAATGATACCGATGGAGACAATTAACTGCAAACTGTTGGAACAAACGAAACTGACAGTTATAGACCAACGTCTAGAGAACTTGTTGTGCCAGTCAAGACAACCAGAAGTGGACGAATTGTTAAAGTTCCTAGTAGACAGGGCCGGCCTTAGGCCACTGCAGCCTATGCGGTCGCTATGGGCCCCGCGCTTTCATAGGACCGCGCTAATTCTAAGTGTACATTATTAAATTAAACCATTATAACGTATATAAAATAACAGGGTTTTCGCGACTTCCTGATTTTTCAGGGCCTCGAGGAAATCTCATGAAAAGGCGAAATATACGATAAAGTCCTGAACTTTTTTTTTTAATTTATTCAAATCTCCTGAAGAATAGACGAAATTGACATTTTGGGGTGCCTATAAATAAAATGTGGCATTGCGAGCTTTCATTTGATAAAAATTTATTGCAAAGACGAAAGTAGGCCTATTTTTTAATTAAAAAAAAATAATATTGACATTCTGCTCATTTCTACCCAGACTAGGCACCGCGCGATCCGTTTCGCATAGGGCCCCGCAAATGCTAGGGCCGGCCCTGCTAGTAGATATCACTCTTAAGAACTTTAAATAGAAGGGTGTGATAATAACTTCAAAAGGAAGGTTGTGCTAACATTATATGATATTACGTCATTGTTTGTTGTTTATGTTTTGTGCGAAAGCAAAAGGATTAGATGGAAATAAAAAGATAGTTTCCATTGGATTGAGGAAAGATGAATAGAGGGGTAATAACTCGAGTGTGAAGTTTAATTCTGAAATTATAGACGCCAAACCCTAATAATGGACTATTCTAGCATTATTAAGAATAACTTTTGGATCTGTTATACTCGATTCTGTAAATTTTGCTTCAAGGTTAATTAGTGTAGCCATAAAATACTCGCCATTTAGATCTATTATTAGTAAAGGTAACAAGATACCTGGAATTCGCTGTATATCATGCAGTTTTATTCGTGGCAACAAAGTTTAAAATGTAAAACTAACTTTAAAAAAAACTTTGATTTCTGTGGGAAAAAATATTTTTAAAATGTCAACAAAGTCAACGTACTGATAGACCTAGATCTAGGTTTAGTCCTTGTGATAAATTTAATCCATAAATTTTGAAAAAAAAAAAAGACACCCGTTGACACTATTTGTCAATCAAATATATTAAATTTATGTATTTACAAATAAATTTCGGACAGCCATTTGGCCCCCCCCCCCCTAGGTGGGGGCCAGGGGGGGATTTTAAAATTCTCCCCCCTCCACCCCCTTAGTTACGCCACTGTGTGTACTTCTGCCATCATTATCGATATTGGCATAGAAGAATGTCAGTCAATCAAGGCAATCCCAGTTAAATCTGAGCTGACAAGAGGAAGACCTCTGCACCTCGAACTTGAAAAGGCCTATCGTCTGCACGTGAGACTGTTAGCTGAGGATGACTGCGGCGCATTGGACTTTGTTTGCAACGTGGCTTCATGTGAACCTGCAGCTCCCTTGAGAGGCGTCTGTCGGGAAGGTCCGATGAAGCAATGTGTCCGATGAAAGCGACGGCCGCAGAGAACAGTGCAGATGACTTCGTGGGGAACACGCTCCCTGCCACCCGTGGCTTCCACCGATCGACCTCCACCTGAACTGTCGAGTCTCCACGGCACTGTTTCTTTTCGCGACGAAAAGCGCTAAGAAGGGTGCAATGTTATAACCCCGCCGGCGCACCGCCATTCAAGATAGTGCAGAAGGTGCGCGCTGCCAGAAACTAGACAGAAAAGGATGTTGACATTAGGAGAGAGAACGACTCCCGCCCAAGTCGAGAGCCGAAATGAAGATGCTGTGGTCAAGGCAGATGTCCTATGTGTTTGTCATGTCTCCTTGTAAATACACATTTATATCTCGTTGAGTTGCCTCCCTTAAGTTATTACAATATATATATATATATATATATATATATATATATATATATATATATATATATATTTATATAAACTGTACGCGCGTTTATGCATAGGGTAATGGTTTTACTGGGCGTTAGGGTCAGGGTTTGGAAAGTAATCGCCCCCCCCCTCCTAAGTTCTGGATCCGCTTGTGGTTTGAACTGAGATACGATGCAGAGAAAGTAACATTCTAAAAGGGACCAACTCCCACCCAAGTACAACAGCCTGTCTCTAAATCAGTTAGTACATAGAGTTCTCGACACAAGTAGAAGTGAGGTACGAAGGAAGGGGGGAGTGCAGGAGGAGAGTAGGATGCATTGAGTGCTGGGAAGTAGTGGTCGCATGATTCATACACAAGATATTTGGGTTAGAACATGTGTGTGTGTGCATGCTTGCGCGCGAGCTTGTGTGTGTGTGTGTGTTAATGTAAGTATTGGTTCACTGAAGTGACTGTTACTTAAATTTCTTTTCGAAAAAAAAAAGGCCTTGACCTCGACGTTACCACTGCACAATTGATACACTTGATAGAGGGGCGGGTGTTGCAAAGGTGACAATAACATTCACCAAATATTTGATTTGGAAATAAATTAATACAAATAAATATATTATTCTTAATTTATATTACAAATATTTTAAATGAAAATAAATATATTAAATTGGTAGCTCAATATTTAAGATACTTTAATCCATTGATTTATTTTTTGGGGGGCGAAATGGATACACAGAAACAATGGATAAAGCTGAAAGACAATAGAAGAGTGAACACATGCTGCGTACAACGTCAGCTCACATCTCCATCTGATGCATGAATGATCCTATCAGTACATGAACGAGCAGAAGTAGAGTCACAGAGATGAGAGTACAAAAACAATAATTTAAACATTAGCCCCGTAGTGAACAGGTTCATAGTTACTGTTAAGAAGCTCTCTTTATGTGTGAAATATGAAACACTACTTAATTATTGTT